>JAVJIF010007600.1:0-147094 GCA_038442645.1 Agave tequilana
AAGAAATGTGTAAGTGTAAAGTGCATAATATCTAAGGCAAAAAATTCAAGATAAGAATATCTCACCAATTTTACTTACTTAGCCTATAATCTTAAACAAGATCTATTACTTCAACTATGTTTAAGATGTCATAATTAAAGGCTTTCTTAATTCCTAAGATACATCTTCATTTTATTAAAAATAGAACAAAACTTTGTCTTTTATTACAAAAAGTTTTTATTTTTTATTTTTCTTTTTATTTTTTTTATTTTTCTAAAAGAAAGTGAAAGAAATAAAAGAAAGAAAATCTAAAAACTCTATGTTAGTAAACCCTCCCCACAACTTATTTCATGCATTGTCCTCAATGCATCATGATATATGTATGCATGAAACAAAATGGAAGGGGAAGGAACAAAAATTACCTCAAGGTGGTGGTTCCGGTGGTGGTCGGATTGGTCCACGGAACATGGCCCCAATCATCTTTTCTTTGGGTTTTCAGGAACCACCAACCATATCAGAAATATGACCCACTAAAAAGATGCATGCGTGTGTTATTTTAATTATGTACATGCCCCATCTAATTTTAAGATTTTCCAAATAATTTCAGACTCAAATTTATCAAATCCTTGTCACAGAATGGAGTATGAACTGATAGAACTGTTGACTTGGACTCGAAAGGAACACCGACTCAGGATTATGATTTAAATCAAGTGATGTGGTTCAGGAGTCGAAGTGAAGTCAGAAATTGTGTCCAAGTCAAGAAAAATGAAAACTCAAAGTCCACAATCAGAGTTCAACGATGGAATGTGACTTTCTAAAAGTGATATCTCTTTACTTCCAATTTTAAGAAATTCAAGCTCATCACCGTACAATTCTTCAAAAACTTAAGTCAACATCTTCCTTAAGAATTGTACAATCAGTTTCAGAAGTAAAGAGATTGAGAAAATCAAGGTCACATTTGAGTTCAATTCCCAAGATGGAGAACTTGCCAGAATGTCAATGGTATCTTCGGAAGTGTAAAATTGGGTAAGTTCAACATGATCCTCAAAGATGGATGATTCACTTTCATTGTGAATGTGAAAGGATCCAATGTCGACTCAGGAAAAGATTGAAGTGAGGTAAAGATACCGGAGTCATTATGGAATCAGGAAGAAAGATTGAAGCACAAAGTTGGGGTTCAAGATCACATTTCCTCATGTAATTCAATTAAATGTAGAGAAACTTGCTAATTTATCAATGGGATTTTCAGAAGTATGGAATTGGCCAAGTTCTATGTGATCATCATAAAAGATTGGTGATTCAATTTCACAATGGGATGGAAATGGATTCAATTTTGACTTTGAAAATGGATTGAAAACGGTAAGGATATGGAAGTCATGATTGAATCAGGAGTAAGTTGGAATCATCAAGTGAAAGTTCAGAATCAAATTCATGTTCCAGTTCAATTTCAGGAAAAGGAAAACTTGCCAAATTATCAATTGGATCAGAAGTGTGGACAAGTTCAGGTAAGTGTGCTGAAATTGAATCTGGACTTCCAAGACTACATGACTCTTTGGATTTAGAGTGGCTAGTGACATTAGAAAGAGGATGAGAATGAAGAGTTTGGATCATCAATTCTATGTCACGATTCCTAGCATTTTGAGCATTGGTCATGTCTTCAAGCATCTTTCCATAATCGATGATTTCATTGTTTTGATGGAAAGAGGAAGTGTTGTCTTGGAAGTGTGAGTCAAAAGTGTGTGATGATGGAAAAGTTGACTCACACAAGAAATCTTTACTCGGTTCACAAGCAAATGGTTGTTCATTATGAAAAGGTGGAACTGAGTAAGATTCTTGAGAATATGGTGGAATTGGAGAGACAAATGTTTTTGAAGTTGTTGCTCAACTCTCAGTAAAATTGGCTTCTATACTCCTTTGCAACTCAGATTTTTCTTCAAAGGGAGGTTCAGAAAAAGGAGTATATGAAGTGGACTCAGGAAATGAATATGGTGGACAAGGTGAATATGGTGGACAAGGATTTTGATAATTTGACTCGGGGTACTGGAATCCCCAATTACTCGGTAAAGAGTTGAAATTATTTTGGACATTATAATTATTAGATGGGGGGTATGGGTCGTAGTGATTCGGATAAGGCCAACCCGGTGTATGTGGTTGGTGCATATTATAAAACACCGGGTTGGAATTATCTGAATATGTGTGTGTGTGTGACATAAGGATTATGATGGAAAGAATTGTAATTGTAAGCCATATCACACAATCAACACAAAACAAACAAACAAACAAACAAACAAACAAAAGAAGAAAAGAAAAATTCTAACCTAAGTTAGGGTAGACTTAGACCTAGATGACTCCTAACAATAGATCGTCCACAGGAGGTTCAGTGTAGACTCTAACCACAAGCTAATCAGCCAGGGAAGGGTAAGGTTGGTGGGAGGTTTTCCGTCCGAAGACGTTCCTTAATTAAGTAACCAGCAACCTTCGGGCTTTCGGCCTCACCCCTTTCCTAGACACCGATTTGCAAGAGTTAAATTCTAACACTTTTCCCCTTAGGATAATCTCCTAAATGAGTCCGAGATGTCCCTAGGGCCAACGTCTACTTTTTATTAAATTAGGCTTGGGTTAGTGAGTGCTTGGGAAAATGATTTTCGGGCTAAGGAAAGGGTAATGACCTCCCCCACCTTATCTTATTTATGGGTATGCCCTTAAATTTGAAATGTGCAAGTGTACAAGAGATATAACAAGGATTCACAAAGCAAGAAAATCAAGCAAGAGTTTGTCCTAGTCTAATATGCAATGCAAACACGTACCTTGCCTCCAGCACTCTTCAACAGTAAAAGTAAAGAATTGAAGAGACACGTGCCTAAAATGCAAGTGTCTAAACAATTTTTAACAATTTCAACCAACTTTTTACTGTTTTTTAATTAAGCAGGTATATGGTGCAGATACAGAATTTCAGATATATCAACAGCAGCAGTATTTTGTAGAACCAGAGGCCCTGCAGAAAATCTGTAAGTAGTGATCTCAAGATTGCCGCGGATCTGCGGCAAAATCCCCGAATCCGCGGCAAAGTTGAGGGATCCTGGGCTCTGCTTTCTTGAGCAGAGGCCCAGGTCCTCTTATATGTGACTGCAATGAATATTTTCCTGTTTCCTTACCTGTAACCTGCAAACAGAGAAGAAGAATCGTTTAGTACTTCACTTTAAACCAAAAAAATACGTTGCTCTCCCCGGCAACGACGCCAATTTGATTAGACGGAAAAAGGGCGTACTTATTATGTGTTTAGAAATGTATTTGATGTACCCTTTCTTGTCTCCGTTATAGCACAAGGCTATACCGAGTCGGATCTCAGGGAGAGCTCGCGATAGAAGCTTTAAACGTTAGGTTGTGAAGTGATAAAACTAGTAGTCTTCTCTTGATTATAAACTTAGTGATGCAAATGAAAAAAGAAACTAAAAGAAGATGGATATGTTCATGTGGAAGTCGTTGGAAAAGAAATCAAGAATTGGTTGTGGTATTCACAAGAAAAGAACAAGAAACTTAAAGAAAGCGATCCAAGACTAGATTACCTTGCTAGCTTGCCAAGCTTACCAATCTCCTTGATAGCAAATGCTTGCCTAATGTTGTCAATCCATAGGCTTAGAATTCCTCTCACGTGTTGACCTAATTACTTTCTCATTTGCAAGATGGTGGTTTAACCATCGGAGAAGAGAAGATCATACACTTGCAAGATTAACAAAAGCAATCACCCATGAGTAGTGAAGTAGGCTAAACTAGTGGTAAACTAGTACATGGAATGAAAATCTAGCTACAAGAAGCCATTAAAGAACTAAAACAAAGCTTGAATTAGATTGCAAGAACTAAACAAAGCAAGTAATAAAGCAAGTAAAGAAAGCACAAGAAACTAGAATCAAACTCAAGTAGAGGAATGGAGGATGGATCAATCCTTGCATAGCTCAAGTTGTCACCCTTGATTACACAAGCTCTCTCCCTCACAATCACTCTCTTTTGTAATGAAATCTAGGGATAGAGAAGAAGAGGGAACTAAAGAACAAAACCTAGAGAAAAATGAAAATTACAACACCTAAAACTAATCTCCTCTCTTCTCTGATCAGTCTTTTCTCGCAGGTCCAAGTCCAGATATTTATAGCCACAGGTGAAGCTTCGAGATCTAGTTTGTTGGCGCAAAATCTGAGATCCAACGGCCCGGATTTTGCGGTGGATCCGCCGCACGGCGCGGCACTTTTGTGGCCGTTGGCTAACAACTTCTGGTGGAGATTAGTTACAAGGTTGTTAGCCACGTGGTATATTTAGAATCTTCGTTTGTTGCGCGGATCTTTCTGGATCTGGATTTGATTTTGGCTTATCTCTAATCTTTGATTAATCACTTAATTATTGCTAATTAAGTAATTAATTGGCTATCTCTCCTTTAAGTATGTACCTGCAAATATGTAGAGAAGAGGAGTAAAAATCACATATTTATTTGTAATATGCATGGGAGTTATGATGTAAATATGCAATATTGAGTACTAAATCACACACACATGACACCATGTATACTCATATGTACACTTGTACACATTGTGGACGTACGGGCCACCTTGCAAAATTGTTATGATAGAATACATATTTAAATTTTATAAAAAAATTTGTTTGGGTTACGAAAGGTGTTAACTCTCTTGGACCCAAGAAAGGTTGGGTACTAAAATTCATTCTATTATATTTGATATAGGTGTGGGCTCTCACTTGACGTGAGAGTATCGGTGCCTTATGGTGGATGCGATCTAAGCATAAAGATCATATTTATGGATGCATCACTTTCAAGGAATGTATGGTGGAAGAACCACCATAATTTGGAGACCTAGAGATTGGTTCATTAGTTTTGGTAACTATCTCCAACTGTCATTTTGTTTACAGGCTTTCATATGAATGTTTTTAGCCTGTCTTGATTTTCAATGTTCATTATGTTAAATGCAATGTTATTAGACATGTGATATACATGGATAGTCTTTGAGATATACCCATGTTCATATGGACTTATATTTTTGTGTTCTTTCTATAGTTTAGGTATTGTGTATATTCTAGTTCTAAAACACATATATTTTACCTAATGATCATGTTTATTTATGTTTATGTACTTCATGTTTTGATTATATGTTTAGATGAAACTTTTATTAAAATTTGTGTTTATACATGTACAATTAGTGAGCCACATTTGATTATTATGTATTGTATTTTATTGCTCATTTGTACTCATTAGATGTATTTGTATAACCTTATTTTGATGATTCTTGCATCTTAACTTGCATTCCCTATTTTTGTACATGTTTCATAAAAATATGTTTAACTTCATGTATATGTTAATTTTGTCCAAAGGTAGTAGATATACATGTATATCCTAGAGCCACTTGCTTTCATGCAATATACATTGTGGACTAAATTTATGTTTGGGATATGTACATATATTTTAGTTTTAACAAAAACATACCTATGTCTTGAAGCTTGTTTAGTTTTTGATAAAAATAGATTTTTTTTTTGATGATTTCATTTCAATTGAGCTTCAATGCATTATTTTCATGATTTTGTTGATTACATGATTTTTATACACTCTATATATCTTTTGTTTGCTCATGATTTTTGTTTCATGAGTCTATATATATATTTTATTGCTTTTTGAGTGTCAATTATTGTGTATCTAGCATGTTTTCATGGAATATACATTATTTTTATTTCTTACTTGAAAGACTTCGTAGTAGTTTTCGAAAATTATCATAAAACTAGTTCGTTATTCTTCAATTTGGTAGAGTTTTCAAACATGTTAAATTATTTTCAAAATCCTATTTTTGAAAACTCCTACCAACCCAAGGGCAGTTGGATGGGCGACCATACATTGTATACCCATAATTGAATATCTTTCAAACATGTGCATGAATAGGTAGTAGTTATGAGATATACATAATTTTAAAGAAATTCTTTTTATACTCATGTTTTCTATATGTGCGTGGATCATATCTAAAGTAATATTATATTGCTCTAATACATATATATAGATGTTTTCTTGTGTTTTAAACATACATGTCCATACATTTTTAGCACAAATTATTTCTTACTAAGCTTGATTTAGTCCTTAATGTCAATTGTTTTTCAATTGATATCCTATACAAGCTTATGCATTATTTTTATTGGTATTTCATAAAAAGGGAGAAAAATTCTTATTTTTTCTTTCAATTTATTTTATTTTCAGATGGTATTTCACTCTCACTCTTTATGATGAAAAATATTTTATTTTGGCATATGCTAATATTTTTAATATTGGTATTAATAATATTAAATTGGTATTATTCTCAACTTGGTATCTTTATTGTAAAATGGTTTTAGTGTTTACCTAAAATTTTGGTTTTTTACTTTCAATTGAAATCTTGTCTTTTTATTGGTATCAATTCATAAAAAGATTGTTTCCTTTAAATTGGTTAAAAAGAATGTTTAATTTTTAATTGATAAAAAGATTGTTTCTTTCAATTGATTGTGTTTATTGGTATTAAAATTTTTCTTTTAAAATAAGTTTATTGGTATTGTTTATTTGTCTTCACCTCTTGTTGATGGGTGACAAAAAGGGAAGAAGAATTTAGGATTATATATGCATGTTTTATTTAATGTTTATATATATATATATATATATATATATATATATATATATATATATATATATATATATATATATATATATATATATATCTTGTTTTTATTTGATATCTTGAGCTACATTGAATATCTTTATATGTTTATTGATTATGCATAAGTTAAGGGGGAGCTTCTTTGAAGCTTAACCTTAATCAATGCATATATAACCTTATAAGTTTTGTCATCATCAAAAAGGGGGATTGTTGGGCCAGAAGCCTTTCACCTTAGTTTTGATGATGACTAACTTATGAAGGTTAGTTTGCTAATGATCTTGTGTTAAATAAGTTTCAGATATTGATCAAGATCTTAGTAGAGATTTGAATTCAGTAAGAGATTCACAGTCAAAGTGTTGAAGCAAACAAGTGTTGATTCAAGTGCTCACATCGTACTGATCCCATCAACCTCACTTGGATCGAGTTTGGATCGAGTCGTCTTGAAGATGAAGATCGATAAGAAGACTTCAGTTTGTTTTGTTTAGTTTTGCTTTTAGATCGTGTGTTAAGATAGACTAGTGTAGATATGCTCAAGTATACACACACAAGATAAATAGTTTTTGGTTTCAGTTTAACCGTTTTGAAATTTCAAGAACATATCTTTAGTTTTCATGAATAGATAGAATGAAAAGAAGTTTACATGGTTTTATGTATGGTGAATTTCATTCATATACATCTATGATTCATATTGTTAAAAAACTTATTTTGATGATTTTAGCTCATGATTTCAAGTTTTTGTTTTTAACTAAACTTAGTTTGAATTTATTGTCAAAAACATAGATATATCATTTATCATGTGTATTGAATTCTATAACACTATGCTTCAAGTGTGTTTCAATATCTTGTTTTTGTATTTGAACAAATTTTTGAGAAATAGTTTTTGATTTTGAAGTCTTCTCAAAAACTCTTAAAGAAAAAATAAAACGATTTTTGAAAATACAATTTTTTATTTCAAGCTTACTTTCTAATGCCTCAAAAATAGTTCAAATCATTTGTAATATGGGTTGATCCTTGATCAAACATATTTGTATCTCAAGTGCTTACATGAACTTATTTTTGTGAATTTTATGTAATTTTATGAGATTTTATAGGTATTAAAAGGACCAAGTTTTCAAACCCTAAAACCCAGCTGGAGACCACTGGCGGTCGACCGGATCAGATCTCGGTCGACCGGGCGGTCGACCAATGCGTACAGGACTTGCACAAGGCCTGGTCTCTAGATCTGGCCCCGGTCGACCGACCAGTCGACCGACCAGAGAGTTCACTCTCTTATTCTGGCCTCGGTCGACCGGACGGTCGACCGACAGCCCCAACGGTCAGAAGTCTGACCGTTGGCAGGTCGACTGGACGGTCGACCGACAGGTCATTCTGAAACTATTTGGACCTCAATGACTATATTTTCAAACCCCTATAATAATGGGTCTATGGGGGCTGTTTCTCCCAAGATTTTCAAGAGAAATTTTTTCTTCTTCATAAGTGTTTTCAGCAAGTTTTTAAAGCAAGTTTTTGTGCTAAACACTCTCTTATCTTTATTGTATTTCAAAGTTTTTGAAAAATCAAAGAAAACCAATATTTGGGAATTCTAGTTTTGTTCTTCATTTCTTTATCTATCAAGAAGTTTTCTCAAGAGTTTTCTTTGTTGTTTCTTTCCAAACCACTTTGTTTTTCTCACATTTGAGCTATCATCTCTAATCCTATCTTTAGCATTTTTGTTTTGTGAGAAAATTGTTTGTGATTCTTTGAGATCACCAAGAGAGTTTGTGATCTTTTTGATCACCAAGTGTATTTTTTCTTTACTTTGTGCCACCTCTTGTGTAGAGGTTTATGTTATAGAGAGAAGGAGTTATGTACTCCCAGTATTGAGTTGTAATTCCTTGGTGGAGGTCCCTTTGTGGAAGGTCCTGTGTGGACATAGTGAAAATCCTTCTATGTGAAGGCGGGGACGTAAAGCAGTGGCTCAAATCTCGAAACATATCACTGTGTTTGCGTTTGATCTATTCTCTCTCTCTCTCTCTCTCTTTATATCTTGCATTTTTTTACATTGTTCATATTCATATGCTAGATATAGTTATGTGCGCCCACACTTATGTTCAACCAAGAAGCTTAATAAAGCACCTTAGCTCTTAGTCTAAAGGAATCTAAATGAGTAGTTCCAGAGCCCTTCACGGTGAATTCGGGCTCACTCTTGCTTACACATAGTGTTTGCAATTAAGTTTTTGATTCCACATTAGTTGCCCTAGATTAGCTAGTATACCTATTCACCCCCTCTAGGTGTATTTCAAAGATGGGGTATGAAATATGCACATTTAGAGACTAATCAAACTAAAATGCGGGCTTAACAAGACCTGAGTTAGATTGTAGACGCAGGCTTAGACTGAGCCTCACGTTTGAATTGAAACGCGGGCTTGGCTAAGCCCTGTGTTTTGAATTGAACGCTGGCTTGGACTCAACCTCGCGTTTTGAATTGAACGCTGACTTGGACTTAGCCTCGCATTTTGAATTGTGTGCTGGCTTGAGTACACCTCACATTTTGAATTGAATGCTGGCTTGAATAGCCTCGCGTTTTGAATTGAACGCTGGCTTGGACTAAGCCTCGCTTTTTGAATTGAACGCTAGCTTGAATAAGCCTCGCGTTTTGAGTTTAACGCTGGCTTGGACTGATCCTGGCGTTTTGAATTGAACTCTGGCTTCAATAAGCCTCCCATTTTGAATTGAACGCCGGCTTGAATAAGCCTCGCGTTTTGAACTGAACGCTGGCTTGGATAAGCCTCGCGTTTCTTACTGATCTGAGCCCTGTGTTTGATAATTTTGTCTTTAATTTTTTTTGACTGTCCACAGAATCCCCTTCAAAGTTTTCAAGACTCTATAGTTGACTGGAACGGATTTCGAAATACTTTAAACTTTGGTTGAATTTGGGCCTCTCATGATTGGACTGAAAATCTTGTGAGATGCTCTGAGCTTGAACTTGTCTGGATTGTGGTCTTCGTGAGTGTACTGTTGAACTGCTTGAAGTATCCAGGATAGATCATCACAAGTGTCTTAGAAACTCAGTCTAGCACTTGTCTTAAGCTCTGGTTTGCTAGTCAGTGTACTACTGAACTGGTGGAGTTGTCAATTGCTCTTGCCAATGTATTATTAAACTAATTGCAGAAGTAGGGATATACTTCTTGTGTACGAGAGAACGCAGCCCTCACAGACGCGGTTGTCACACTGATCAAGTAGAGACGCAAACTTCAATGGGAGATGAGACGCGACTCTTTATTGCTGTGGATATGCGGCTCTCAATGCTAAAGAGACACAACTCTTGGTTGATGTTGGGACATGGCCCTCAATTGCCGTTGAGATGCGGCCCTCGATTGATGTTGAGATGCGGCTCTCAACTACTATTGAGACGCGGCCCTTGTTGAGACGCAGCTCTTGGAACGTGAAGATCGCGTTAGATGCTTCGAGGTGTGAACGGAGATGCCGCTTGGGACTCATGTCTAGCTCGGGTATCCAAAGGTCGTTGAGAATTTTCGGGCGTGAATGTTTACGTGTCTTGTTCAGACTGGATTGATTTTCGCGCCATAAATTAAGGACATTAAGAATGGCTTTCAGTTTTATGCTGTTAATTAAGGCCATTAGAGAGCCTATAAATAGGCTAAGAGTCCCTTAACAGTCATTCATTTTGATTGTCCTCTTCCTCGAGCGTGTACTCTGAAGAACTTCGGGAGTTCTGCGATCTTCAAAGATCCTAAAGATTTAATGCTTTCTCGCAACCTTTTTCAAATATTATTACTGTCAAGCGACCCCAAAGTCTCTGGCATCCTTGTTGCCTCATCCTGATGGACGACATTTTTTTTTCTTCAAAAGATCCTTTCATCAGGTAGAAAATGGCTTTCGCCATTGTCGCATATGGCTAGACACCGCCTTCTTGAAACTTTGCTATTGTTGATCATGAAGAGACACTGTCTCCTAACTTCTTTTTGAAGTTCTCAAAGTTTCTTTTGAAGTTGGATAGTCGATTTAGGATTCACGAGTCCCTGCTTGATTTGCAGACGCGACTTTCGCATTAACAGGTAAAACGCGGATTTGGTAACTTCTGAGTCCTTATCTTTTTGATGTGATTTTCACGTTTTAACGAGTTTCGCGTTTTGAGATCTTAGATGCAAGCGTAACGAACTTCGCTCTCTGGGATCTTAAATGCGGGTCTCGCTTATAGGATTCGCGTATAAGCTTCCAGACTTAAAATTTTTTTTAAGTTTGGAGTTCAGACGCGGGCTTCATTAGAGTCTCGTGTTTCAACCATTGGACGTGACTCTCATGTTGAGCCTCGCACCCAAGCATCTTTTCATGTTTTGTCTTTGCAAGATTAACCCCTGACTTTTCTCTTTTTGCAGGCCTCGGCTATATCGAAGATGTTGACTCCACTGTCTCCTTCAGCTTGTGGAAGGCAGTTGCATTCATTAAAGCCAGCAAGATCATTCGATCAACAATCATTTAGAATGTTAGAGCTTCTCTTCAGAGATGGCAACAAAGAAGGAGGGGGGATCAGTATGGTCTTGGATCCTCCCTTCACCAATCTTATTCAAAGAAGTGATAGCGACGAAGAACCCATACTCATTGGATGACTTCTGGTGGTGAGATCTTCCATTAAGTGAAGAATTATAATCTTATGAGGGAGGAAGACTTTCACACCAGTTGGTCGGGTAGAATCAGAAAGTTCCACTACATTTCGACCTCGCGAAACGCCATTATTTTCAAGAGGAGGGGAAGTGGACCTACTGTTCCTGGCCACAGTCGAAAAGGCATGCTTAAGGGATCTCCAATGTTTCAAGGAGCGAGTATAATTTCTCGCTGAGCAAGAGTGACTTTTTGTACTTCTTTTTGTAACACTTCTATCTTATTGAATAAAAGAGTGTTTGTATCACTTTTAAATTTTGATATAAATAAAAGTGATAAATTTGCCTTCTTCTTGTCTTGACTTTCCTTTTGTATTTTAAAATTCAGACAAATGAAAGTGATTGTCTTTGATCTGCTAGAGGTGACGATTGACATAGAAACTCAAAGTTTGGAAACTCCGTCAAGGTAATTTGAAAAGGTTACCGTCAGAGGTGTGATGTTAACTTGAGAGAAGTTGAATTCGTGATTTGAACGAATTTTGTGGACTTGCTATTTTATTGATGAGAATAATAAGTAGAATTAAATTCACTGGAGATTTAAGAAAATTTTTACCGTCAGAGGTGTAATATTAAACTTGACGGGTTTAGATTTGCAATTGGAAGCAAATTAATTTGTCAAAGATATGATATTAACTTGACAAGTATGTGAATGCTAGAGGTGTGATATTAACTTAGCACCAAAGAGATCTCGCTTTCATTGAGAAAACTGAGAAAATCGTTGTTATAGGTTTAATGTTAACTTAATAACGAGGTGAAAGCTAGAGATGTGATATTAACTTAGCATTTGACATCTCGGCTTCGATAAGAAAGATCAAGGGAAGATCATTGTCATAGGTGTGGTATTAACTTAACAATAAAATGGATGCTAGAGGTATGATTTTAAACTTAGCATTGATCATTTCGACTTCGATGCGGAAGCTCGAGAAAAGGTCATTGTCATAGGTGTGATGTTAACTTAATAATGAACTGGATGCTAGAGGTGTGATATTGAACTTCGCATCGCTCGTTTCAGCTTCGATATGGAAGTCTGAGGAAAGTGACCTTCAGAGGTGTAATGTTAACTTGACGGTGACTTGATTACTATTAGAGATGTAATATTGAATTTAATAGAAATTTGTCAGAGGTGTAGTGTTAACTTGACAGGTTTGAAGACTCGTGGCTCCATGTAAGGATATCAACAAAGAGAAATTTTATACTCGCTGAGAAGGATAAAAAGTGTTACCGTCAGAGGTGTAATATTAACGTGACAGACATTAAATTTTTCTGGGGGAAAACAAAGTTCAATTGGAGCGGGTATTTAAACCCATGGGGACTTATGAAGCCTTGTCGTCAGAGCTTTAATGTTAACCTGACGTGCTTAGTTAGGATTGGAAAGTAACTCGTCAGAGGTGTAATGTTAACTTAACAGGTTTACTTCTGTGATCATTTCATTGGGGAAATGTGTTAGCCCGAAGGCCCATCACTCTAGTTTTGATGCTGATTAACTCATGTAGTTATAGTACTAATGATCTTGTGTTCATTTAGTTTTAGATTTTCTATTAAGTCTTAGCCAGTGTTTAGCCTCAACAAAAGATTCAAAGTCACATTTTGAAGTTAGCACGTGTTGATTCAAGAGGAATCTGAAAAACACCTAGAGGGGGGTGAATAGGTGTTATTGCTAATCTAACAATCTTTTTAAAACTAAGATGGATGAATGATGCAACGATCTCTCAAAACAAGACTAAGAGCCGAATACCCCGTGGAGGGTTCTGAACTCCTTCCTCCTGATTCCCCTTGAATGAGTTAGAGGTGCGCAATGCAACCTTGTTGTATGAGAATTGATCGATAATGGCAAAGTATGAATGCAATGGTGAAATGCACACAATCAATAGTATATAAAAGCAATAACACAAGGAAAGAAAAACTATAACACAAACAAGATATAATGAGCAATTGAAATGAAAGACAAGAATGCAAAGCAATCGCAAACACAAGATGTTTGTTTCGAGGTTCGAGCCACCGCTCTACTCCCCGCCTTCAACTCCGTGAAGGGTTTCCACTATCCACCAAGGACGCTTACAATGGTCTACCAAAGACCCGAGCACCGAGCTCAACCACTTACAATAACCTCTACCGAAGAGGTGTCACCACAAGAACAAGATGAATATAAGTAACCAAAGTGATCACAACAAGATCACTAAACTTCTTACAAACTCTCACTCTTTTACAACTTCCTTATAGATTGAGTAGGGAATTTTTGGCTCTAAGAAGTGTAGTGAGAAAAACTCAGTTGTAGAATGATTTTTGCTACAAAACACAACTGAAAAACAAGCTCAAGAATGAATGAAAAAATGGAGAGCTTAAAAACTTTTCTTCTCTTTTGAAAACTTTGAAAACTTAAGAATTTTTCTTTTTTTTTGCAAGAGACTATTCTCCTCTATTTATAGGGAGAAGAAAGGGTTAAAAACAATTTATTTTAAGCTTATTTGATCTGAAAAAGTTCTCCAAAACCTCAGAAAAAGTCTGTCAAAACAGATTGTAAAAACATATTTCAGATTTGCACAAAAGAGGAAAGAGCCGTTGGGGCTTTGCAGGCTTGGCGGTCGACCGGTCCGGTCGGCCGTCCGCCCTGCTGGCAAAGAGCCATTGGACTCGGGTCGACCGCTCGGTCGACCGTCCTTTAAAAGGAAACACAGTTTTCTGTGGGCGGTTGACCCAGAAAACCCGAGAGCAGAACTGCATTCAGTCGGTCGACCCGGCGGTCGGCCGACAGACATGCACGAGCGTGCATGTCCTGACACAAGCTCCGGTCGACCGGGCCGGTCGGCCGATTTTGTCTGAAAAAGAAAAACAGCAAGTGCCAGACTTTGGAATAATTTGTAAAAATGTTTTGAAGTGAAGAAAACTAAGTAACATGCTAGAAAGAGTATACATGATTTTAAACATGATATATATACCTTTGTAAAACTTAGAGTCATGTATATTTGTTAAAGCATGAAACTTAGAAACACAAATTTTTAAACATGAAAACTTGTATACAAAAATATGTGTGTGTATCCTAGAGCCAATTTCTAAAACTCAAACTTTAACAATCTATTTCTTACATTGGTTCTAAGGACTACAAGTGCTTCAAGTGAGCTTCTCCATATGATCTTGCAAGCTTGATACTTTGAGCCCGAATTGAGGTGACTTGAGTCAAAACACCTTCCTTTTTGGGGAAGAACCCTTCTAGTTTAATTAGAACCATGAAACACACTCAAACAATAAACAATATTAGTACAAATAACTAATATGTTTTGTAATCATCAAAACACACTAAAAACGGGTGATTGTAACCTTGGGCCAACAGAATCTAGCTCATGGATCAAGTTTTGGACCAAGTCAAGATGAAGAAGAAGATTTTCAAGTGAAAATTTTTAAGACTTGTGTTATATTTGTAAGTTTTAAGATTTTGTATTTTAGATAAAATATAAAGGATAGATTAGGTTTGGATTGCTCAAGCTTACACACACGCGCAAAAAAAAACTTTGGTTTTCAAAAAATACGGAATTGGTTTCATGATTAAATTTCTATATCTCAAAAAATCAATTCACATGTTTGTAATATGTGTTGATTTTTTATCACACATATTTGTACTTCACAGTATTTTAATGAACTTATTTTTGTGAGATTTATGAAGATTTTATGGTATTTAAAATGTATTTAAAAAGATGTTCAAATGTGATTTTGGGCTGCTTGCGGTCGATCGACCGGTCGACCGAAGGCTAGCTCGGTCGACCGATGTGCACAAGACGTGTACAAGCCCATGTGACTTGAGCTCGGTCGACCGACCGGTCGACCGCAGTAGAAATCGGCCGACCGACTGGTCGACCGACTATGTTTGTAGAGCTCTCGGGTTTTCTCAGTCGACCGAGCGGCCGACTGTTCTGTTGATCTGCTAGACATCCTTGTAGTTTTCTGGCCATAACCTTTTATTCTTATATTCAATCAATATAATTTAAACTATATTTCAAAGATAACATTTAGGGCTACATTTCTTATTCAATAATAATTTTCTGATTCAAATGTTAAGATGTTAAATATTGCGTTGAAGTCTATTCTTGTTCTGAAAATAGTTTACAGTTTCTAGTTTGATACCTTTCAGTATTTTGTTAATAACATTCTACTCCAAAATGATTTTAATTTGATATAAGTTGCATTAGAAAGAAGACTTAAAGATCTACAAATTCATCCTATATACTTAGTTCCAAATTCTAATGTTTTGGCCTCAAAATTGTGCTCAAAGTTAAACTATTGCACAGTCTGGGTCTGAGGTCGGTCGACTGCCCGGTTGATCGCCAGGCTCCAACGGTCAAAAATTTGACCGTCGGTCGACGAGGCAGTCGATCGACAGGTCATTTCTGGCAGTTTTTGAACCATAACAGCTAGTTCTTCTTGGCCTATAAATATGGGATTTTTGAATGAGTTTTAAACAAGTTTTCAAGAGCTTATTTTCCCATTTTCAATGGAGTTTTCCCAATAAGTTTTTAGAGTTTCATTGCCATATCAAAAGAGAGTTTATCAAGAGTGATTCTCTTGAGTTTTCAAAAGCTTCTTTTTGAGTTTTTTTACCTCCACATCTATCTTGTTTTCTCACACAAGCTTGAGCTATCTATTGCTATATCCATCCTCTAGGGATTCTTATTTTTGAGAGTTTGTTTTAGTGATCAAGAGAAGTGATCACAAGTGTTCCACCCCTTGTATTTGAGATGTTGTAGAGGTTGTGGCCTCAGCGAGCTTGCGGGTTCGCGTGTGTTGTTCTTGCGATAACAATTGAGAGACTTGCGGGTCCAAGAGTTCTTGAGGGAGCTCGTTGTAGGTGTTGCGGCATCGAGTGATCTTGCGAGATCGACTCTAGTGAAAATCCTTCATAGTGTTGAAGACGAGGACGTAAAGCAAGTGTGCTCGAATCTTGAAATAATTCTCCCGCGTTTGTGATTGCTCACCTCTCTCTCAACTCACTTGTGCTTTAAATCTTGCATGTTAATATTGTTTACATCTTTTACATGCCTGATATTCTCTTGTGCTTCAATTGATATATATGCTTGGGTTGTTTATTTGCTCACACTTGTATTCAACCGAGAGAGCCATAGTGGCACCTCAACTCTTAACTTAGAGAAATCTTGAGGAGATAGTCCAGAGCCCTTCACCGGGAATTCAACTACACTCTTTGGTTATATGTTGTGTGTTAGCCTAATAGTTTTTAGTTTGTATAATTAGCTTTAATTTTGCATTGTTGTGCATTTGATTAGCTTGTCACCTATTCACCCCCCTCTAGGTGACTTACAATTGGTATCAGAGCTTGGTACTCTTGATTTTGGTCTAACAACATAGAGTTAAAGATCCTTATTTTAGCTAATCACAATATTTGCACACACATAAATTTCATGGCATCTCCTATGTTTGACATTCTTAACCTTTCAAACTTGAAAAGTTAAGATGTCCATATACCTAAAAGCCCTTCATGCTTTAAAGTCAATCCTAAGTGATGATTATTTATCGAAAGTTTCTAACATTGAATCGGCTTTTGTAGTATGAAATACTTTTTGCTCTCTTGGAGAACAAATGCCACATGATAAAGAGAGTGACTCGGATGATGGAAGTGCAACTTCCAATATGCGCTACATGGTCCAAGGGGATGACCCCCTTGAGGTAAATTCTGAATCTGAGATTGATGAAGAAGTTGAGATGCCATTTGATGATCTTGCATCTTTTTGTCAAAAACTTCTTGAAACATATGATTTGTTAAAGGAGGAAAACAAAAGTTTGAAAAATGAAAATGATTTTAATTAAAAGAAAAAGATTCTTTTAAAAACAAATTTGAAATTATTTCAAACAAATGAATTTTTGAAAAAAGAGAATATTTTCTTGTCTTAAAATTAAATTACATTTGTGAAGGAAACAATTCATTGAAAAAGAAAATTATTTTGGTGGGAAAAAAGGAGATTGTCTTGAAAGAAAATGACTCTTTGAAAACAAAGAAAAAGAAAAGATTTTTAAAAAGAAAAATAATTTTGATTCTCATTCTTGCCATGTCTCTCATGCTAATAATATTGCATCCTCTTTTGATAAAAATGAGATTCATATTTTGAAAAAGAGAATTGATTATTTGGGCTCTATTTTGAGCCAATGTGCATTTAACCACTCTAAATTGAAATCTTTGTTTCGCAAGAAATAAGTTTCACATACTAATGCACACACTATACGGCATACATCACATGCACACCATGATCACACCTACACACACATATGTATGCTAGAGTGTACATATGTACACATTGCGGCCGCAAAGGCCATTTAGCAAAATTTTGTTTTAATAGATTAAATTTCTTAAATTTTGCAAATAAAAATGTTTGAGTTCCAATTGTTTCAAACCCTCATAGACCCAAAAAGATATGGGTACCAAAATTCTCACCTCTTGTGTTTGATGTAGGTGTGGGCTCTTACAAAACGTGAGAGGATTGATGCCCATGTGGTAGATGCATTGGAGCTTGAAGAATACACCCATTTGATTCATCACTGATCGGTCGCTAAGATTGCACATTTATTATCATATTCTCATATTTATTATAAAATAAACTCTACTTTTTCCTAATTATTGTTTAATTTATTTGCAGGCCCATTCCTAAGAGAAAGTAAAGAGAAATGAGCCCAAACGCCCATCAAATTCTGAATTAAATCAGAATTAATTCGAACTCAGTAAATCAGGGCAGATCAGGTCGGTTCAGATCAGTTGAAAACCAGTTAGAACAAATCCCTACAAATTAATCAGTTGAAGCAAAGGATCAAAGGCCAGTTCGTCAAAATCTCGGACTTAAACTGCAAATCTAGCTGAAGATAAACATCAATCGCGAAGCCGGGGAGTTCCACCAACAGGGTGTGGCCACCTGGCCACACCATGGCCGCGAAAACGCGGCCAAAACTGCGTTTCCGTGGCTTTGTTAGAGAGTTAGGGGGAGCGTTTGCTCCCCCTATCTTCATACGCTCTCATAGGTTGGGTTTTGCTTATAAATACTGGGATTTTCAGAGCATACAAAAGAACGGCCGCGCAGAGATAGGATTTAGTCCACTTTTTCATTCTTTATAGTGTAGGTTTTATTTTTTTTCATGTAATTTTTATTTCTTTGTAAGTATAGTTTAGACTGAGATTCATGTGAGTAAGAGAGAGAGGCTTATGTTGAGAGTGACACCGATGTACCTCCTCCTTTCTTCTATCGTTTCTGTAAGCAATAAAAGGTAATTTTTTTATATTTGTCCTTACTTTGTTTTCTTCTTCTTCTTTCTATTTTTTCTCTTTTAGTTATGATAAGCATTCAAGTGAATCTAGAAGCTTTAGTATATCCATGTTTGTGTGAGTGCCAACGATATTACATGATGATGTTCTCCTCCTCAAGATTTTGTATCATTTCATTCTTGTTCGTCTTGATGATGTAATATGAATGGGGACTGAGCTCGATCTTATGTTTTATGCGTTGAACACCTCTGAAGTAAGGTAGAACATGCAAGGGTTCCAGGTAAGTCATCAACCAGAGGAGGTAAGTATTTCTTTAATCTTCTCTTTCTTTTATTTCTTTAGTTTAGATCACCAACACCAACAACACCTAACTCTTTTATAACTCTTTTCGATTTCTTTATATATGTCTATTTTCTGTTTTTCTCCACCTTCTTATTCTACCACTTTCTTCCTAACTTGACTTTAACTCTTTTTCACTTTTCCTTTTAAAAGAATCAAAGAAGAACTTTAACCATTCTTTGTAGCTTAAAAAAGAGCTTACTAAAAAAGCTTCCATCGCTAGTCCCTTCTTATGGATCACGACCCGCACAGCTACTTGCTATTGCGGTAGAATTGAGCACCTTGCACTGCTATTTTGTATCTCTGAAATTTTGTATTCTTGTGTGCAGGTTCAAACCTCAATCAAATTTTGGCGTCATTGCCGGGGAGGGACGGTAAGTTATTCTCTTTTTAGATTCACATTTTTGGTTAACTTTCTTCTTTGTTCTTAGTGTATAGATTTGACAACAAGGAACTTTTGCTGCAGTGGACATATAAGTGGCCTTGGACTCTGCTCAAGAAAGTAGAGCCACGAAGCGCTCAGATTTGCTACATTCCTGTAGCAATCTGAGTGAACAACTAACCTGTATTTTTTGCAGGTTGGCTATATTACAAAGTTTAATATCTGTAGCTATCTATTTTCTTGTTTGTCTCACTGTACTTCTTTTCTAATCTCAACAGTAAAAATGATGTTTGTTAAATGCTAAAAACGGTTTAGACTTTGCATATAGGCACGTGTCTAATTCGTTTACATTTTACATTACTGTTGAAGAGTGCTGGAGTAAAAGGTACATTTGCATGGCATATAGTTTAGGAAATATTCTTGAGTGATTATTTGCTTGTTGAATTTTACTTTTCTTTGTCCTGCACACTTTGCACAATCAATCTTAAGGGCTTGTCCTATAAACAAGATAAGGTGGGAAAGTCATTACCCTCCCTTAGCCCACAAACAATCTCTTCACTCACTAACCCAAACCTAACTAAAAATGAGTAGACGTTGGCCCTAGGGACATCTCGGACTCAATTAGGAGATTATCCTAAGGGAGAATGTGTTAGAATTTGACTCCTGCCAGTGTCTAAGGAAAGGGATTGAGGGGCAAAACTCCGAAGGCTGGTGGTTTGGCTTAATTAGGCCCGTCGCTTTTGTGCGGATACCTCCCACCAATCTTGCCCTGATCTGGCTGATTAGCTTATGATCAAAGTCTGCATTATACCTCCCGTTGACAGTCTAACCAGTTAGGAGTCATCTAGGTCAAAGGTCTACCCTAACTTAGGTTAGATTTTTTTTTCTTTTTATTTGTTTGCTTATTTGTTTGTTTTTTCTTGTTTGTGTTTTATTGTGTGATATGACTTATAACAATAATTTTTACAATTTTAATGGTAATCCATATTACACCTCTTTTTCGGATATTATCAATCCAGCATATCATAACTTTAACCAACATAGTGTGCCGGATTGGTCTTATCCAAATCAATATAACTCATGCCCCCAATCTTATGACTATAATTTTCAGAATAATTTTAACTCTTCACCGAGTTAATGGGGATTCACCTCCCTCGAGTCCAATTTTCAACCAACTTATCCTCCTTGTTCACCTTGTCCATAATATTTTCAAGATTCATACTCAGTTCCACCAGTCCAAAATAGAAAACCATTAATTTGGAAATGAGTATGCGTGAGTCCAAACAACAATCACAAAATCTGATGGACTCACAATTTCACCACCAATTCCAAAACAACACTTCATCTTTTAAAGACCAATCGTAACAAAACGATGAACCAATCAACTATGAAAAGATGCTTGAAGCCATGACTTAGGCTCAAAATGCTCGTAATCATGACATAGATATAATGGTCCAAACTCTACGTTCTCACCGTTTGGCCAGTTTTGATGTCGCTAACCATTCTGTTAGAGCTGAAGAGTCATGTTGTTTTGAAAAACAAGGTTCCATTTCAGCACAATCATTTGAACTTGCCCAAACTCTAAAATTTGAAAGTGACATTGACAGTTTGGCAAGTTATTCCTTTCCTGAAATTGAACTTGAGAATGAATATGATCATGAACCTCAACTCAGTGATTCAATTCTACTTTCTGATTCAATTATGACTCCGGTGTCTTCACCTGATTTCAATCTTTTTTCCGAGTCAACGTTGGATCCTGTGCCAATTCATAATGAAATTGAATTGCCCATATTTGATGATCATCATATTGAACTTGACCAATTTCATACTTTTGAAAGTCCCATTGACAAATTGGCAAGTTCTCATTTTTATGAAATTGAACTCAATGAGAAATATGACCTAGATTCTCAAATTTGTGATCCAGTTCAAATTCACAAATTAATATTAACTCCTATTTTGTTACCCGACTTGAGTAATATTTTAGAGTCAGTTTTGCTTCCCACACATGTCATTCTTGAACTTGAATCACCAATATTAAGTCACATTCCATTGTGGGGAAATGAATGTGGACTTGAGTTTTAACTTCTTGATTTGGACCCACTTTCTGAACCGATCTCGACTCCTGAACCTTTACTTGACTTAAGTCACTTTCCTGAGTCGGTATTAGTTCCCATACTTCCTAAATCCAAGTCAATCATTCTATCTTTTCACACTCCATTTTGGGACAAGGCGGTTGACAAAATTGACTCCGAAATTAATTATGGAATTTAAAAATTAGATGGGGTTAAATATTAATAAAAATAATTCATGTATACATCATTTTAGTGGGTTATATTAGAGAGATTTCTGGTGAGTTCTTTTGAACTCCATGAAAAGTCGATTGGGCCGCATTTCGTGCACCAATCGGACCACCACGGAACCACCACCTTAAGGTAGTATTTTCCTTCCCTGTCTTCTTTTTCATGCATCTATGCATTAATTCATACATTGAGGATAATGCATAAGATAGGTGTGGGGAGGGTTCTAACATAACTTAGGTTTTTCTTTTTATTAAAAATTTTTTTTTCTTTACTATTAAAAACTTTTTGAAAATAGAAACAATATTTTGACATATTTTTTGTAAGAAATTAAGTCAATTTTAAGGAATAAGAAAATCAAAATTAGGATTTCTTAAACTTGATCAAAATAAGATTATTTGTTTGATTTTTAGGGTTAGGAAGATAATTTGTCAAAGTAATTTAGCCTTGATCTTTATTTTAATGAAATATGCACACTTCATACACTTACACACTTAGGGTTCAATAACAAAGATTCTTATGCCTTAAAAAAATCTATGAAAGATGAACAAATCTAATTATTGATTAGCTTGGTGCTTTGGCCTAAGCAAGCCTTAGTATTTATGCGAAAGATGATTAGATAAATTTGAGAAAATATATATATATAAATCTTCTGATTAAGCTGAGTATTTGTGCCTAATAAAGCATAAGTATTCACACCTAAAAGTGGTTCATATAATAAAATCCTTATTTTGTGGCCTTATTTGCTTGAGTCCTTAAGTCTTTGGGGTGTTTTCTCACCCGGTGTCCTAAGACCGTTTGGTTTGGGAGTCATCGATTAAAGGCTCGTTACATGGGCAGATTAGAAAGCCTAATAGAACTAAGGAATAATACCACCAAAATATATATATATATATATATATATATATATATATATAAGGCATAAGAGTTAGAGTTAATGAACCCTTAGTCAAAATTTTCACGGTCACAAGGTGCATATGACTTAGGGTAAAGTAATAGACTAGATGAGAAGTATAATTTGACTCCTTACTTTGATTGATAACAAATTTTTGAATAAAGACTAAGTTTAGGAATGAAAATTTTAGTTTTCTTATAACTTATAGATTACTTAAAACATACAATAATATTTCAAATATTTTTCTTTCAAAATGTGTTTTCAAAATATTAACAATTTTCTCTTTCTTTACGGATTTTGTGGGTGTAATCCACTGAAAACCCTCACGAGACAAAACTCGTCCTCTAGAGAAACCTAGAGATTTAACGGCTTGTTGCACATGCTCAGTGCAATCGCGAGACCTGCGAAAGTGGTCTAATAATCCTTAGTATAGTTTAGTTATTTTGCTCGAGGACGAGTAAAAGATAGGTATGGGGTGTGATCGGTCGCTAAGATTGCACATTTATTATCATATTCTCATACTTATTATAAAATAAACTCTGCTTTTTCCTAATTATTGTTTAATTTATTTGCAGGCCCATTCCTAAGGGAGAGTAAAGAGAAATGAGCCCAAAAGCCCATCAAATTCTGAATTAAATCAGAATTAATTCGAACTCAGTAAATCAGGGCAGATCAGGTCGGTTCAGATCAGTTGAAAACTAGTTAGAACAAATCCCTACAAATCAATCGGTTGAAGCCAAGGATCAAAGGCCATTTCGTCAAAATCTCGGACTTAATCTGCAAATCTAGCTGAAGATAAACATCAATTGCGAAGCCGGAGAGTTCTACCAACAGGGCGTGGCCACCTGGCCAAACCGCATTTCCGCGACTTTGTTAGAGAGTTAGGGGGAGCGTTTGCTCCCCTATCTTCATACGCTCTCATAGGTTGGGTTTTGCCTATAAATACTAGGATTTTCAGAGCATACAAAAGAACGACAGAGATAGGATTTAGTCCACTTTTTCATTCTTTACAGTGTAGGTTTTGTTTTTCTTTTCATGTAATTTTTATTTCTTTATAAGTATAGTTTAGATTGAGATTCATGTAAGTAAGAGAGAGAGGCTTATGTTGAGAGTGACACCGATGTACCTCCTCCTTTCTTCCATCGTTTCTGCAAGCAATAAAAGGTAATTTTTTTATGTTTGTCTTTACTTTTGTTTTCTTCTTCTTCTTTCTATTTTTCCTCTTTTAGTTATGATGGGCATTCAAGTGAATCTAGAAGCATCAGTATAGCCATATTTGTGTGAGTGCCAACGATATTACATGATGATGTTCTCCTCCTCAAGATTCAGTATCATTTCATTCTTGTTCGTCTTGATGATGTAATGTGAATGGGGACTGAGCTCGATCTTATGTTTTATGCGTTGAATGCCTCTGAAGTAAGGTAGAACATGGAAGGGTTTCAGGTAAGTCATCAAGCAGAGGAGGTAAGTCTTTCTTTAATCTTCTCTTTCTTTTCTTTTATTTCTTTAGTTTAGATCACTAACACCAACAACACCCAACTATTTCATCACTCATTTCGATTTCTTTGTATATGTCAATTTTATGTTTTTCTCCACCTTCTCATTCTACCACTTTCTTCCTAACTTGACTTTAACTCTTTTTCACTTTTCCTTTTAAAAGAACTAAAGAAGAACTTTAACCATTCTTTGTAGCATAAAAGAGAGCTTACTAAAAAAGCTTTCATCGCTAGTCCCTCCTTGTGGATCACGACCCGCACAGCCACTTGCTATTGCGGTAGAATTGAGCACCTTGCACTTCTATTTTGTATCTCTGAAATTTTGTATTCTTGTGTGCAGGTTCAAACCTCAATCAATCACTATCAAGAAAGTTTTGGTGAGAGGACTATCATGGTTTGGAGATGTATAGATTAGTTCAATTGATTTTGGTAACTATCTCTAACTCCTTATTTACTTTACATGCTTTTATTGATGATTTTTAGCATGTCATAGTTTTAATGCTCATTATGTTAAATGAAATGTTTATTAAGCTTATGATATACATGTATAGTATTTGAGATACACCCATATTCATATGAATTCATACTTGTTTGTGTTCTCAATTATTGTTTAGCTATGGCGTATATCCTAGTGATAATAATACTTGCATTTACCCTAATGATTATATTTTTGTTTGGCGCTTCATTTTTGATTATATGTTTAAATATAGTTTTTATTAAAACTCGTGTTTATACTTGTACAATTAGTGAGTTATACTTGACTCTTATGTTTGGGTGCCTTAATGCTCGTTTGTACTCATTACTTGTACTTATATATCCTAGTTTTGATGATTCTTGTATTTTTACTTGTTTTTCCTATTTTGCACATGTTTTATGCTTAGCTTCATGTATATGTTAATTTTTTTCAAAACTATAGATATACATGTCTATTCTAGAGTCTCTTACCTTCATGCAATATTCTTATGGGGCCTCGTTCATGTTTGGATATGTATGTATACTTTAGTTTCGACAAAACATATATACATCTTGAAGTTTGTTTAGTTTTGATAAAAATTAAATTTTTCAAAGTTTCTTAGTTTTGATAAAAGAATTTCATACAAGTTGTGTTTTGAGCCTTACTGTTTATTTTTATGAATATTTCATTCACATAATTCTTGTACACCCACATTTCTTTTGTTAACTCATGAATTTATTTTCATGAGCTTTATATGAGCTTTATAAATCTTTAGTGTCAATTTTTGTGTAATACACATGTTTCATGAGATATATATAATTTGGTTTCATATTTGAAGGATCTTTAATTAGTTTTTCAAAAACCATTTTAAACGAGTTCTTCATTCTTCAATTTGGTAGTATTTTCAAACTATGCTCAAATTATTTTCAAATCATATTTTTGAAAACCCTACCTTGAAGGGCGGTCGGTTCGGTGACCATGCCTTGTGTACCTTATTGAATATCTTTTTATCATGTGCATGATAAGGGTAGATTGTTATAAGTTATATCTATAATTTTCATGATCTATTCATATGTATACTCATTCTAATTTACTATATATGTATGATTCAAAATCTCAAGTGATATTTTCATACATACATATATATGATTTTGATTGTGCTTGTTTTACACTGATCACACATGTTTTAAAGCACAAATTATTTATGCTAAGTTTAATTTTAATTCTAAATGATAAATTGGTATTTTCACAAGCTTATGCATTGATTTCAATTGGTATTTTTTGTATCAAAATGTACTTCATATTTCACCTTCAATAGATATCAAAATCTACTATTGGTATCTTAAAAATTTTGTTTATCAACAAGTGGTAACAATATTTATTTTGTCAACTACAATTTGATTTCACTTGTATCATAATTCATTTCGTTTGACTTCAAGAAATTCAAAATTTGTTTTAAAAGTGATTTTAAATTTTTCAAAATTTGTTTGATATATATTCCCTATATGCAAGGGGAGTTTAACATCTCCTCTATATATAGATTCATATTGAGCGAAGTTTACTTATTGAGAAGCTTGACCTCTCTTCTTTAAGTGATACACATATGTTGGGGGAGCTTAACATCTCCGTCTATTTATTGTATGCTATGGTTATGTGGGTTAGGGTCTAGTCATCCCTTCTCCATGTAATGCATGTATGCAGGGGGAGTTAACTTAACGTCTCTTCTTTTCATGAACGTATATCGCATATACATCCTTCTTGATTGTTTTTCTTCGCCCCTTTATTGATGAATTGACAAAAAGGGGGATAAGAATTTAGAGAGTTTATATATGCATGTTTAATATTTGTTGTTTATGCATATATGTTTGTTTTGTTTATGATCTTTCATTGAATATCTATATGTTTATTTGCTATGCATGAGTTAAGAGGGAGCTTCTATGAAGCTTATCTTCAATCCATGCATATATAATTTTATAAGTTTGTCATCATCAAAAAGGGGAAGATTGTTGGCCCAAAGGCCCATCACTCTAGTTTTGATGGTGATTAACTTATGTAGTTATTGTGCTAATGATCTTGTGTTCATTTAGTTTTAGATTTTCTATCAAGTCTTGGTCCGTGTTTAGCTTCACCAAAAGATTAAAAGTCACATTTTGAAGCTAGCACGTGTTGATTCAAGAGCTCGCGCATCAAGATCGCATTAAGTGCTCAAAGTGGAGTCTAGCTCATGGATTATGTTTTGGACCAAGTCAAGATAGAGAAGAAGATTTTCAAGACTTGTGTCATATTTTTAAGTTTTAAGATTTTGTGTTTTAAATAAAATATAAAGGATAGATTAGTTGTGGATTATTCAAGCTTACACACAAAACTTTAGTTTTTGGAAAATACGATTTTGGTTTCATGATTAAATTTCTGTATCTCAAA
This sequence comes from Agave tequilana, assembly GCA_038442645.1. NCBI lineage: Eukaryota > Viridiplantae > Streptophyta > Magnoliopsida > Asparagales > Asparagaceae > Agave > Agave tequilana. The sequence goes on from JAVJIF010007600.1 coordinate 26,848, forward strand.
AATAGTTCACATGTTTGTCATATGTGTTTGATTTTTTATCACACATATTTGTACTTCATAATATTTCAATGAATTTATTTTTTGAGATTTATGAAGATTTTATGTTATTTAAAATGTATTAAAAAAAATATTCAAATGTGATTTTGGGCTGCTTGCGGTCGACCGACTGGTCGACCGAAGGCTAGCTCGGCCGACCGAGCGGTCGACCGATGTACAGAAGTCCATATGACTTGAGCTCGATCAACCGACCGGTTGACCGCAGTAGAGATCGGTCGACTGACTGAGTTTGTAGAACTCTCGGGTTTCTCGGTCGACCGGGCGACCGACCGTTCTGCTGATCTGTTCGATATCCTTGTAGTTTTCTGGCCATAACATTTTATTCTTATATTCAATCAACATAATTTTAATTGCATTTCAAAGATAACATTCAGGGCTACATCTTTATTCAATAATCATTTTCTGATTCAAATGTTAAAGATGTCAAATATTAGGTTGAAGTTTATTCTAGTTCTGAAAATAGTTTACAGTTTCTGATTTGATACCTTTCAATATTGTATTAATAACATTATACTATAAAATGATATTAATTTGATTTAAGTTGTATAGAAAGAAGACTTAAAGATCTACAAATTCATCCTATATACTTATTTCAAAATTCTAATGTTTTTGGCCTCAAAATTGTGCTAAAAATTGACCTATTGCACAGTCTGGGTCTGAGGTCGGTCGACCACCCGGTTGACCGCCAGACTCTAACAGTCAGAAATTTAACCGTTGGTCGGTCGACCGGGCAGTCGACCAACATGCCATTTCTGGCTATTTTTGAATCATAACCGCTAGTTTTTCTTGGCCTATATATGGGGTTTTTGGGTGAGTTTTAAACAAGTTTTTCAAGAGTTTATTTTCTCGTCTTCAATAGAGTTTTCCCAACAAGTTTTTAGAGTTTTATTACCATATCAAAAGAGAATTTATCAAGAGTGATTCTCTTGAGTTTTTAAAAGCTTTTCTTTGAGTTTTTCACCTCCACATTTATCTTATTTTCTCACACAAGCTTGAGCTATCCATTGCTATATCTATCCTCTAGGGATTCTTGTTTGTGAGAGTTTGTTTTTGCGATCAAGAGAAGTGATCACAAGTGTTCCACACCTTATACTTGAGGTGTTGTAGAGGTTGCAGGTTCGTGTGCGTTGTTCTTGCGGGAACAAGTGAGGGACTTGCGGGTCCAAGAGTTCTTGAGAGAGCTCGTTGTAGGTGTTGCGGCACCGAGGGATCTTGCCGGATTGATTCTAGTGAAAATCCTTCATAGTGTTGAAGGCGGGGACGTAAAGCCAGTGTGCTCGAACCTCGAAACAATTCTCTCGTGTTTGCGACTCTCTCTCTCTCTCTCTCTCAACTTACTTGTGCTTTATATCTTGCATGCTATTATTTTTTTATATCTTTTACATGTTTGATATTTCCTTGTGCTTCCATATTTATATATGCTTGGGTTTTTTGTTTGCTCACACTTGTTTCAACCAAGAGAGTCATAGTGGAACCTCAACTCTTAATTTAGAGGAATCTTGTGGAGATAGTCCAGGGCCCTTCACCGAAAATTTGCATACACTCTTTGGTTATATGTTGTGTGTTAGCCTAATAGTTTTTAGTCTGCATAATTAGCTTAATTCCGCATTGTTGTGCATTTGATTAGCTTGTCACCTATTCAGCCCCTCCAGGACTTATAAAATGGATACAGTTTATAGTGGTCCTACCATTTTATGGAAGAGAATTGGTAAGAGATTTTGGAGGATAAGGCGGGACCATGTCCCTTAAGAATTTTAGCAAACCCTCAGCTATCAACGGATTTGGTAGGCCTTTACCAACTACCATTTGAGTTGGGCTAGCCATGATATTTTTCTCAGCATGATGAGTATCAAGAATTTTTATTGGATTTAAAAGCTAATATTTTTCTCTATCCTTAGCCGTTGAGGGCGTTAGATTTTGATAGCCTCTAAAGAAGAGTGACAAAAATAATACTCAGTTAGCTTGCCTTTATTGGCTCAATTTTGTTGAGCATTGGACCTTGTTCTCATGCACTGTTCATCCAATCATTTCTCTTAACCAGCTTCTTATGTGCCGATTAGAACTCCAGCGATTTTTGATCTTAGATGCTGGTCTCACTTGCCGCCGAATAGTTGTTGATCAATGAGGACTATTATGCCCGTGTTGAGCAGGACATAGCCGAACAATTGTTGATCAATGAGGACTATTATGCTCGTGTTGAGTAGAGCATAATCAACTAGCTATTAATCAATAACGACTATTATGCTTGTGTTGAATAGAGCATAATCGTCAATTGAGAATTCTGTTGTAGGGGAATGCATTCGATACAAACATCATATATATTTGACCTAATGATCAGAGGTTTAATGTTAACATGATCAAAAGTAGTATTTCTTTAAGAATTTGCTATTAATCAGCGTCATAAGTATATTGCCTTCTGGATTTATCAGGCGATATACTCCATTTGAGTAGACTGACTCTACCAAAAATGGTCCTTCCCATTTGGGTTGAAATTTCCCTTTCGTCTTATGTGTCATCACTATGGATCTTCTGACAGTTAAGACAAGATCAACTTTCTTGAAAGTTCGCTCTTTAACTTTCTTGTTGAAGGCTCTGAAAATTCGAGCTTGATAAAGCTCGGTCTGTTGTTGGGCTTGTAGACGCTTATCATCTAAAGCTTTTAACTCCTTGAGTCACAGTTGATGTTTCTCGTCATCCGTCATCTCTGTGGTTAAAGCAACTCACAGGGACAAGATCTGAACTTCTAGAGAAAATACGGCTTCACACCCGTACACCAAAGAGAACGGGGTAGCTTTCGTTGGGATTCTCACTGTCATGTGATAAGTCCATAAGCATTTACCTAACTTATTGTCCCAATCGCTTGGCTCTTCGAGATGAATTTCTTGAGAAGTTTCCTAATAGTCTTGTTGAAAGCTTCTGCAAGGCCATTAGCGGATGGATAGTATACCGTTGAAGACACACTTTGTATCCTGAACTTGTTGCAAAATCTTTGGAACGCTTGGCTGACGAACTGAGATCCATTATCATGGAAAATCCATCGTGGCACGCCAAAGCGATAAACAATGTGATGTTTGACAAACTTGATCACGTCAGACATCTTTACTTCTCTCAGAGAAATAGCCTCTTCCCATTTGAAGAAGTAATCGGTTATAACTATGATAAACCGATATCCTTTGGAAGATGGTGGACAGATAGGAACAATCACATCCATTTCCCACATCTCAAATGGAGCTTGGTGGATGAAATCACCATGGATTTGACAAGCATGACATTGCTTAGCATAGGCGATGGCATCAGGGATCATCTTCGGCCAATAATACCCAAGTCTTCGGAGTCGATCTTCGAGCTTTGGACCAGGTTGGTAAGCTTCGCACGTACCGTCGTGAGCTTCTTTGAATACCTCTTGTCCCTCTTCGTGTGACAGGTTGCGAAGTAAGATTCCATCATGCGATCGGCGATACAGTGTTCACGTAAACACATTGTAGTAGAATTTATGGGCCTTCCTTCTAATAGTGGCCGCCTCTTTAGGGTCATCGGGTAGTATGCCGTATAAGACATAGTCGATGAATGGGAATCACCAATCCCTGAACTTTGATCCTGTTGAAGTCTCTAGAGCTTCTTTAACTTGAAGGTCTCCTGTTGGAGTTTGATCATCTTCAAGAGCGAGCTTTCGATAGTACATGTCATGATTATAGATGAGTATTTTCTCTGTTGTTCTGGCTAGAAGAGCCAAGGAGGCCATAAGAGATGTCAGTGTATCTGCAGGTGCATTTTGCTGGCGAGGTACATGATCGATGTAGAAGTTTCTGAACTTCTCCACTATGTGGATTGTTGCGTTATGATAGGGCACCAAGTCTTCATGTCGGACTTCATACTCCCTGCGAACCTGATCGACGATGAGCTTTGAATCACCGTATGCTTTGAGGTTTCTGACGCCAATCTCTTCTGCGATTTGCATTCCGATTAATAGAGCGTTGTATTCTGTCACATTGTTGGAACATGGCTCAGTTAGTGAGAATGCATGAGGAATCACGTAGTTTTATGGAGACACAAGCACTACCCCTACTCCTGCCACGTTGTTTCCTCTAGGACCTCGATGCACCATCGAAAAATAGTTGCCACACCTGTTCTTCGAGATGTCTGAGTTATATAAATTTGTGACCTCATCTGAGAGATCTTCATAAAGTTTAATCGTCCTTGGATCTGCATACTCAGCCAAAAAATTTGCCACCGCCTATCCTTTCACTGCTTTCTGTGGCAAGAACTGCATTTCATATTACGAAAGCAATCTGGCCCATTTCGTTAATCGACCATTCAACGATGATGGTTTTGTTATAAGCAATCTCAAAGGATTGTCTTTTGATATGACATGAATAGTTTGCCCACCAAGTTGTGCCGCATCTTCTGGACAACAAACACTAATGCGAGACATTCTTTTTTATCAGGTTGTATTGATGCTCAGTTCCGATCATGGTTCTACTCAGGTAATAGATTGCTTGTTTGTTTTCTTGATCATCATTTTGGGCTAGTAATGCTCTCAAATAATGATCCATAACTTGACAATATATCAGGAAGGGTTTCCTTGACACTGGAGCTGCGAGGACAGGTGGGTGCGTGAGGTACCATTTGATCTCCTCAAATGCTTCTTGGCAAGCATTATCTCAAATGAATGAGACTCCCTTCTTTATTAATTTGGTGAAAGGTTGGCATCGTCCTGAGAGGTTTGAGATGAACCTTCGGATATAGGTTAGTCGCTTTCGTAATCCTCTAAGTTCTCTAAGGTTTCTTGGAGGTTGCATATCCTGAATAGCACAGATTTTCTTCAAGTCGAGGTGGATTCCCTTAGACGTCATGACAAACCCAAGGAATTTACTGCTGGTCACCCCCAGGAAGGATTTGGTGAGATCATCTTCAATTGATGCGTCCACATAATGTCGAATAATCTTTTCAGCGCTGCTATGTGATCATCTTTGGCATGACTTTTCATTATAATATCTTCTATGTAGAATTTCACTGTCTTGCTATATGCTCATGGAAGTTTGTATTCATAGCTTTCTAATATGTCGCCCCTGCATTCTTCAATCCGAAAGGCATCACTGTATAGCAATATATCCTTAATGATATTCTGAAGGATGTATGCTTCTCATCGTTAGGGTACATGTTAATTTGATTATATCCAGAGAATCCGTCCATGAAAGACATCCATTCAAACCCACACGTGTTGTCGATCATGACATCCGGGATTGGAAGAGGGAACTCATCTTTAGGACAAGCTTCATTTAGATCGTGAAAATCAATGCAAACCCAAGTCTTCCCATTCTTCTTGGTAACAGGGACAATATTAGCTACCCAATCAAGGTGTTGTTCTTCCCTGATGAAATTGGAGTTTATGAGCTTCTTGACTTCCGATTGAATCGCTTCCATTATCTCTGGGCAGATCATTGTTGTTGCTTGACGGGCTTCGCATCTGGATTAATGTTTAGGCGGTTCATAGCCACTTGAGGATCAAGTCCGGGCTTATCCTTATAATTCTAAGTGAAGACATCTATATACTCTCATACGAGAAGTATTAGATCTTCCTTCCCGAGAGGTGATAAGCTTTTGCTTATAAAAATGGGCTTTGTGTTAGCCTCATTTCCTAGATTAATCTGGATTACTTTATCCTTGTGGGTGGTTCACGTTGTTCAAAGCAAATATCCTAGAGAGTGTTCAGGTGTTTGATCTAGAAATCTGTATCTGACCGGATCATTTCTTCATCTTCTTCTTCAGGGTGGCTTGTTAAGGCCATGTTCACTGAAAGCTCTTTGAAGATACCACCGACACTGACATCCGACTCCCACGATGATGGACCTGACGAATGGTCATGGTATAATGACTCTTCAGACTCAGAGGTTAATAGGATTGGGGTTGATATATAGCCTAATCCCCTCCGAGTCTTATGATAATTGTTTGGACACATATATTGCATAAATATTATAACATTCCTACATATATTCTGTGATAAATATTACAAATAACTTGTCTTAATGTCTTAATTCATGCAGGGTATGATAGGGAGAAGATAATCATGAAATTTATCCAATTAAATTCAAAAGTTCAAAAGAAAAGGGATCGATTCAAATCCAAAGATTATAGAAGCTATCTTATCTGAAAACTGAATATATCAGATAAGATAATATCATCTCATTTCAAAGAAAAAATGGATTATTTGAAGACCCTATCTGTTTCGCTGAAGATAAATGAATATCTTATCAATTCTAGAAGATAAATTAAAAATCTAAGAGGATAAATGGATTGAGAGAAGATCAACGAATGAGATGAAGCAATCTAAATTCGGATTCAGGCTAGATACTGTTTAGTATTTTACTCATAACTTTCACTACCGAAGGTCAAATCTGATGATTCAAGATGCTACAGAAATAAGACTTAAAGGCTACAATTCTTCTGTTGATCACTAGTTCAAATTCTATCAGTTGATAAGTGATATTCAGCAATCAACACGCCAACAACCTGCAGATCAGAATTGAATTTCTGGATAAATCAAATCAAGCTTGGAGATAAGGAAAGAATTCAAATTCAGAAATATCCAACTCTTCCTATCTTCATACGCGTTCTATCACTCTAGTTTTCTCCTATAAATACCCTCATGCCTCGAAGGCAGAAAGGCACCACTTCAGAGAGAGCTTTACTTTAGATTTTTCTTTTCTTCTTCAATGTAATTTTTATTTTTTTATTTTCTTTTAGGTTAGAGAGAATTACATGAGAAAAGAGAGAAGAATTATTGTAGAGTGACACTATTGTAATTCTTTTTCAAGATACTTATATTGAAGGTGACATCAATAGAGTTTTCCCACTTTTCTTCATCGTACTCAATCTGGCCAAGCACCATTTTTGCTTTTCTTTACTTCATGCTGAGGCAAGACTTTTTAATGATTCAACGGTAGAGGTAAGTACTCTTTTTGTTTCTTTTTCAGTTCATTAGTTTAGAGTTATAGTTCTCTCTTTTTTATAGTCTTTCCTTTTTTTTTATAAATAAAACAACAACACCACAATCTCTTCTTACCATCTCCTTCTTAACTTAACATAATAATTTTATTTTCTTTTTATAAAATTGAGAAGATAAATATTAACTAGCTTTTGATAAATTAAAAGAGAGACTTACATAACGCTTCCATCGCTGTCCCTCCCTGTGGATCACGACCCGTTAGCCCTAGGCTACAGGTAGAATTGAGGACCTAGCACTGTTCTAAATTTCGGTATTTTTTGTACAGGTTTGGCTCGATCAAAATTTTGGCGCCGTTGCCGGGGAGGAACATTAAGTTTTCTTTCTTCTTGATTTACTTTAACAGTTTTACTCTTTTTCTACAGAAAACTAGGAGCTGCAGTGGACATATTGCTACTCTGTACCTCTGCCCAAGAAGGCAGAGCATCAGAGCTCACAACTGTGGTGAACTACTAACTGTAGTCTCTTGCATGTTGCTTTACATAGATTAGCTCTCTGCAGTTATTAATTTATCTGTTTAACTCACTCTGTATATATTTCTAATCAATAGTAACTTGTTGCTTTGTAAATGCTAAAAAATGTTTAGACTCTTGCATCTTAGGGCATTTGTCTATTTTGTTTCTTTACATTACTGTTGAAGAGTGTTGGAGCAAAGGTATGTGTGCATTGCATATAGTTTAGGAAACATATTTTGAGTGATTCATATTGCTTGAATGTTACCTTTTGCTTTATATTTGTACACTGCACTAAAAAGACTAAGGACATATCCTTAAACAAGATAAGGTGGGGAAGTCATTACTCTTCCTTAGCCCAAAAATCATCTCCTCACTCACTAATCTAGCCTAACATAAAATTGAGTAGACGTTAGCCCTAGGGACATCTCGGACTCAAATAGGGATTGACCTAAGGGGGAAGTTGTTAGGAGTTGACTCTTGCCAAATCGGTGTCTAAGGTTGGGGATTGAGGGGCAGAACCCTGAAGGCTGGTGGTTTGGCATAATTAGGCGCCCTTTGCTTAGGCACAGATACCTCCCACCAATCTTGCCCCTAGCTGGCCGATTAACTTGTGGTCAAGTTCTGCAATATACCTCATGTGGATAATCAACAGTTAGAAGTCGTCTAGGTCTAAGCTCTACCCTAACATAGACTAGATTTTTCTTTATTTTCTTGTTTGTTTATTTGTTTGTTTTTATTTGTTCTTGTGAAAATGGATTATAATTACAATTATTCTGATTATAACTTAAATCCATATTTCAACCCAACCTCTTTCAATTCGGATATTATCAACCCGACATTACATAACTCTAACCAACCAAGTATGCCAGATTGGTCTTATCCGAATCAATATATGCCCCAATCCCAGTACTATGAACAAGAATGGGACAATCATCACCACTCTTCACCGAGTCAGTGTGGATACAACTCCCCTGAGTCTTACTATCAACAACCTTACCAATAAATAGCTTCATATAATCCATACCAAGACCAACCTATAGAAGAGAAGTCTTCTTTAGAAAAGACATTTTAAGCCTTCCTTGAGTCCACACGACAAGTACAAATCATAGCGGACTCAATTCTCCCAAACAATTCTCAAATCCAAGATCCTTACTCTAATTTTCAAGTCCAACCACAACAAGAAGAACCTCTTGACTTAGAAAAGAACATGAAATTCATGATTCAGTCCCAAAATGATTGTATTCAATCCCAAATAGATCGTCTCCAATCTCTAAATAGGTTAGAAGCAAAAGTGAGTCATTTGGTCAAAACAATTAATGATAGGAATGAGGAAACTTTACCTAACACATTTTCGATCACTCCTGATTCTCCTAGCCATATTGACGAAGATCATGGCATCTTGGAGATTTTAACCAAGATTCGGTTTCATCACATAATTTTGAACTTGACCAATATCAACCCATAGGTAAATTGGCAAGTTTTCATTTCAATGAGATTGAACTTGAAAATGAATGTGACACTGATTTTCAATGTTGTGATTCAATTTCACTTTTTAAATTTATGCTGACTCCGATATCCTTACCCAATTCAGACCTAATTTCGAAACCAATACTGATTCCTATCCCTATAGAGCTTGAACATGAACCACTTATTTTGGATAGTCACATTCCATTATTGGAAAATGAATGTGAACTTCAATTCTATGATTTGGATCAAACTCATGAACCAACTCCTACTCTCAAATCTAAACTTGATTTGAGTTTTATTCCTGAGTCAGTATCGGTTCCCATTCCCTTCATTGTTGAGCCCAAATCATCCATTTCACAAAATCACATTCATTGTTTGACCAAGGTTTAGATCAATATGACTCTGTGATGATATCCCAAGATTGGTCATATAATCGGGATAAATTTCATGCTAGGATCTTGCATGATCCTATTCATATTGGGGATTATAAAAATGTTAATAGGAAAGAGGTTATGAAAGATGGGTTCCATGAAAATTCACAATATCTAAATTGGAAAGAAACGCTTGGCCCAATAAGACCACTACCGGAACCACCACCTTGAGGTGAAAAATTCCCTTCCCTTTCTCCTTTTTCATGTATTATTGCATTTCATTCATACATTGAGGATAATGCATGAGTTAGTGTGGGGGAGGGTTTACTAACATCTAACTTTACTAATTTTTTAAAAAAAAATTTTGAAAAGAAAATAATACTTTGATTTATTTTTGTAAAAAATTAAGTTAATTTTAAGGAATAAGAGGATCATAATTAGGATTTCTTATACTTGGTCAAAATAAAATTATTTGTTAATTTTGAGGCTAGGAAGAAAAATTAGAAAAGTAATTTAGTCTTAATTTTTACCTTGATGAAATATACATACTTTATACACTTACATACTTAGGGTTCAAAAACAAAGATTCTTATGCCTTATAAAAAAAAGAAGATAAGAAAAAAAGAAGAAGAAAATATATATATTATATATAATAAAATCCTCTGATTAAGCTGGATTTTTGTGCCTCATAAAGCATGATTATTCACGCCTAAAAGTGATTCATATCACCAAATAAATCCTTAGTTTTGTGGCCTTATTTGCTAGAGGCCTAAGTCCTTGGGGTGTTTCCTCACCCGGTGCCCTAAAACCGTCTGGTTTGGGGGTCACCGACTAAGACTCGTTACATAGGCGAATTAGAAAGTCTAATAGAGCTAAGGAATATTACCGCCATAAATGTAAAAAAATAATAAATAGATATATATAATAATAAGGCATAAGAGTTAGAGTTGATGAATCCTGAGCCAAATTTTTATGGTCACAAAATGCATATGACTTAGGGTAAAATAATAGACTAGATGAGAAATACAATTTTAATCCTTACCTTGATTGAAAATAAGTTTTTGAATAAAGACTAAGTTTAGGAATGACTAAGTTTTGATAATCCTATGACTTAAGATTACTTGAAATTTTACATTAATACTTCAAATATTTTTTCCTTTCAAAAATGCGTTTTAAAAAAAAATACTAACAATTCATTTCTTTTTCTTCATGGATTTTGTAGGTGTAATCCACTGAAAACCCTCACGAGACAAAACTCGTCCTCTAGGGGTAACCTAGAGGTTTAACGGCTTGTTGCACGTGCTAAGTGCAACCGTGATTCCTACGAAAGTGAGTTAGTTTAATTTTTCTTCTCTCTTTGTTTTGCTCGAGGACGAGCAAAAGATAAGTGTGGGGGTGTGTTTGGACACATATATTGCATAAATATTATAACATTCTTACATATATTCTGTAATGAATATTACAAATAATTTATCTTAATGTCTTAATTCATGCAGGGTATGATAGGGAGAAGATAATCATAAAATTTATCCAATTAAATTCAAAAGTTCAAAAGAAAAGGGATCGTTTCAAATCCAAAGATTATAGAAGCTATCTTATCTGAAAACTAAATATATCAGATAAGATAATATCATCTCATTTCAAAGAAAAAATGGATTATTTGAAGACCCTATCTATTTCGCTAAAGAAAAATGAATATCTTATCAATTCTAGAAGACAAATTGAAAATCCAAGAGGATAAATGGATTGAGAGAAGATCAACGAATGAGAAAAAGTAATCTAGATTCGAATTCAGGCTAGATACTGTTTAGTAATTTAATCATAACTTTCACTACCTGATGATTCAAGATGCCACAGAAAGAAGACTTAAAGGGCTACAATTCTTCTGTTGATCACTGGTTCAAATTCTATCAGTTGATAAGTGATATTCAGTAATCAACACGCCAACAGCCTGCAGATCAGAATTGAATTTCTGGATAAATCAAATCAAGTTTGGAGATAAGGGAAGAATTCAAATTCAGAAATATCTAACTCTTCCTATCTTCATACGCGTTCTATCCCTCTGGTTTTCTCCTATAGATACCCTCATACCTCGAAGGCAGAAAAGGCACCACTTCAGAGAGAGCTTTACTTTAGATTTTTCTTTTCTTCTTCAATGTAATTTTTCTTTTTTATTTTCTTTTAGGTTAGAGAGAGTTACATGAGAAAAGAGAGAAGAATTATTGTAGAGTGACACTATTGTAATTCTTTTTCAAGATACTTATATTGAAGGTAACATCAATGGAGTTTTCCCACTTTTCTTCATCGTACTCAATCTGGCCAACCACCATTTTTGCTTTTCTTTACTTCATGCTGAGGCAAGTCTTTTTACTGATTCAACGGTAGAGGTATGTACTCTTTTTGTTTTCTTTTTCAGTTCATTAGTTTAGAGTTATAGTTCTCTCTTTTTTATAGTCTTTCCTTTTTTTTATAAATAAAATAACAACACCACAATCTCTTCTTACCATCTCCTTCTTAACTTAACATAATAATTTTATTTTCTTTTTATAAAATTGAGAAGATAAATATTAACTAGTTTTTGATAAATTAAAAGAGAGAAACTTACATTACGCTTCCATCGCTGTCCCTCCCTGTGGATCACGACCCGTTAGCCCTAGGCTACACGGTAGAATTGAGGACCTAGCATTGTTCTAAATTTCAGTATTTTTTGTGCAGGTTTGGCTCGATCAATAATAATCAAGGGCTTTCCCTTTTGGAACAAAAAATTGAAGAAGTGTTCGTCTTCCTTTGCCAAAGTTTAAGCCAGACTTCTTCATCAAGTGATATCTCATATTCTCTATCATTCAGAGCACATTCGGCTCGTAATGAGAGAATTGCGGAGGTTCATCCTCACTTTCTGAGTCTTCTCGAATCACTGGTTCAGACTCGATTCTCTCAAAAATGATTGGTTTTTGACCTTTGTGTTTCGCTGGGACATCAAAGAAAGATTCTTGCATATCGCTGATATTTTCACGCACCATAACAGATGATTTCACTGGTGCTTGCAATGATGTCAAGGCATCTATTGCCGACCAGGGATCATCTTCTATGTTAGTACTAGTATTTGATGGTATGGAATCAGAAGCAAACACAGAAAAATAAGCCAAATCTAAATCTTTATTAATGTACCACTCGCTTACATCATTGGCGATGTTATTAACATCGAGCTTATCAATGCTCATCATCAAAGGATTTAACTCCCACAGCCATTCTTCTTTTGCGTCTGGTTCAATATCAACTTCATTGCCAGAGTCTGATTCTTCTGGTTAGGGATTCTCGTCTGCTTCCAGAAAGTCCTAGTAGAGGAGGGAGTCAGTGACATAGTTCTCTACTCCCTTAAATGGATGCCTTTCTGCGATCAATATTCGGATCTTGCCATCTTCATCAACATATTTCATTACTTGATGAAGAGTGGAGGCTACAATGGAATTCTGATGTATCAACAGTCATCCCAGCAGCAGGTTGTATGAAGTGTCGCATCAATAATATAGCACATCACCTCAGATCTCAGGTCCCCAATCTGGCATTTGAATTTATTTTTTTCCATCGGGCGCGTACTGTTAGCATTGAAGCCATAAATGGTAGTTTGAGTGGCGCTCAATCGATGAGTGGGGATTTTCAAGTGTTGCATGACCCTGCAGGGTATAATGCTCAACGCAAATCCTGGATCAACTTGAATATGGCTCACTTCAAATGATCCAATATACTCTGTGAAGTATAAAGGTCTGTCATGTTTTCCTTTGATCTGCATGTCGTTCGGGGTGAATGTTATATAGGGGAAACGATGAGAAGTGTGGAGACTGTTCTCTTCAACCTTCTCTGGTTTAGCCAGAATCTGAGTCATGAAGGCTTCTTCATCGTCTAAGGCTTCCCTGAGAGCTTTCCTTGTTGACTTGGATAGTCTCAGGAGCTCATAAAGGGTGATTCTGGCCAGGATATTAGCCAGTTGAGCTAAGACGTCAAAGCGATAAGGTTCTGATGGTCCTTCTGCTTTGTCTTTCAGAAGAGATTTAACATAGCGAAGCTTTTTTTGCTTTTCCACGGGTTGCTTCATGGATTGCTTGACTGGTTCATGAATCGGCTTGGATAAACTCGCCACAGCTTCATCATACTTCTTCAAGTATTGCTGACCCGACTGGGTCCCTGCCACAAGCGGAGTATTCTTCTCTGCAGCGAGAATAATTATTTCCTCTTCAGAATCAGTAAGAGAGACGACATCAGTTTCTGCTTCTTTGGAGGAAGCACACACCATATTACAAGGTGAAGCTCTTGCTTTGCCTTTGGACTTTCTACTGGAAACAGTAGTCCATTGCTGATTTTCTATGAGATCGGGGTGTACCCACATGATCTCTCCTTGAGTAGGGATAGGTACGAGTCCTTTCCCCTGTTGGTGGTGTGGATCTACATTGATCACCCTTAGTTCCCTTTTCGAAATGGAAACTACTCCGGCTAGTTTTGGTGGCTGTTTTTCAAATTGAAGGAATGATGTCATGTTAGCCATCACCTTCTTTTGCTCCGGGCGGAGCTTAAGGACTTCCGCATCAATCAAAACGTGGAGGATATCTTTGAAGATGTAGCAGTTCTTAGTAGGGTGCCCCAGCATCCTGTGGTACAAGCACTAATTTGTGTTGGCTGTCCTGCCCACTTCTTCAGGACGTTTGGCTTCTGGAAGCTTCAGCCAGTTGCTATTGTTAATAACTTAAAGAAAGAGTCAACATGCTCGTCTTTGAGGAGTACTTCTTGTTGGTACGCATTTGACTTGAAGAACCACCCCTTCTAGTCGGTTGTGGTTTAGGAAGAGATTTCGTCTTTGTTGCCAGTGTATCTTTCCTTTTGGCTTGGGAATATGTTTCTGGCGCGTGTCTTATCGACTTCTCGGGTCTAGGCTTACTTTCTTCTGCTTTGACCCTGGCAACAATCTCCTTAACTTGCTCGCCTTGTTGCACCAATTGCTTCCAAGTGTGGTTCTTGGCCACTCCTATTTGAATTAGGAGTGCGGTTTATAAATTGTGGCGACATGTTTCCACCAATGTGACTTGGGTCATGCTATTAGGACATTAGAGTGCCATATTATGAAATCTTTCCACAACACCTTGACTGGTTCTCTTTTTCTTTGCTTTGCTACCAGGAGAGTCGGCATGGTTATCTCCGAGTCATCTTCAAAGAAACGGGTGAGAAACAGGTTCTCCAGGTCACCCCAGTTTTTGATGAATCCTTTGGGAAGCTTCATGAACCATTCAGAAGCAATCCCTTTAAGATGCCAATGAATAAACGTGCTAAGATAGCATCGTTTAATACTACATTTTCAGTCTGAGACTTGAAATAGTATATATGTTGGTTCGATGTGTCGTCGAAAGTTTGTAGGGTCAGAGCTTTTAATTTGGGAGGGTACGGGACATGATCCCACTCAGCCGAGTATGGCCGGACCACTCCTACTTCTTGAAAGTTGCCTCGAATGGCGATAGCTTCAAGGCGCTTCTCTAGTTCACTCATTCTCTTCGAGTGATCACATCCAGCTTCTAAACCCTCTTTTTCTTCAGGCGGGGTCTCTAGATTCTCAAAGTTGGTGTTCCCACCGTCGGAATCTTCGGCATTAGAGTCTTCACCCTCACGGCCTTTTTCCTTGCTTGAAGACCCTTTAGTCTTTGGCTTCTCTTTTTTCTTAAGCATCTTAGTCAATATCTGCTTAAGAGTATCGATAGATTCTTATTGAGCATGAATCATATCGAGTTGCTCCCTTTGAACCTGGGCTTGCTATTCAAAATGCGTGGCCATTTCTTCAGGAGTGCTTGCCATATATACGAAAACTTCTCTCTCTCCAAGAAAGTTCGAGGCTTATGATTCTGCAATGGTAGAATGTGCTTCACTCAGTTCAATGCCCTGAGTTAATGCACTGTAAGTTACTGGGGCAATTGTACCGGTCAGAGTGCGAGTATATTGGTATACCACTTCTGGTTCAACATCAGACTGGTCGGAATTGACTAGTGGCTGCTTCCCTTTAGCCCTGCTTGGTGTGGTGCTTGGGCCCATCATGTTTGCAGTGACTTCAGGGTACTCCGTATCGGAAAAGGTTCTCTTCTTGTGTGAGCGACGCCTCTTAACCAAGCGAGAGACCAGAGCTGCTAATAACCTTCCAAATACTAACTGTTTGCTTGTATACGAGCTGCAGTGGTATTCAGAGAGCACTGCTATGATGAGTCGTTCACAATAATACTAGGAGTGATTTGATGTGCACTCCTCTTCTTTGTCAGGTAATCTCTTGGATCCATTATAAGGGTCTCTAAAAGATTAGCTTCTGGTTCCTGGGGATAAGAACTGTTGGTCCCGAGATGATACCAATTGTAGGATCTAAAATATACGTTAACACTCAAGCAAAGATATTAGCGTTAATATAAAGAACTTGCAAGTAAGAAAATAAATCTCAAAAAAGAAAATAAACGCAAACACAAGAGATTTATCCTGGTTCGGTCCTCTTGACCTATATCCAGTCCTCAAGCCACCCGCTTGAGATTTTCCTATAACCTTTGATTTTGTACACCCAAAATCAACATCTTGTATACCACTTGACAAATTTCCTTTGCCTAATGTATACAGCTCTTGTTATAATCAAGAAGACCACAACACCTTGTACAACCTCTCTTCAACCCGAAGATGCTCTTGTATGATCTTTCTCTTTGAGTGAATACAGTCAATCCTATAGGCCTTGAATCTGCATGTGATTGTGAACAAGGACTCTTATATGTAGACTCTTAGAAATCTTCACTAAGGGATTGGAAATTGAGTGAAGAAATGAAAGTGGAAATAGTTTTCTGAAAAACAAATTTTTGAACAGAGTCTTTGGGTAGAAAACTTGAATTTTTAATTGGTGTATTTAGCCTAGGACAACATCCCTATTTATAGGTGAAATCTATACTCAGTTAGGGTAGTTATCAGGACAAATTTGAATATTAAAACGTTAGATAAAACACCAAAAATCAGAAACTGTCCAACAGTCAGAAACTGCCATTAGTCGACTTGAGTGTATGGGTTAGTCGACTAGAAGAACAATTTTTGCCTATATTAGTCGACTAATAAAGGGAGCAAGTCGACTAGGGAAAGACTGATACGTGTGACATGTTTCTAAAAACTGAATATAGTCGACCAGTAGAAGGTATTAGTCGACTACTACAAGTATTAGTCGACTAATAAAGTGGATAAGTCGACTAACAATGTTAACTGTCAAGAAACAGAGAGTTGATATCTTTATAGGACGTAGGTTAGTCGACTACAGAATGTGTCAAGACGACTATAGGATATATAAGTCGACTAATAAAGGGTATAAGTCGACTAATAGGCTTATGATGTGTGTGTGTGTGTGTTCAAGACTTTTAACATTCTAGTAAACACATTACAATACACATCCATAGCCATTATCCTTAGAAAAATTGAGCATGTAGAACTCTTATATAAGCTTGTGAAATAGAGCTCCAATGAAATGGCTTCACAAATATATCATCAAAATAAAGTTCAAATTTTTTCCCCCTTTTGATGATGCCACTTTGTGTGCATGAAAACCCCCTGCAGAGAATGTGTTATATGTTCTCCCCCTGCATAGAACAGGTTATAACAGATATACAAAAACATGTGTTCTCCCCCTGCAAAAAATATATCATAACACATATATATGATAAATGTTTGAAATATTTTTTAATCAAACTTTTTATATGGTACCTGAAAGATAAACATTAGCATGGTACTAATCATTATAAGATCAAAGCATTAATATTTAGGAATCCAAACCCAATTTGAATTTGGATTCAATCTGTTAGTATACACATAATTACAAAAATTGCATATAGAATCTATATATGATGCAATATAAGTATTTTTATCAACAATGCTTAAGTTTTTAGGAATCCATATGAACTTGTTCTTAATTCTTTTTAAAATAATATCAGTATTTCTTTTCACAAAAGAATTTATGGATTACTAACATGTGTAGATTTTTCACTCTGATTTAAGAATTCAAGACCATAATGATTATGTGACATTTTTTAATATGATAGCAAATCATTTAACTTTTCTTTTCCCTGATTAAATTTAGTCACATTTTTCAAAATCTATTCATATTTTATTTTAAAACTTGATATGTCTTTATTTAAAATAGTAATTCTTTCATTTAAAGACAAATTTTCATTTTAAGCATAACATTTTCGTTTATAAAATTCTCACTATCTTTTTTCAATGATGATATCACTTTTTTAAAATCATCTTTTTGAAAATTTACAGAAGAAATTTGAGAAATATAATATGAATTTTTTATGAAAAGTTTTTCATTTTCTTTTGACAAAACTTTATTCTTTATCTTTCATTCTTAAGATCATTGTATAATTCATGAAATGCATCTAAGAGTTCAGCGTATTGTACCTCATCTTCTTCTTGGGCCATAAAGCATATGTTGGTATGTTCAGTGATTTCTTCTTCGTCAGAGGAAGAGGAATTAGTATTTTCCCATGATGCTTGATAGTCTTTTTTCTTTTGAACTTTTTGCTCTTAAATTTACCTTTGTTTTTTTAGCAATGGGCAATCCTTCTTCGTATGACCTGTTTTATTACAATTAAAACATTTAAACTTACCTTGCTTTAATAACTTTCTTAATTTTCTTGAGAGCATTGCTATCTCCTCTTCATCATCATCTGAATTGTCCGTATCTGAGGATGCATGGAAGGCAAGTTCTTTTTCTTTGAGAAGGGTTGTTGTTCGTCCTTCTTTCTGTCTTCCAGTTGTGCTTCATATGCCATTAAATTACCAATGAGGTTTTCTAATGACATAGTGAAGGGATCATTTGCTTCTTCGATTGCAATTGTCTTCTTCTCCCAATCTGATGTGAATGCACGAAGGATCTTGAGAACTTTTTCGACTTGGGTGTATTCCTTTCCAAGGGATGCTAAGGAATTTGTTATGTCGGTGAACCTTGTAACCATTTCTGAGATGGTTTCATTCTCCTTCATTTTGAAGAGTTCAAACCTGTGGACAAGAATAGAAATTTTAGATTCTTTAACCTTATTTGTGCCTTCATGTGTTACCTATAGAGTGTGTCATATTTGATTTACAAATGTGGCTGTTGACACACGATTGAATTCTTCTTTGGTTAAGGCACAGAATAATGCATTCATCGCTTTGGCATCAAGGTTCGCATTCTTCTTTTGATCATCACTCCAAGCGCTGTAATTGATAGTCAGTTTGGTGTACGCTGCTTTTACTATGTTCCATAGTTCGTAGTTGAGCGATTGCAAGTGAATCTTCATTCTACACTTCCAATAGTTGTAGTTGGATCCATCAAATAGTGGTGGACGTTGTGTAGAATGTTCTTCTTTGAACTGTGATGAAGGAAACTCCGTTGCCATCCTTGTAGGTTGTTGACTGGGTATGCAGTGCTCTGATAGAGTATGCCGGGTCGGGCTCTGATACCAATTGTTGGTCCCGAGATGATACCAATTGTAGGATCTAAAATATACATCAACACTCAAACAAAGATATTAACGTTAAATATAAAGAACTTGCAAGTAAGAAAATAAATCTTAGAAAAGAAAACAAACACAAACAAGTGATTTATCCTGGTTCAGTCCTCTTGACCTACATCCAGTCCTCAAGCCACCCACTTGAGATTTTTCTTTAACCTTTGATTTTGTACACCCAAAATCAACACCTTGTATACCACTTGACAAATCCCCTTTGCCAAATGTATACAACTCTTCTTACAACCAAGAAGACCACAACACCTTGTACAACCTCTCTTCAAACCGAAGACGCTCTTGTACAATCTTTTTCTTTGAGTGAATACAATCAATCCTATAAGCCTTGAATCTACATGTGATCGTGAACAAGGACTCTTATAGGTGAACTCTCAGAATTCTTCACTAAGGGATTGGAATTTGAGTGAAGAAATGAAAGTGGAAACAGTTTTTTAAAAAACAGATTTTTGAACAGAGTTTTTGGGCAGAAAACTTGAATTTTTAATTGGTGTTTTTAGCCTAGGACAACATCCCTATTTATAGATGAAATTTATAGTCAGTTAGGGTAGTTATCAGGACAAATTTGAATATTAAAATGTTGGATAAAACACCAAAAATCAGAAACTATCCAACAGTCAGAAACTGCAATTAGTTGACTTGAGTCTATGGGTTAGTCGACTAGAAGAACAATTTCTGCCTATATTAGTCGACTAATAAGGGAGCAAGTCGACTAGGGAAAGACTGATACATGTTACATGTTTCTGAAAACTGAATATAGTCCACTAGTAGAAGGTATTAGTCGACTATTACAAGTATTAGTTGACTAATAAAGTGGATAAGTCGACTAATAATGTTAACTGTCAAGAAATAGAGAGTTGATATCTTTTTAGGACAGAGGTTAGTCAACTACAGAATGTGTCAAGTCGACTATAGGATATATAAGTTGAGTAATAAAGGGTATAAGTCGACTAATAGGCGTATGATGTGTGTGTGTTTTCAAGACTTTTAACATTCTAATAAATATTACAATACACATCAATAGCCATTATCCTTAGGAAGTCTTGAGCATGTAGAACTCTTGTATAAACTTGTGAAATAGAGCTCCAATGAAATAACTTCACAAATATACCATCAAAATCAAGTTCCAACAAGAACTTCCAGGTTCAGCTCTGGCTTTAGTCATTAAAGAGTGAACGTGGCTTCGCGCTGTGACTCTGAGACGCGGGTCTTATGCACACGGATCTCGCATTTTGCATTTGAAACGCGGGGCTCTTATGGTTGCTCTAGCCTGCGAGCATCGCGTCTTGAAGTCAAAACGCGAGCATCGCGTTCTGCATTTGAAACGCGAGCCTCACGTCCTTTGGTTGTAGAACAGGCCTCGTGTTCTTTAACTGACATATGGGTCTCATGTTTTGTATTAGAAATGTAGGCCTCACATTTAGAAATGCAAGCCTCATATTTAGAAATGCGGGCCTCGCGTTCTTGTGTTAAAATGCGGGTCTCGTATTTTGGGACAAAAACATGGACCTCGCATTTAGGAACAGAGACGTGTGTCTCTTGTTGTTCGATGTTCAACGCAGGGTTGAGCCCCGCGTTCTGCACCTGCTGAACAGATTACATCTGCAGCTCTTTCGATCTGTTGTCGGCGAGGTCGACGCCTCTATCGACGTTCAGCATTGAGGTTACTCTTCATAGGTTGCTGGGAACCCCTGGTAACTTGCGGTGGTCAAAGAGTCTGGAGAGGAGATCGATGGCTAGATTGATCTTCACTACTTTTGGCTGCGTGGGTCTCGTGAAAGACATTGACGCGGGCCAGATGATCAGACACGGCGTTGCTTGCGCAGGCCATTTTTAGATAAGTCTCCGAAAAGACTTGAGAACGGATCTCCAAAGAGACCTTACAGAATTGTCGCGTTGCCTTTAGGATTTTGGAGCTTAAAGAGAGATACTCTTCATATTTTGCTTGGTCAAACTCAATAATGAGCGATTCGACCATTTTTCAATGAAGTTGACATCTGCTTGCGACACATTCTCATTAATTGAGAAAACATTTCCCAATAGAGTCGCCATCTTTTGTAAGGGTCAGAAAATCACAATTGCAGAATTCTTTTAATTGAATATAAGATTACAACAGATACAATCTGATTACAAAAAAGAGAAAATCTTTTGATTGATTCTCCTCTTTATTTAAAACTGGGTTCTTCACGTGGCGGTAGAGAGTGAGTCTTGTTCTTCATTGACCGGCTAGATGTCAGACTTCTTGGTGAGGAAAATCTTCTCTTTGAATCACTGACAGAGTAGCACAACTCTTATTAATGACAAAATCTCAGAAAAGGATTAAAAAAAAACTAAACTTGAACTTAGCAAGTTTAAAGAGATGAACTCCTTTGATTCTCTCTTTCCTCCATTCTGATCAACCAACCCCCTTTTCAATAGTTTTCTTCACCATTTATAAAGAGTTTCAGGGTATAATTGTCCCCTAGAATCCCCCCATAATGGGGTTAACTCCCCTCATTACATGGCTATTAATTGACCCAGTAATTGGGCAATTACAGCAGAAATGCAACACAGTTCTGTTGCTGGAAACATGGGCTTGAGCTCGCGGTTTCATAGAAACACGGATATGGTCGAGTTTCATGTTTGAACTGAAACGCTGGCTTAACAAGCCTTACGTTAGATTGTAGACGCAGGCTTAGATTGAGCCTCACGTTTGAATTGAAATACGGGCTTCGCTAAGCCCTGCATTTTGAATTGAATGCTGGCTTGGACTGAGCCTCGCATTTTGAATTGAATGCTGGCTTGGACTGAGCCTCGCGTTTTGAATTGAACGCTGGCGATTGAGCCTCACGTTTTGAATTGAATGCTGGCTTGAATGAGCCTCGCGTTTTGAATTGAACGTTGGCTTAGACTGAGCGTCATATTTGAATTGAACGCTGGCTTGAATAAGCCTCTTGTATTGAATTGAACGTTGGCTTTAAAAACCTGATGTTTCTTACTGATCTGATTGAATAAGCCTCACGTTTCTTACTAATCTGAGCCCTTTGTTTGATAATTTTGTCTTTACTTTTTTTTGACTGTCCACAGCTGAACCGGTAAGTCAAACCGAAACTATCCGAATTGAAGAGATGACTGCTGAGAGCATACATATCCAACAGTCGAAGGCAGAGAAGAGGACAGCTTTGGAGGAGCTAAAATCCCGCTTTGAGATGATGACAGTGTTCAACCGAGAAGAGTTGATGACACGGTCCTGCTGAAGGCCAAAAAGGAGAGGATGACCAGGTTATCTACTCTTGAGGCAAAGATCAAATCCTATGAGAGACATCTTTGATTTGTAACACCATGTATCTTATTTTATTGTACTTTTTCCATCAGTCAAAAAATCCACTTTTGATTAATAACTTGTCTAGTGTCCTTCTCTTCTATTTTTGTTCTTTGTCTATCTCACAGGTAATATAAGTTTTTCATATGAGAAAAACTTAATATGTAAGTTCTTTGAACAAAACTGAAGGGGTAAAATTTCCGAAAGAATTAGAACCAAGATTAACGTTATTTAGAGGTTATGAACATGATAAAATTAATCCAGAAAAGAGAATCTACTGGGATAAAAGAGGGTAGGTTTAGGAATTCGTCTGTTCAGAGGTGATTGACTAGACGTGACAGGTCAGGATTCGCTAGAAAAAGATATTTGTTATTTAGAGGTGATTGAATGAACATAACAACAATAAGATAGTCCCTACAGGACTGGGGTGAGATCTGAAATCCGTTAGTTCAGAGGTGACGAACTAGACATAACGACAAAATAAAGTCCGTACTGGACAGAAAGATGAGATTTGGATATCTGTCGGTTCAGAGGTGATTGATTGGACATAACTGATTAAGAAACCATCAAACTCAGAGTTTTGTCATTCTGAGGTGACGAACTAGACATAACGACAAAAGAAAGGTGAACTCGATTTTAGGAACCCATCTATTCAGAGGTGATAAACTAGACACAACAGACTAAAATGCATTAAATTCTGAATCCGCTGCCAGAGGTCATAGTGTTAACATAATAGCTAGTCCACTAGGGACTGCAAAGGTGAATTGGATCTGGGCACCTGTCGGCTTAGAAGTGATGGACTGGACATGATCGACTAAGAGACACGAGGCTCGCAATTTGCTATTCACAGGTGATTGAATAACTTGACAGCAAGAACTCCCAGCCCTGACGGGGGAAAGGAAAACAAGATAATGGACTCGTCTGTTCAGAGGTGGCGAGCTAGACATGACAGTTTGAGTACTATAGGTTGGAAGAGATCTGGTTTCTCGTCAGTTCAGAGGTGATGGACTGATATAACTGAGTAAGAAACATTAGACTCAGAGCCCTACCATTCAGAGGTGGCGAACTGGACATAACGGCAAAAGAGTAGTCCCTATCGAACTAAAAGATAAGACATGGCTATCTGTCAGTTCAGAGGTAACATGGATGTAACCGATTGAGAAACCACCAAGCTCAGAGCGTTGCCATTCAGAGGTAATTGACTGGATGTGATGACAAAAGGAGTTATTTTATTAGGGAATGTGATTTGATACTCTGTGGAGAATTTAATGTTTCTTTGTAGGAGTTTTGAAAGAAATTATTAGAGGTATAATGTTAATGTGACAACTAAAGAGTCTACTGGGGATTGAGATGGGTATTAAAAGATTCCAAGGAGAATTTATTAAAAACTCGCTAAGGAGTTAAAAGGAATCCCATAAGGATTTTAGAAGGAAATGAACATTCCTATAGATTTCGTGGGGGAATGCATTAAAGAATTATCAGAGGTTAGCATTAACATGACAATCAAGCTGGGGAAGATAAGATGCAAATCCTTGTTGGGGGAATTAGAAGTGGATTTTGCCTGAAGTTACGGTGACAAATTCTCCGCATGGGGATTTGTAAAAATGGCATGTCAGAGGTGTGATATTAACTTGACAAGGTTTCATGTGTTGTTAACGTAACAGCAATTTGAGTGGATCTGCCATTCTATGGAGAAGAATGAAAGGTGGAGTTTTGATCCGCTGGGGATATACCGAAAATTTTGCTATCAGAGGTTTTAATGTTAACGTGACAGACTTGACCTGTAATTCATTTCATTAGGGTAATGATTATAATTTAACGTGGTTCTACCATTCCATGGACGAGAATTACTAAGAGACTTTGATGAAATTGACTGTTCTATGCAACTGTAAGAATATTGCGAGAGAATTCCACCAGAAAATAGGAGATAGTGCTCCTAAAATTTGTTTAGGGATCAAAGCAATCCCGCTGGAGAATAAGAGAATAATACTCTTAAAATGAATTTTCTCTTAAGGAAATAATCACTAGTATACTCTGAGAAAAATTCGATAGAGAGATTCCAGTTGTCCCAGTTGTCACATCTTGAAAGGAATGTGGAAACATTGGAAAAGGTTTGCAAAGATGTGTCTCGAGCCTTCTTCAATGTGTTCGGTTTGATAAGACATCAGATAAACTCGTTTAGCCAGCTCATCTGAATACCAGAATGAATGGGTTATTAATGAAAATACACCTAGAGGGGGTGTAGAGGTGTAGTGCTAATCTAATGTCAAATAATACGAAATTAAAACTATTACACTACCACAATAGATATCCAAAGAGTGAAGCCGAATTCCTGATGAATGTCTCTTCTCCTCAAGATTTCTCTTTTATAAGAGTTGAGGTGATTCAATAACTTTCTTGGATTATAACAAATATGAGCACACAAACAATACCAAGTATGTATAAATGAACAATAGTAACAATGCAAGATATAAAGAGAGTAGAGTTTAGAGAGAGATAGCCAAACGCAAACAAAAGAATATATTTCGAGGTTCGAGCACCAAGCCTTACATTCTCACCTTCACCACGTGAAGGATTTCTACTAGCTCTACTAAGGAACTCCACAAAGGATACAAATCTAATCCTCTATAAAAGAGGAGGCACAAAGCCAAGGCACAAAGTCTATGTACAAAGCAATCACCTCTACACAAGAGGTAAGGCACAAATCCAAAGCATAAAGTAAAAGAGTGGCTACAATACTTGGTGATCACAAAGATCACAAACAATACCTCTCACAATACAAAATCTTAGAGGATAGATTTTGCAATGAATAGCTCAAATTTGTGAGAAAACAAAGATTTTGAAAGTGAAGCACAACGAAAATACTTGGGAAAACCTCTTAAATGATAAAGAAATTCGAAATTTGAAACTAAAATTTACCAAAATTTATTTTTTTGATTTTTTAAAACTTTTGAAACCAAATAGTGACATGGATTTTGAGCACAAATCTTCTAAAAAAACTGTTAGAAAACTCTGTTGAAAGTGAGAAAATTAGCTCTTAAAACGCTTGTCCAAAACTCGCACAAAAATCCCATATATATAGTGTCAAGAAAAACTACCCGTCAGCGTCAAAAAGGTGCCAAAAATGGTATGTCGGTCAACTGGCTGGTCAGCCATCCAACAGTTAAATTTTTGACCTTTGGAGCCTGGTGGTTGACGGTCGGTCAGCCGATCAGAGACCAGTCTGTGCAATAGGTCAACTTGAAGCACAATTTGAGATCTAAAGCCTTCAAATTTGGAAATAAGCATATAGAAAGAATTTGTAGATCTTGAAGTCTTATTTCTAATGCAACTTAAATCAAATCCAACTTATGTCAGGGTTAAAAGATATGAGCAAATTACTGAAAGGTGTCAAACCAGAAAACTGTAAACTTTTTTAGAATATGAACAACTTCAAACTAATGTTTGACATTTAACGATTGAATTATAGAATAAGAAATATATACTTGAAAGTTATCTTT
Source organism: Agave tequilana (assembly GCA_038442645.1). NCBI lineage: Eukaryota > Viridiplantae > Streptophyta > Magnoliopsida > Asparagales > Asparagaceae > Agave > Agave tequilana. The sequence continues at coordinate 52,553 of JAVJIF010007600.1, forward strand.
GTAATGTAATTTGAATCACATTGATTGAATATCAAAATAAAAAATTATAGTCAAAATACTGAAAGAGTGTCAAGGAGATCAGTAGAACGGTCGACCGGAAGGTCAAAATTTGAACTAGCCGCTAGGCATCGGTCGAATACTCTGTCGGCCGAGCCAAACTGAGACTTGGGTGTGAAAGTCGATGACCGCCTGGTCGATCGCGTGGTTTTTGGTCGACCGGTCGGTTGCCGGACAAACGTGCACAACGTGCACAAGCGAACACCCAGCAATGGCCAAGAGGCTCGGTCGACTGATTTGGCCGAGAAAACACTTTTCAGATAATTTTTGAAATCAAACTCATTTTTAAATATTTTTTAGTTTAAAAAGTGTTTTGGCAATAGATAGACTATGTAAGATACAAGTTTGAAACATGGTATAAGAATTTGGAAAGTATTGGACATGTATCAAAAACCAATCCTTATAAAATACGAAACTCAAAAAGCTAGATATGAAAACTTTTATATGTGTAAGCTTGAGCAATCAAAACTAATCTATTCTTTACAAGTGATCTAAACTCACAAACTCTAAATAAGTCTTTTTGTAAATCTTTTTCTCCAAGTAGGCTTTTTTCAAACTTGATTTTCAGAGCTAGACTCCATCTTGAGTACTGGATATGTTCTATAAGCTTAAACTCTTGAATCACCATGTGTTCGCTTCAAAGAAGCTAAACACCAACTAAGATCTTGATTGATATCTGAAACTTAAATACAACAAGATTATTAGTATTATAACTATATGAGTTAGTCATCATCAAAACTAGAGCGATAGGTTTGGGCCAACAATGAAGTCGGGCTTCGAACGATCGAAAAGTGGAGGATGCGACTGAAGGCATGCCAACATTACATACAGAAAAGTCAGAGGTGAACTCTTCAATATGACTTATTTGCTTTGTGAATCCACCATTCCATGGAGGGAAACTGGAAGAAGATTCTGGTGGAATTAAATGGGATCAAGTTTCTTAGGATTTTTAGCAAACCCTCAGTTATTAACAGATTTAGTTTGCCTTTACCAACTACTATTTAGATTGGGCTAACCATGCTATTTCCTTCAGCATGATGAGTTGTTGAGGATTTTATACTGGGCTAAGAAGCCATTTTTTTACTCTAGTATTATTCATCGAAGGCTTTGGATTGTGCCATTTGAAGTGGACATTTTGTATTTCACTGGTGACCTCTAAAATCTCGCTGGAGATTAAAGAGTTAAGAATAAATTTCGTGGAGAATTTATCGAGTAGGTCAAAATTCCTGATGAAGTATCACTTTAACCGGGATTCTTGTTCTCGGCAGGCTGCCAAGTCGAGACATGGAACATGAGCTCTGCGTGAAATTTATTGATTAAGTCGAGATTTCTTGCAAAGCTTCATTTTATGTTCATTATGGCCAAGACTCAGGCTTGCAGCTGATTACCGAATTCAGGTATGAATGTGGAAATAGTGGAAAGATTTGACTGAGATGCGTCATGAACCTTCTTCAATGAACTAAACACGATCGAATACATCGCGAGACCAAATCATGACTCGCCAAATGATAGAGGCGGGGGGGGGGGGGTAATTGGAGACATGCTACTATTGCATATTGAACATTCACCATCCTTTTAGATCGAGAGGAATGATCAGGAAGAAGAGTACCTAAAATCACTGTTTAAGCATGCTCGACTTCAAAATATGACTTATTCTTCGAGAAGAATAATCTGGAAGAAGAGTGCCTAAAATCACTGTTTAAGCATGCTCGACTTTAAAATATGACTTATTCTTCGAGAAGAATGATCAGGAAGAAAAGTGCCTAAAATCGCTGTTTAAGCATGTTCGACTTCAAAATATGCCCTATTTTTCAAGAAAAATGGTCAGGAAGAAGAGTGCCTACGATTGCTGTTTAAGCGTATGCTCGACTTCAAAATATGACCTATTTTTTGAAAAGAATGGTCAGGAAGAAGCATGCCTAAAATCGTTGTTACTTCAAAATATGACCTATTCTTCGAGAAGAATGATTAGGAAGAAGAGCGCCTAAAATTAATGTTTAACCATGCTCGACTTCAAAATATGACCCATTCTTTGAGAGGAATGATCAGGAAGAAGAGCGCCTAAAATCGCTGTTTAAGCATGCTCGACTTCAAAATATGACCTTCTATTCGAGTTGAGAAGAGTGACAAAGCTATAATAAAAAATTTTGCCTTTACCTAATCTCCAATGTCGACAGCTAAATGTCAACCAGAGTCCCATAAAAATGGAGATAAAATCGATTCCATTTGAGAAAAGAGATTACTTGGAGAGAAACAGTCAGACAAGTTTGTCTAAGTGACCAGAAATTTAATGTTAATGTGATCATGTACAATACTTCTTTGATCAGAGGTATGATGTTGACGTGATCAGGGATAGCAATTCTTCAATAACTTGCCATTAATCGGTATTATGTCACCATTTGAATTCATTAGATGGTATGCCCCGTTCGAGTAGACTGTCTTTACCATGAAGGGTCCCTCCCACTAAGGTGGAAATTTGGCCTTGGTCTTATTTGTCATGTCCATAGATCAGTTGATAACTAAGACCAAATCTCCTTTCTGAAAGATTCTCTCCTTGACTTTTTGTTGGAGGTCTTCGAGATTCGAGTTTGGTATATCTCAATGCGTTGTTGAGCCTATAGTCACTTCTCACCTAATGCTTTCAACTTTTGGAGACATAATCGATTATTATCTCCTTCCACCATTTTGGTTGCCAGAGCAACACAAAATGATGACATTTGTATCTCTAAAGGTATGACTGCTTCACACCATAGACTAGAGAGAAAGGCGTATTGCCTATAGGAATTCGGACCATCGTTCGGTAGCCCAAAGACATTCACTAAGCTTCTCATTCCAGTCTTCTTTGCTTGTGAAAATAAACTTTTTGAGGAGTTTGATGATTATTTTATTGAACGCCTCTGCTAACCCGTTGGTGGTAGGGTCGTAAGCAGTTGAAGCCATATTCTGAATCTGGTACTTGTTGCAGACCATAAAATGATTGGCTTGCAAATTGGGGACCATTGTCATGATAATCCGCCTGGGGACACCAAATCGATGGACGACATGGTATTTGATGAAGTTGACCATATTAGTCGTGTTAACTTCAATGAGCGGTGCAGCTTCCGCCCACTTTGAGAAGTAATCGGTTATCACAAAGATGAACCGATGACCTTTTGCTAATAGAGGACTGATGGGTCCTACTACGTCAATTCCCCATACTTTGAATGGCCATGAAGCGACTATGGAATGGAGTAGCTCCGGGGGTTGGTGTATGAAATTCGCATGGATTTGACAGGCCTTACAACTTTTTGCATATTCGACTGCATCTACGATCATGGTTGGCCAATAATAGCCGAGTCAGTGCAGTCGGTCCTTGAGATTTGTATCTAGATGATGAGCTCCACATATGCCGTCATGGGCCTCTTTAAGTACTTCTTGTGCTTTCAAATTGGATAGGTAATGAAGAAGTATACCATCATATGAACGGCGATACAACTGAGTAGATCTTCATCAAACAGAAGCAGCTTCCTTAGGATCATCGGGCAATATGCCATACAAGGCATAGTCGATGATCGAGAGTTGCTAGTCTCTAGGTTCAAAGTCCATCAAGATTTTATGAACTTCGCTAACTTCTAAACCATATTTCAGACAGAAGAGATGACGGGTAGCCACCTATGACGATAAGTGGTGCCAGCTGGCAAGGCTAATTTAGCTGCGAGCGTAGCTAAAGCATCTACCTTTGTATTCAAGAGGCGAGAAACATAGCTAATGTAGATTCCATCAAATGAGTCGGCCAACTTAATGATTGCATGGTGATAAGATATTAGATATTCATGATGGACCTCATACTCTTCTTTCATTTGGTTGGTATCAATTGAGAGTCACCATAATCTTCAAGGCACTGTACCCCCATTTGTTGAGTGAGCTGGAGGCCAATGAGCAAAGCATTGCACTCAGTTACATTGTTGGAGCAAAGTTCCATTAGTGAGAATGCACGAGAAAGAACGTGATTCTTGGGCGCGATAAATACCACCCTCACTCTGGCAATGATCTTGCCGTAGGGCCTATTCTTGATGCACTGTCAAAGAACATCTGCCATACATCATCTTCTGAGGTCATATTGGCTTCGATAACCTCGTCGAAATGTTCGTGTGTAGTTTCAAAGTTTCTGAAACTGGGTGGGCTGCCAGAAAATCTGCGAGAGTTTAACCTTTGAATGCCTTTTGGGGAGCAAAAGTCATGTCATATTGGGATAGCAGAATGGCCCAATTAGCCAGTATAGAGTTCAAGGATTATGGTTTTGTAATGAGAATACGTAGGAGATTAACTCTCGAGATGACATGTATGGTTTGGCCAACTAAATAATACCGTGTCTTTTGGACAGCAAAGACGAGGGCGAGACACTCCTCCTCGATGGAGTTGTATCGAGATTCAGCTCCGATCAGAGTTATTCTCAGGTAATAGATGGCATGTTCCCAGCCTTCATCGTTCGTCTGTACTAGAAGAGCACCTAAAAAGTGGTCCATAGCTAGAGCAAGAATGGTTTTCCTGAAATGGGAGCTACCAGGACCAGAGGTTTAGTGAGGCATTCTTTGATGTCCTTGAAAACCTTTTGACAAGCTTCATCCTATATGAAGAAGACACTTTTCATCTTAAACCGTGTAAAAGGTGGGCAACGACCCAAAAGATTTCAATGAATCTTCAGATGTAGGCGAGTCTGTCTTATAAACCTCTGAGCTCTTTAAGGGTCTTCGAAGGTTGCATGCCCTGAATTGCCTTTACTTTTCCAGGGTCAAGGTGAATTCCTTTAGATGTGACGATGAATCTAAGGAACTTGCCACTCGACACTCCCAATAATGATTTGGTCAATTTCATCTGAGCCTGCATGATGTCGAACACAATTCTCAGGCCATCGAGATGGTTGTTTCTGCTGCGACTCTTGACTGCAATATTGCCAACATAGCATTCCACTATTTTTTGTAGATGATCACAGAAAATTGTGCTCATGGCACGTTGGCAGGTTGCACCAGCATTTTTCAATTCGGCCGGCATTACTGTGTAACAGTATACCCCAACGGCATTCTAAATGATGTATGCTTCTCATCATCTGGGTGAATCTTGATTTGGTTGTACCCTCAAAAGTCATCCATGAAGGACATCCTTTCGAAGCCACATGTATTATCAATCATGACATCAGTGATGGGTAACAAAAATTTATCCTTAAGACAGGCTGCATTGAGATCACGGAAGTCAATGTAGAATCTGATCTTTCTGTTTTTCTTGAGCACAAGGATAATATTAGCAACCCAGTTTGGGAGCTACTCTTCTCGAATGAAGCCGCATTCGATGAGTTTATAAACTTCAGTTTCAATTTCCTCCATGGTGTCGGGTCAAAACCATCGTTACTGTTGCTTAATCGGTTTAGCATCCAATATGATTTTGAGACGATGTATAGCCACTTAAGGATCGAGGTCGGGTATGTCTTCATAGCTCCAAGCAAAGACATCAATATATTCTCGTATGGGGGATATGAGGTCTCACTTCTCTGTTGGCAATAGGCTTTCACTTACAGAGATGAGCTTTGGGGGTGCTTGATCACTCACGTCGACTTGGGTCACCTTATCTTCAGCCGGAGGTTCGCGATGTTAGAAACGCTTCTCCCATTGAAGATCTAGTTGTTGAGCCCACAAATCAGCGTCGAATGGCTCAATATCTTCATCTTGTTCTGCCTGAGTAATAAATGTCCTATTGGCAAAGAATTTTGTGAAGACTACTCCCACACTAATATCAGAGTCCCAACTCAACGAGTCTAATGATTTCAATGGGAGGGACTCATCAGACTCTGACTCTGACTGAGGAGGAAGAGCGGTATATCCCAACCCCTGCGTATGTGATCGTAGTAATTGGGTGGTTTTTCTCCGGAACGAAAGGTTGCAAAGGTATGCACCGCCCTTTACCAAAATTCAAACCATCCCCGCGATTTAAGTTGTACCCGATTATTTTTATCATGAGGTGTGCTGACTGCGCGTAATGAAAGAATTGCGGGGGTTCCAAGTCGTCGTCCGATTCCCAAGATGTCATGACCCGAGCTTGGCATCTACCGAATACAATTGGTGATTGGTCCCTTTTAGAAGGAGGGAAACCAAGACAGACCCTTCATTGTCCTTTATATGCATGCATGCCATTTTTGAGATTGGTAAATGCATGTGCAAGAAATTAATATCGATAGATTTAAATATATCCTCAAGACACTAATAATCAAAAGTAACATTTTCATTAAGGACCCACTCACCCTCATTTTCGGTGGGGTTATTACAATTAGGATCATTTATATACGCTACAATTGGTTCTATGCTAAAACTAGCCGGCACATCTTCTTCTGATTCTGAATCTGTCTCATTGCCAGTGTCGATGTCATCAGGCAACGATTGCTTCACTGGCTTGATATCCTCCTAGTAAAGCAGGGAATCAGTGAAGTAATTCTCTACTCCTTTGAATGATTGTATTTCACCATTTCCACCACAGCATCATCTTCCACATATTTAAAGCACTGGTGCAATGTGGAAGGGATGATCCAGTTGGCATGGATCTTATGGTCGTCCGAGCAAGAGACTGTAAGACATTCAGCATCGATGATGTAGCACGTCACTTCTGATTTCAAGTCTCCAATTTGACATCGGGGACGAATCTTGCCCAGAGAGTGTCTACTCCTGGCATTGAAGCCATAGATGGTTGTAGTAGTAGTTGACAACTTGCTTAGCGAGATGCCCATAAAGTAGAGAAGCTTCTTCGGGATGATGCTAAAAGCAGACCCCGGATCAACTTGGATCCTCTCGATGCACGTAAAACTAATGTACCGAGCGTAGTACAAAGTGAAAATACACCTAGAGGGGGGTGAATAAGTATAAGGCTAATCTAATATCAAATAATGCGGAATTAAAAACTAATTGCAACACACTTAGTGTAACCAAAGAGTGTAGCCGAATTCCCGGTGAAGGGCTCTGAACTATCTTCTCTAAATTCCTCTAAATAAGAGCTGAGGTGCTATGTAAAGCTCTCTTGGTTCAACACAAGTGAGGCATACACACAAACAATACCAAGCATATAAGTATGAATGAACAATATGAATCAATGCAAGGCACAATATAAAACAGAGAGTTTAGAGATAGTGGATTAAACTCAAACACAAGGATATGTTTCGAGGTTGGATCAAACACAAACACAAGGATATGTTTCAAGGTTCGAGCACCCAGCTCTACGTCCCTGCTTTCACACAGAAGGATTTTCACTATAGCGTCCACATAGGACTTGCCACATAGGGAACCTCCACTGAGGATTTGGGTAAATACAACTTGAGAGTACACAACTCCTCTCAACAAATACAACCTCTCACTAGAGGCAAGGAACAACACAAATGACCTCTACACTTAGAGGGTAGGCACTTAGCCAAAACAACTATCAACCTCACACTTGAGGGATAAGGCACAAAGCTACAACTCCACCTCTTCACTAAGAGGGAACACAACTTCCACAATCACCTCTCACTAGAGGGATATCAACACAATCACCTCTCACTAGAGGGATATCACAAAGTATAAAAGGTTTACAACTCTAGGTGATCACGAAGACCACAAACAACTTTTTCTCACTAAAACAAGATCCTAATAGATAGGATAGATATGATATTTCAAGTGTGAGAATATAAAGTGTTTCGAAAACAAAATCACAAAGAAAAATACCTGGGAAAACAATTAGAACAAGATTGAAATGAAGATCAAAACCAATATCCCAAATATCTTATTTTTCTTTGATTTTCCAACCCTTTAAAAAAAATAAAGATAAAATATTTAAGCCGAAAACTCTTTTAAAACTTGCTATTAAAACACTTAAGAAGATGGGAATTTTTACTCTCTAAAAACTTAGTGAAAACAGTTCAAGAATGGGGTATTTATAGCCCCACAAAATTCTACCCATTGGCAGTCTGGCAATGGGCAAAACTGCCCTTCCGGTCGACTGGGCGGTCGATCGGTCAACGATCATATTTATGACCGTTGAGCCACCGGTCGACCGGCCGGTCGACCGGAAACAGATAGCAGAGCTCTCTGCCGGTCGACCGGGCGGTCGACCGGGGCCATTTTCAGAGAGCAGAAGCTCTCTGGCAGTCGATCGACCTGGTCGACCTGCCTCTCAGCCTGGGTTGGGTGTACGTTCTGTGCACGTCGGTCGACCGTACCGGTCGACCGGCTTCTGCCTCGGTCGACCGGCAGACAGCCAGTACAAACAATTTAGGGATTGAAAACTTATCTTTTTGCCTTTGATTAAATCTCATAAAATCACATAAATTTCACAAAAATCAGTTCTTATTAGATCTTTAAAATACAAATATGTGTGACAAAAATTCAACACATATTATAAACTATTTGAACCATTTTTGTATTCTTGAAAATTTGTCTTAAACCAAAAATCGTATTTTCTAAAACTTAGATTTTTGAAATGGAAAATCGTTTTCTCCAAAACTCATGTAAATACAAAAACATGATATTGAAATAACTTTTAAGCATGTTGTATATGGATAGAATTTAATATACATGAAAGATATTTTATCAATATTTTTGACATTAAATACAAAAATAAGTTTTGTTTAAATACAAAACTCTAAACTCATGAATAGGCTTTTCAAAATAAGTTTTTCTATGTATATGAAGCATAGATATATATAGATCAAATCTAATATACATTAAAACTTGTAAACTTGTTTTGATTCTATCTATTCATGAAAACCATATATATGAAAAATCGAAACCGGTTAAACCGAAAACAAAACAAATTGAAACTTGTGTGTGTACTTGAGCATATCAACACTATCTAATCTTTACACAAGATCTAAATACAATCTTAAATTAAACAAACCGAGTCTTCTTGTAGAACTCCTTCTCCAAGTCGACTCGATCCAAACAAGATCCAACGAGCTAGACTCCAACCGAGTGCTAGATGCGATCTTGAGGAGCGAGCTGTTGAATCACCATGTGAAAGCTCCAAAACACCTTTGTTGAAGCTAATCACCTACTAATATCTTGATCAAATATCTGAAACTAAATATCTTAATATTATTAATAAACAATAACCACATGAGTTAATCATCATCATAACTAGAGTGAAGGGCCTCTGGGCCAACAATCTCCCCCTTTTGATGATGACAAAACTCATGGAGTTATATATGCATGGATTAAAGTTAAGCTTCATAGAAGCTCCCCCTTAACTCATGCATAGCAATAAACAATAAAGATCGTGAATGCTCAACATAAATATGCATAAACATGATATTTGATACCAATGAAATGAACATGCTCTTGATATCAACAAAAGATGCTCTTGATACCAATAGTAAAAGATAACAAAATAAACAAACATGCATATATAAAAACTCCAAATTTCTCTCCCCCTTTTTGTCAATTCATCAACAAAGGGGTACAAACACTAAAGACATAAATAATTTTTTTCTTTTTTGCATAAATCAAAACAATAAAGATGTATATGCGATATACATTCATGAAGAGGAGAGACGTGAAGTTAACTCCCCCAGCATATATGCATTTATATAAAAAGAGATGACTAAACCCTAATCACATAAAGCATAATATACAATGTATAAAAGGAGATGTGAAGCTCCCTCTACACATGTGTAAGACATAAAGAAGAGCGATCAAGCTTCTCAATATGAGATACACTCAACATGAATATATATATATATATATAGAGAGAGAGAGAGAGAAGATGTTAAGCTTCCCTTACATATAAGCAATAAATATCAAAACATTTAATACCAACTTATGATACTAATTGAAAATAAACAAAAATTTTTAAGATACCAAAAGATACTAATTGAAAATATCTTGTAAACTTTTGATACCAATAGAAAATGAAACATTGTATGTTTATGATACCAATAGAAATATATATATGTATGTATTTAGAATCTTGATACCAATTGTAAACATCTTGTAATTTTGATACCAAATGAGAATATTTTATAATTTTGATATCAATTGAAAGTGAAAGCCAAATATTTTTATGTAAACATAACTCATTTCAATATAGATACCAATTTAAAATGAAATATGATACCAATTGAAAAATAAACCAACTATTTGGTTAAACAATTCATTTTGCAATAAAGATACCAAATTTTAGAATAAAGCCAATTTAAGATTTTTGATACCAATATTGAAAATGTTGGCATATTCCAAATTAAAATATTTTTCATTAAGAGCATAGGAAATCAATTGAAGAATATCATTTTTCATCATAAAGAGTGGGAGTAAGATACAAATTGAAAATACAATCGATTGAAAACTAAAACATGAAGTTTTCTCCCCCTTTATGTAATACCAATGAAAATGATGCATAACCTTGTATAAAATATCAATTTGAAAACTAATAGTCATTAAGGAGTAAATCAAGCTTAACATAAATATAATTTGTGCTTTAAGATGTAAAGATATAGTGAGCACAATCAAATCACGTATATATGTATAAAAATGTAAATACCAATAGAAATTGATACTTTTTAAGGTTTTGAAGCATACATATATAGAAAACCAAAGATGAGTATACAAACATAATTGGGATACTAATTGAAAGTATGATGAGGATCAAGTGTATAACTCATGCTACCTCCCTTTCATGCACATGTTTAAATTGATTTTCAATATGAGCATACAAGGCATGGTCGCCCATCCAACCGCCCTTGGCGTTGGTAGGGGTTTTCAAAAATAAGTTTGAAAATAGTTTAAACAAATTTGAAAACTCTACCACGTGAAGAATACACAACTAGTTTAATGATAAACTTGTAAACTAGTACAAAATCCTTCAAGTAAGGAATAAAACAAGAAGATATCTATGAAACATGAAAATCACTCAACCAATGACACTCAAAGTCCATATAGCACATATAATACTCATGAAAACAAAATCATGAGAAAACATCAAGTAATGTGAGTGTACAAGTTTTGTGTAAAAGATATAGTCATGAAAATAGACAATTAAGCTTAAATATGAAATTCCTTACCAAAAACATGAAAATCATACAAACTAAGAATCCTTCAAGGTATATGTATGATTTGTCAAAACTAAAGGTATACATACATATCCAAACACAGTTTGAGTCTATAAAGAGATTTTGTATGAAAGGCAAATGACTCAAGGGTATACATGTATATGTTTTGTGGGAGAAATTCGTTAAAAATTCTTTGAATTAAATGAAAGATTACAGTGGATTTACACTCCGACTACAAGAGAGGGGAGATGTTGAGACTTGAATCTCCCCTTTGTTTAATGCTGGGTTCTTGAGGTGGTGGTGAAAAGTGAATCTTATTTTTCGTTGACCGAGTGAACGTCAGGACTTCTTGGGGATCTTCTCTTTGGATGGCAGATGGAGTAATACAGCTCCTGTCGACCAGGAATCTCAAAGAGATTATAAGCAAAGATTAACTTGTACGCAGCAAGTTATTTGAAGAATTGGACTCTCTTTCTTCTTAGTGGAAGTCTTGGGGCTCCTGTACGCGAGGCATGGAGGAATACCAGGCAGCCGAGAAAGAGGCGAGAGGGGAAGCAGGGACGGGATCGAGAGCAGCAGAGCCCAAGGAGCAGCCTGCTAAAAAGAGTCGGTAGGCTGTGTCCAAGCGTTCTCATGGCTCTACTTCTAAGGGTGAGCCTATCCCGAAGAAGGTTAGGAGAGAACCGGAGGCTAGAACTTCGATGCCCAAGGTAGTCCCTTCTGGTGTTGAGGGGCAGAGGGAGGAAGAGGAAGAGGAAGAGGAAATCCCCCTTCTTCATCCTCGTGGACTACGTAGCAGGGGCCCCATGATCCTAGAAGAAGGGGAGCTTGCAGGTGAACCTATCATGGCCGAGAAGGCTGAGCGCCCCGAAGTTGACCTGGTGGGGAGGGATGATGTTGAGATTCCAGGGGTTTGGAATTAACTTGACTAAGACCTAGCTGGGATTTTAGTGGAAACACTGTTAATGGTGTAATGTTAACCTGACAATGTTTTTAAAGTGGACTTATTATTCCGTTGACGAGGATAACAAGTGAGACTAGACTCGCGGGGAATCTAGGGGAACTCTTTCCGTTAGAGGTTTGATATTAACTTAACGGGTCGAATACAGTCTTGTCAGAAGTGTGATGTTAACTCGACAAGGGTGTGAGTCAGAGGTGTGATATTAACTTAACTCAAGAGTGTTCCAGCTTCATTTAGGAAAACTGAAAGTGTCACTGTCATAGGTGTAATGTTTAACTTGGCAGTGAGGGTAATGCTAGAGGTATAATTTTGAACTTGGCAGTGGCATCTCAACTTCGTCAAGGAAGTCCGAGGGACAGTCATGGCTATAAGTGTATTGTTCAACTTAGCAATGACCTGGACGCTAGAGGTATAGTGTTAACTTAGCATCGTTCATTTCAGCTTCGATATGGAAGTCCGAGGGAAAATGGCTGTCAGAAGTTTAATATTGAACTTGGCAGCAATTTGATTACTATTAGAAGTGTAATGTTAAACTTAACAGTAATTTGTCAGAGGTGTGGTATTAACTTGACAGAAACTGGCTCGGGATAGGAGCAATTTGAGGACCTGTCATTCTATTGACGAGAATGGACAAGTAAAATTTGAAATGTCAGAGGTGTAGTGTTAACTTGACGATGATTGATTTGCGATATAAGCAATTTTGAAGACTTATCACTCTATATAAGAATTGACAAGTGAAGTTTGGGGTGTCAGAGGTGTAGTGTTAACTTGACAAACTTGAAGACTTGCTACTCCATCTAGAGCTGAGACAAGTAAGATTTGCACTTACTAGGGAGTATTGAGATTTTTCATTGCTAGAGGTATAATGTTAACATAGCAATGACTGCATTTTGTAGACCTACCATTCTGTGTATGAGAATTGGTAAGGGATTTTGGAGGAGAGAGTGAGACTAAGTCCACTTAGGATTTTTAGCAAACCCTCAGCTATCAACGGATTTGAGGTGCCTTTACCAACTACCATTTGAGTTGGGCTAGCCATGTTATTCCCCTCAGCATGATGAGTTGTCGAAGACTTATGTTGGGCTTAGAAGCCAACATTTTCCTCTATCCTTAGCCGTCGGAGGCGCCAGACGTTAACGAAGAGAGCAATATTAAAACCCAAGTCTCGCCTTTCGTTTCTTTATCAATATTTACATCATGTATCACGGTACAGTCAGTGCCCGATTAGTCTATCACCGATCTATCGTGATGTGACCTAATAATGGAAAGAAACTTTTTCTTGGATCTGAGGCTTTGATCAGATGTGTAATTTTAACTTGATCAGAAGAAGAGTACTATTAAGAATGGTACTTCTTCAGGAACCTGCCGTTGATCGGCATCATGAGTGTATCACCATTTGAAGTTATGAGGCGATATGCTCCATTTGAGTAGACTGACTCTACTACAAATGGTTCTTCCCATTTAGGCTGAAATTTTCCTTTTGTCTTATGTGTCATCACCATAGGTCTTTTGACGGCTAAGACAAGGTCACCTTTCTTGAAAGTTCGCACCTTAACTTTCTTATTGAAGGCTCTGGTAATCCAGGCTTGGTAGAGCTCGATTTGTTGTTGGGCCTGCAGACGTTTATCATCTAAGGCCTCCAATTCTTGGAGTCGCTGTCGATGCTTCTCCTCATTTGTCATCTCTACTGTCAAGGCGACGCGTAGAGATGGGATTTGGACTTCTAGTGGAAGCACAGCTTCACATCCATATACCAAAGAAAATGGCGTAGCTTTAGTTGGGGTTCGAACAGTCGTGCGATAAACCCATAAGCATTCGCCTAACTTATCGTCCCAGTCACGCTGACTTTTCGAGACAAATTTCTTGAGAAGCTTGCCAATGGTCTTGTTGAAAGCTTCTGCGAGACCATTAGCGGCGGGGTAGTATGCCGTTGAGGACACACTCTGGATTCTGAACTTAGTGCAGAACCTTTGGAAGGCTTGACTGATGAACTGGGGTCCATTGTCATGGATGATTCGCCGAGGTACACCAAAACGGTAAATGACGTGATGTTTAACGAATTTGATCACATCAGATGACTTTACCTCCTTCAAAGGAATGGCCTCAGCCCATTTGAAGAAGTAATCGGTTATGGCTAAAATAAATCGATGTCCTTTTGATGATGGTGGGCTGATAGGGCCAATTACGTCCATGCCCCACATCTCGAATGGCCAGGTAGAAGTTGTCGAGTGGAGGTATCCTGGCGCTTGATGGATGAAATCACCATGCACTTGGCAGGCGTGACATCTTTTGGCATAAGTGATGGCGTCAGAGATCATCTTAGGCCAATAATATCCCAATCTTTGGAGTCGATCCTCAAGCTTTGGGCCAGGTTGATGGGCTCCACATGTACCGCCATGGGCCTCTTTCAATACTTCCTGTGCCTCTTTTTGTGATAGGCAGCGAAGCAAGATCCCATCATGCGATCGACGATACAATGTTCGCGTGATCGCATTGTAGTAGAATTTTGGGGCTTTCCTTCTAATGGCTGCCGCTTCTTTAGTATCTTCAGGCAGGATGCCGTATAAGACATAATCAATGTAAGGGAATCGCCAGTCTCTAGGCTCTGGGCCGGTTGACGATTCAAGAGCTTCTTTGACTTGACAATCTTCCGTTGGCTCCTGGTAATCCTCAGGAGCAATTCTCGGGCAATACAGGTCATGGCTTAGACAGATATTTTCTCTACCACTCTAGCTGGAAGGGCTAAAGAGGCAGCGAGAGATGCTAGTGCATCTGCATGCGCACTTTGCTTGCGTGGTACATGGTCGATGTAAAAGTTTATGAACCTCTCGGCCATGTGGACAGTTGCGTTGTAATAGGGTACTATATCTTCATGTCTGACTTCGTACTCCCCGCGAACTTGGCTGACGATGAGTTTAGAGTCACCATACGCCTCGAGATTTTTAACGCCAATCTCATCGGCGAGTTGCATTCCAATCAAAAGGGCATTGTACTCCGCTACATTGTTGGAATAAGGCTCGGTTAATGAAATAGCTCGAGGAATCACATAGTTCTGTGGGGAGACGAGTACTACTCCTACTCCTGCTACTATATGTCCTTTTGGGCCTGTTCTCGATGCACCGTCGAAGAAGAGTTGCCACACTTGTCTCTCAAAAGATGTCTGGGTCAAGCAGACTTCAGCGACCTTGTCTGGGAGATCCTCATAGAGTTCAGCTGCCCTCGGATCTGGATGCTCGGCCAAGAAATCCGCCATCGCTTGTCCTTTAACGGCCCTTTGTGGTAAAAAGTGCATTTCATATTGGGATAGCAATATCGCCCATTTTGCCAGTCGGCCGTTTAACGATGAAGGCTTTGTCATGAGTAACCTCAATGGGTTGACCTTTGATATGACGTTTATAGTTTGGCCTACTAAATGGTGTCACATTTTCTGAACAGCGAACACTAATGCCAAACATTCCTTCTCGATCGAGTTGTGTCAATGTTTGGCTCCGATCATTGTTCTACTCAAATAGTAGATTGCTTGCCCTCATCCTTGATCATTGTTCTGGGCTAGTAAAGCTCCTAAAGAATGATCCATTGCTCGGACGTATATCAGGAAGGGTTTCCCTGACACCGGAGCTGTAAGGACTGGTGGTTGTGTGAGGTATTGCTTGATTTCCTCAAATGCTTGCTGGCAATCGTTGTCCCAAATGAATGAAACACCCTTTTTCATTAATTTGGTAAAGGGTTGGCATCTTCCGGAGAGATTTGAGATGAACCTTCGGATGTACGCCAATCGTCCTTGCAATCTCCTGAGTTCTCTGAGATTCTGTAGAGGTTGCATCTCCTGAACAGCACGGACCTTTTCCGGGTCCTAATGTATTCCTGTGGAAGTCACCACAAACCCTAGGAATTTGCCGCTGGACACTCCCAGGAAAGATTTGGTAGGGTTCATCTTCAACTGATGGGCTTGCATGATGTCGAAGATAACCTTTAATCAGTTATATGATCATCTTTAGTGTGGCTTTTTACTGCGATGTCGTCAACATAGCATTCCACCGTTTTGCGCATGTGTTCGTAGAAAATGGCATTCATGGCCCTTTGATATGTCGCCCCTGCATTCTTTAGTCCGAAGGGCATGACAGTGTAGCAGTATACCCCCAGTGGTGTCCTAAAAGAGGTATGTTTTTCATCCTTAGGATACATTTTGATTTGATTATACCCTGAAAATTCATCCATGAAGGATATTCGCTCGAATCCACATGTATTGTCAATCATGACATCTGTGATTGGCAGTGAGAATTCGTCCTTGGGACAGGCCTCGTTTAGATCGCGAAAATCAATGCAGATCCAGATCTTTCCGTTCTTTTTAGCAACGGGAACGATGTTGGCTACCCAATCAGGATGTTGTTCTTCCCTAATGAAGCCAGAGTCTATAAGTTTTTTGACTTCTGATTGAATTGCCTCCATTACTTCTGGACGGAACCGTCGATGCTGTTGTTTGATAGGTTTTACGTCCACATTAATGTTGAGGCGATGCTAGCCACTCGAGGATCAAGTCCAGGCATGTCCTCGTAATTCTAGGCGAAAACATCTATATATTCTCGCACAAGAGATATCAAATCCTCTTTCTCAGAGGGCGACAAGCTTTCACTTATAAAGATGGGCTTAGGATTAGCGTCATCTCCTAGATTAAACTGAGAAACCTTGTCCTCTGTGGGCGGCTCGCGCTGTTCAAAGCGAGTATCCCAAAGAGCATTTAAGTGTTTGATCCAAGGATCTGTATCAGATTGGATCATTTCTTCATCTCCGTCTTCCAGGTGGCTTGTTGAAACCATATTCACTGAAAGTTCTCTGAAGATGTTGCCGACACAAACATCTGACTCCCACGATGACGTGTCCGATGAGTAATCATGGCATAATGACTCTTCAGACTCAGAAGCTGATGGGATCGGAGTTGACACATAGCCCAACCCCCTGCAAGTCTGATGATAATAATCAGGGGTTTTCTCTTTTGGCACAAAAGATCAGAGTAGCATTCTCCTTCCTTTGTCGAAATTTAACCCTGGACCATTCGTCAGATCATACCCCATGCTTTCCATCATTCTGAGTGCATTTGGCTCATAATGACCAAATTGGGGGAATTCCTTCTCGCTTTCTGATCCTTCACGGGACATCGGTTCGGATTTAATTCATCCGAAAAGAATTGGTTTTTGGCCTTTCCATTTTGCTGGAACCATGAATACTGATTCTTGCGCATCACCGACACCTTGGTACGTTTCGAAGGACGACTTCACTGGTGCATGCAATGATGTCAAAGCATCCATTGTCGACCAGAGGTCATCATCCACTTTAGTACTAGTGTCTGACGGCACTGAATCAGAAGCGAACACAGAAAAATAAGTCAAATCTAATTCTTTATTAATATACCATCCGCCTACATCATCGGCGGTGTTATCAACATCGAACTTATTAATGCTCGTTACAAGTGGATCTAGCTCCCACATGCACTCTTCTTTTTCTGACTCGGTGTCAGCTTCATTACCAGAATCTGGCTCCTCCGGTTGCTGGATTTCATTTGTTTCCACAGAGTCCTGATACAGGAGAGAATCTGTGAAATAGTTCTCGACTCCCTTGAACAGATACCTTTCAGCAATCAACGTTCGTACCTTTCCACTCCCGTCAATGTATTTCATGACTTGGTGGAGAGTGGAGGGAACGATAGAATTACGATGAATCCATGGTCGTCCCAGCAGCAAATTGTAGTAAGTGTCGGCATCGATTACGTAGCATGTCACTTCTGACTTTAAGTCCTCGATCTGACATTTGAGCTTGATCTTTCCCATTGGACGGGTACCATTGGCATTGAATCTATAAATGGTAGTCTGGGTAGCGTTCAACCGGTGAGTAGGAACCCCTAAATGTTGCATAACCCGGCGAGGCATAATGCTCAATGCGGACCCGGGATCTACCTGAATACGGTTTACCTCAGATGATCTGATGTACCCTGTGAAGTATAGGGGTCGATCATGTTTCCCCTTAACCAACATGTCATCTGCCGTGAAGGTAATGCAGGGAGCATTTTGGGAGGCGTGGAGACAATCCTCTACATCGTCCTTCCGTGATCCAACCGGCACCTGGGTCATAAAGACCTCAGCGTCAGCTAGAGCCTCTCTCAAAGCTTCTCTGGTTGACTTTGATAGCCTCAGGAGCTCGTAAAAAGTGATTTGGGCCGGGATGTTGGCCAGTTGAGTCAGGACGTCAAAACGGTAAGGTGTCATGGATCCTTTCGCGATGTCTTTTGAGAGAGCTTTAGAAAATCAAAGCTCTTTTTGTCTCTCCACGGGTTATTTTGTGGAAGGTTTGGCTGACTCTGTAGCAGATTTTGGAGGAGTTGCCGCCATTTCGTCATACTTTTTCAAATATGACTGACCCGAACGGGTTTCTGCCATAAGTTGGTTGGGTTCTGTGGCAAGAACTATTGTTTCTTCTTCTGAATCAGTCAGTGAGGGAACATCAGTTTTTGCTTCCCGGGAAGAAACGTACACCATATTACAGGATGAAGTTTTTACTTTGTCTTTGGACCTTCTGCTGGTAATAGTGGCCCATTGCTGGCCATCCACAAGGTCGGGATGAACCCACATAACTTCTCCCTGAGGTGTGGGAACAGGTACAAGACCCTTCTCTTGTTGATGGTGAGGGTCTATGTTGATCATTCTTAGCTCCCCTTTTGGGATGGGGACTACTCCAGAGGGTGTGGGATGTTGTCTTCCAAACTGGAGGAATGATGTCATATTGGCCGTCACGTTCTTCTGCTCTGGACGGAGTTTTAATACCTCTGTGTCAATCAGAGCCTGAAGGATGTCTTTGAAGACATAACAGCTCTTGTTGGGGTGTCCCAGCATCCTATGATATAGGCTTGGGATTATCGGTTTTACCGACTTCTTCAGGGAGTCTAGCTTCAGGAAGCTTCAGTCTGTTACTCTTGTTAAGTAACTTGAACAGCGAGTCAACATGTTCGTCCTTGAAGGAATACTGCTTGCTGGCGCGTGGTTGACTTGAAGATCTAGTTCCCTTAACCGGTTGAGGTTTGACGGGGGATTTGGTCTCTGTTGCTAAGTTATCCTTCCTCTTCGTTTGGAGGGATGTGTCTGGCGCACGCCTTGTCGACCTCTCGGTCTGGGTTTGTTTTCTTCTGCCCTAACCCGGGCGATAATTTCTTCAGCCTGTTCACCTTGTTGGATCAACTGTTTTCAGATGTGGCTTTCGATAACTCCTATTTGGGCGAGGAGCGAAGTTTGTAGATTGTGCCGGCATGTTTCCACCAGGGTGACCTGGGTCATACCGCTTGGACATCGGAGCGCTACATTCTGAAATCTTTCTACAAATGATTTGATGGACTCTCCCTTTCGCCGCTTTGTGGCCAAAAGGGTAGGCATTGTGACCTCTGAGTCGTCTTCAAAGAAGCGTGTTAGGAAGAGCTTCTCCAAATCGCCCCAATTCTTAATGGAGCCTTCCGAGAGCTTCATGAACCATTCAAAGGCAAGCCCTTTTAGGGTGCCGATGAACAAACGTGCCAGGATGGCATCGTTATCTACCACATTCTCCGTCTGAGACTTAAAGTAGTAGATATGTTGGTTAGGTGACCCTTTGCCGTCAAATGCTTGGAGGGTTGGAGCTTTGAACTTGGGAGGGTATGGAACAAGGTCCCACTCGGCCGGATATGGCCGGACCACTCCTGCCTCTTGCAGGCCTTTTCGATTGGTAAGGGCCTCAAGACGTTGCTCTAATTGATTCATTCTTTTAGAATGAACCCTTCCCTGGTCTCGGTCGTCTTTTTCTTGAGATGAGGATTTAGACGAGCCAGAAGTAGGTTGCTCTTTCTCCTCAATATGTACAGAAGATGAGCTTTCTCCCTCTTTTCGTTTGCCTTTAGACTTTTTAGAGGAGGCTTTGTCGGTTGACTTCCTCTTGTCTTCAAGCAACTGTACTAGCATCTGTTTGAGGGAATCGATAGATTCTTGTTGAGTATAAATCATCTCGAATTGTTCCTTCTGGACCTATGCTTGCTGCTCCAAACGCCTGGCTGTCTCCTCGGGAGTGTTTGTCATATATATAAAGGCCTCCTTCTCTATAGAAGAGTTCGAAGCATGTGACTCTGCAATAGTAGAATGCGAGTCATTTACCTCAATGCCCCGGGCCAGGGCACTATAATTAATCGGGGGAATTACCCCAGTCCGAGTGCGAGTGTGTCGGTACACTCCTTCCGGTTCTGTGTCAGATCCATAAGAGCTGACCGCAGGTTGTTTTCCCCTGCTCCTGCTCGTCATGTTTGCAGTGAGCTCAGGGTATTCAGCGTCAGAGAAAATCCTCCTCCTGTGGGAGCGATTTCTTTTAGCTGATCGGGGAATCGGAGTCAGCTGTCTAACTTGAGACTGCTGGCTTGCACCTGAACTGCAACAGCACTCAGAGAGTATTATGAAAAGCCGTTCGCAGCAATACGATGAAGCAATCCGATGAGAACTTCTCTTCTTTGTCAAATAATCCCTTAGATCCATGGAAAGGGGATCAAAGAGATTAGCCTCGCACTATAGAGGGCGGGAGGCATCCTTGCTTCGCGCAGCTGGAACGCAAGGTTCAGAGACACGAGGCTCATGAACGCAGTTCTTGCGTCGTGGCTTCAGAACGAGAGTCTGGCATCTCTGCTGAGAAGAGACGCAGCTCTCGTGTTGCTGATATCGCGTCTGGACAGAGACGCTTGAGAAACGCAGGGCTGTTGGGCCCCGTGTATAGAGGCGCATGTCTCATGTCTTTGACAAGGGGCATGAGCTTCGCTTTGGTGTTTGGGAAGCAGTGCTTCAGAAGCGCAAGCTTGGTGAATCTCACGCTTAGGTTGCCAAACGCGGGTCTCCCGCATCTGATGTGGTACAGAAGAGACGCCGGTCTGAGCTTCGCGTTCTATCTTTGTTGGACTAACAGTTGTTCTAACTTGTAGTTAGCGCGCACGCCGTCTCTGTCGCCCTTCAGCATTCTGGTTACATCGTGGGGGTTGAAGGGAACCCTCGGCAACCTGGCGCTGAGGAAGGGGATGGACTGGCTGGACATCAGGAACGTTGGCCACGCGGGTCTCCTGAGAGACGTTGACACGAGCATTACGCATGATGCGATTAGCTGCGACATCCTTCTCACCAGTCACGTTTGAGAAGATCTCAGAGCGGACTTCGGGGCAAATCCCCGTAGAGACCTTGCGGTAGGCCCGGGCCATAGGGCTCTTGGAGCCGGAAGAGAGGAAATCTTCATACTTTGCCTGGTCAAATTCCATGACCAGGGATTCGACCATTTTTCCCATGCAGATGACGTCACCTTGCGCTACCACTTGCTCGTCAGTAGAGAAAGTAGTCCCCAGCGGAGTCACCATCTCTTGTTTTGTGGGAGAAATTTGTGTAAATTCTTTGAATCAAATTAAAGATTACAGCGGATTTACACTCCAACTATAAGAGAGGGGAGATGTTGAGACTTGAATCTCCCCTTTGTTTAATGATGGGTTCTTGAGGTGGCGGTGGAAAGTGAATCTTGTTTTCCGTTGACCGGGTGAACGTTAGGACTTCTTGGGGATCTTCTCTTTGGATGGCAGATAGAGTAACACAGCTCCTGTCGATCAGGAATCTCAAAGAGATTATAAGCAAAGATTAACTTGTACGCAGCAAGTTGTTTGAAGAATTGGACTCTCTTTCTTCTTAGTGGAAGTCTTGGGGCTCCTGTATCTCACAAGCCAAGTTCCTCTCCAAGAATTATCTCCTCAACCCACCCGACCCCTTCTCAATAGCAAGCGGGGCTATTTATAGGGGTTTTAGGGGTGAACGTGCCCCCTAAAAACGCTCCATAATGGGGGTTAACTTCCTCGTTATGTGGGCCGTGATTGACCCAATAACGAGGGTGGTTATAACTGAGACGCGGGTTTCGACCCTCGCGCCTTGGTGCTGCAGTGACGTAGAGACGCGGGTTTCAACCCTCGCGCCTTGATGCCGCAGTGGTGCTGAGACACGGGTTTAGACCCGCGCACCTTGGTGCTGCAGTGAAGCTGAGACGCGGGTTTAGACCCTCGCGCCTTGGTGCTGCAGTGAAGCTGAGACGCGGGTTTCGACCCTCGCGTCTTGATGCTGCGGTAATGGCTATGATTAGCCCTATGTCTGGAGTTTGGACTCTGCTTTTTGATGGCTTGTCTTTTAGTGATTTTTAGATAGCCTACAGTATATCCAATAGTTTTGGCAAAATTAACATATACATGAAGTTAAACACATATTAATGAAAATATGTACAAAATAGGAAATACAAGTTAAAATGTATGAATCATCAAAATTAGGCTATACTAGTACATCCAATAGGTACAAATGAACAATCAAGTACAAACATATAATAATCTATTTGTGGCTCACTAGTTGTACAAGTATATATACAAGTTTTAATGAAAACTATATCTTAAACATGTAATCAAAACATGAAGTGCAAAAATTATAAACCAATATGATCATTAAGTAAATGCACATGTCTTAGATTTATGATATACACAATAGTTAAAAAATGAGAACATAAAAATATAAATCTATATAAACATGGGTGTATCTCAAATACTAATCATGCATATCACAAGCCTAATTATCATGGCATTTAACATAGTAATCAAGAAACATCAAAACATGCTAAAATCAATAATAAAAGTGTGTAAACATAAATAGGAGATAGAGATCGTTACCAAAACCATGAGGGCAAATCTTTATCTCTCCAAACCAAGGTGGTCCTCCCACCAAACTCCCCCTGAAAGTGATGCATCCAAAATTTTCACTGTTTAGCTCGGAACGCATCCACCTCAAGACACCAATACCCTCACGTCGAGTGAGAGCCCAAACCTACATCAAATAAAATAAGAGTGGCTTTTGGTACCTATACTCTTTTGGGTCCATGGGGGTTAGCTCCTTTCCTAACCTAAATAAATTTATTTGCAAAATTTGAATCTTTAATTCTATCAAAGCAAAATTTGTAAGGTGGCCCTTACGTCCACAATGTGTACAAGTGTACATATGAGCATACATAGTGTTATGAGTGTGAACGTGAGGAGCATGTGTATGCCATGTATGGTGTGCATGCATATGCGGAACTTATTTCTTGCGAAACATGAATTCCAAACGTGAGTGGTTCAAAGCACATTGGCTCAAAGTGGAGCCCAAACAATCAACAATCTTCTTTAAATGAAAAATATCATTTTCAATTATGGAAGAAGAGATGCATGCAATAGATATACTAGGTGGTGAAGCATGGCAAACATGTGTGTCAATATCATTTTTCAAAGATTTATTTTCATTAGAAATCAAATCCAAACTCTTAGAAATTAAAGCAATTTTATTTTTCAAAGTTTCATTCTTTTTTAACACAAAATCAAGTTTTTGAAGTTAAAGTCTCATTTTTCTTCAAAACATCATTACAATCATTTTTATTTTTCAAAATCTTGTTTTCATTTAGAGCAAGTTCAAGTTGAGATTTCAATGAGTCATGTTCAATTGAAATCTCAACCTTTTAGAAGACAAATTTTTATTTTCTTCTATTAGTGTAAAATTTTTCTTTTCCAAAAGTTTATATTTTTCTAACAATTTTTCACAAACAATAGAAAGTTCTTCACTTAATGCACCAGCATCAATAATATCATCTCCTGAAGAACTAGCACAATCATCTAATTGAGTTTCCGAATGTACCTCAAGGGAGTCATTTCCTTGGATCATGTAGCAATATTGTTTGGATTCTCCTCCACTAGATTCTTTCTCCACAATGTTTGGCGTTTGAAGCTCGAAGGAGGTCAAAGTGTTTCACACTGTTAAAGCAGAATCATAATGAGAAGCCATACATAAATATTCTTTGCTTAGAGTGCCCTTAAGTGTCGTTAGGGCTTGTGCATTGGCCTCTATATGCTTGCTATTACTAAGGTAGGATTTCTTGGTAGCGGTAAGGAAAACATGCAAACCTAGGGTTTTGAGGTACATGGACATCCTAGCCTTCCAAATAACAATGTTGGAAGTATCGTACATGGGAGGAGCCATATAGTCCATGAGTGTGTGTAAACAATTATATGTGCAAATGTAAATCTAGATTAACAACCAAGATCTCACTCCTAGGTGGTTAAACCTAATATCGGAGCGTAGGCTCTGATACCAATTGAAAGTACACCTAGAGGGGGTGAATAGATGTAAGGCTAATCTAATGTCAAATAATGCCGAATTAAAAACTAATTGCAACACACTTAGTGTAACCAAAGAGTGTAACCGAATTCCCGGTGAAGGGCTCTGAACTATCTCCTCTAAATTCCTCTAAATAAGAGTTGAGGTGTTATGTAAGGTTCTCCTGGTTCAACACAAGTGAGGCACACACACAAGCAATACCAAGCATATAAGTATGAATGAACAATATGAATCAATGCAAGGCACAATATAAAAGAGAGAGTTTAAAGATAGTGGATCAAACGCAAACATAGGGATATGTTTCAATGTTCGAGCACCCGCTCTACGTCCCCGCCTTCACACAGAAGGATTTCCACTATAGTGTCCACACAGGACTTTCCACACAGGGAACCTCCACTGAGGATTTTAGCAAATACAACTTGGGAGTACATAACTCCTCTCTCAACAAATACAACCTCTCACTAGAGGTAAGGCACAACACAAATGACCTCTACACTTAGAGGGATAGGCACTTAGCCAAAACAACTATCAATCTCACACTTGAGGGATAAGGCACAAAGCCACAACTCCACCTCTTCACTAAGAGGGAACACAACTTCCACAATCACTTCTCACTAGAGGGATATCAACACAATCATCTCTCACTAGAGGGATATCACAAAGTATGGAAGGTTTACAACTCTAGGTGATCAAAAAGACCACAAACAACTTTTTCTCACTAAAACAAGATCCTAATAGATAGGATAGATATGATAGCTCAAGTGTGAGAATATAAAAAGTTTGGAAAATAAAATCACAAAGAAAAATACTTGGGAAAACAATTAGAACAAGATTGAAATGAAGATCAAAACCAATATCCCAAATATCCTATTTTTCTTTGATTTTTTCAAACCTTTAAAAACAAATAAAGGTAAAATCTTTAAGCTGAAAATTCTTTTAAAACTTACTTTTAAAACACTTAAGAAGATGGGAATTTTTGCTCTCTAAAAACTTGGTGAAAACAGCTCAAGAACCCCATAAAATTCTACCCGTTGGCAGTCTGGCAAAGGGCAAAACTGCCCTTCCGGTCGACCGGGCGGTCAACCGGCCAACGGTCATATTTATGACCGTTGAGCCACCGGTCGACCGGCAGGTCGACCGGAAACTGGAAACAAATAGCAGAGCTCTCTGCCGGTCGACCAAGCGGTCGACCGGGGCCATTTTTAGAGAGCAGAAGCTCTCTGGCAGTCGACTGACCCGATCAATCGGCCTCCCAGCCTGGGCTACGTGCATGTTCTGTACACATCGGTCGACCGGACTGGTCGACCGGCCGACAGCCACTACAAACAATTTAAGGATTGAAAACTTGTCTTTTTGCCTTTGATTAAATCCCATAAAATCACATAAATTCCTCAAAAATCAGTTCTTATTAGATCTTTGAAATACAAATATGTGTGATAAAAATTCAACACATATTATAAACTATTTGAATCATTTTTGTGTTCTTGAAAATTTGCCTTAAACCAAAAACCGTATTTTTCAAAACTTAGATTTTTGAAATGAAAAATCGTTTTCTCCAAAACTCTTGTAAATACAAAAACATGATATTGAAATAACTTTTAAACATATTGTATATGAATAGAATTCAATATATATGAAAGATATTATATCAATGTTTTTGACATTAAATACAAAAATAAGTTTTGTTTAAATACAAAACTCCAAACTCATGAATAGGCTTTTCAAAATAAATTTTTCTTAGTATATGAAGCATAGATGTATATAGATCAAATCTAATATACATTAAAACTTATAAACTTGTTTTGATTCTATCTATACATGAAAACCATATATATGAAAAACTGAAACCGGTTAAACCGAAAACAAAACAAATTTAAACTTGTGTGTGTATACTCGAGCATATCAACACTATCTAATCTTTACACAAGATCTAAATACAATCTTAAACTAAACAAACTAAGGTCTTCTTGTAGAACTCCTTCTCCAAGTCGACTCGATCCAAACACGATCCAATGAGCTAGACTCCAACCGAGTGCTAGATGCGATCTTGACACGCGAGCTCTTGAATCACCATGTAAAAGCTCCAAAATACCTTTGTTGAAGCTAATCACCTACTAATATCTTGATCAAATATCTAATACTAAATATCACAAGATTATTAGTAAATAATAACTACATGAGTTAATCATCATCAAAACTAGAGTGAAGGGCCTCTGGGCCAGCACAAAGGTCTATCATGCTTATTATCTTTGAGGAGCGTATCCTCAGGAGTGAAGGTGATGGATGGCACCTGTCGTTGCACCAAATAATATTGGGGACATGGAGTCTCGTTGTCATTAATAGGGATTGCTAGTACTTGTGTCAGAAAGGACTTTGAGTCAGAAAGTGCATCCCTAAGCGACTCTCTTATCGCCTTCGAGAGGCGAAGTAACTCATACAGAGTGATACAAGCTGGAATATTGGCAAACTATGCCAATATGTCAAAGTCAAAAGGAGCATTGAGCCCCTTCAAAGGATCCTTCTTCAATAATTTGTCGAATCGGACCTCCTTTTGCTTCCATTTATCCAATTGCGGGGGTGGTGCTGAAGCCTGGATTGGTGCAGTTGTTTCTGACGTCCTTGATTGCTGTGTCTCGTCAGGGGCCTGGTTGTACTATCACAAGTGCTATTTTTTAGACCGGGTGCCTATTGGTTGAGAGGTAGTGGGCTGTGTCGTTAAGGCAAGCTTCCCTTCTTCTGAGTCACTGAGAGAAGTTATAGCCACAACGTCATCATCCGTTGCGAGCATCCGTTGCGAGGGAGACGATGTTACATGACTTGCCTTTGAACTTGGGCTTACCTGCCTCCCATTGCTCGTCCTCGACGATATCCGGGTGGACCCACATGATCTCTCTAAATTTTATAATCAGTGGAACAAGGCCTTTGGCTTTCTGCTTTTTTGCCATTGGGTTGACAATGTCCTGTCTGGTTTTAGGGACAGGGGTCAATCCATCTTGGACCATCGTCTTCGAGAAAGTCCCAAAATTGAAAGTCACCATGTTGCAGTGACTTTCTTTTACTCTGACTTGAGAGCCAGAACTTCAGCATCTACAAATGCTTGGATCTTGTCCTTGAGGACAAAACATCTGCTAGTGGGATGATGCACCATTCTGTAGAAGATGCAGTAGTTGGGATCATTTGTACGTCCCATCTCTTTTGGTCATCGAACTTTAGGTAACCATAGCTTATTACTCTTGTTGAGTACGTGGAAGATGGTCACCACCTATTCATCTTTGAAGGAATATTCTCTCAGTGAAAACTTGAATTCCTGATCTGGCGTCGCTCTTTTTCTGCTTTTGTGGAGCTTCCCCAGATAACTTGACTGCCATCATTTCTTTCCCTTTAGGTTAGGAAGATTAGACTGCATCACGCCTCTTGGTGTTGACCCCCTATTTGTTCTTGGGTACTGAGGGCTCAAACTTTTTAGTTGATTTCTCTGCTACCTCTGCTTGTTCAACAATTTCCTTCCAAGTATAGGTTTTGATGACTACCAAACGAACTTCTACTCTGTCGAGAAAGTTGTGCCAACATGGTTGAAGCAACATGGGCAAGAGCATGCCTGCAGGGCACATGAGAGAAAGATTGCAAAATCTCTTAATGTATTCCAGCACAGATTCTCCTCCTTTCTGAACCGTCAAGAGGAGCTTGTCCATGGTCACCTCAGCGTCATCCTCGTAAAATTGAGAAAGGAACCGGGTCTCCACGCTAATCCATGAGTTGATGAAGCCATTGGGAAGGCTTCTAAGCCAATCAAAGGCTACTTCCTTAAGGGTGCCGAAGAACAGTCTGGCCATGACAGCATCGTTGTCATCACGTTGCCAGTTTGCAATCGCAAATAATAAATGTGCTAATTTGGCTAGCTCTTGCCATCATACGTATGTGATGTAGGTATCTTGAACTTTGATAGATAGAGATCTGAATCCCACTCCAGAGGATAAAGACGCGTCATTCCTACTTTCTTCAGTTTGTCCCTCTGAGCCAGGGATGCGATCTGAGCTTGGATGCCTTGGATAACATCGGCATCGATTGCGAAACTTCCCTTTGACTTCTCAGTTTTAGGGGATTCTGCATTGGGATTCTCCTCGTCGTGATTGCTATCGGGGGTTTCATCGTTCCACTTGTTTAGGAGCTGCACCAATATTTGTTAGATATTTTCCAGAGCCCCTTGCTGAGATTTGAAAGTTTGCTCATGAGCCTCCAATCGGTCACTGATATTACATATTTATCATCACGTTCTTATATTTATTGTTTGATAAACTCTGCTTTAATTATCTTTTTTGTGTAATTATTTGCAGGGCCTTTACTAAAGAAGAAGGAAGAGAAAACAAGCCCAAAAGCCCATTAAAGTTCAGATTAAATCAAAATCCATGATTAGGGCAATTGTCAACTGAATATTAGAGCAAATCAGAGAGAGAACACCAAATGAAAACCAATTAAATTCAGATTTTGATGAATCCATTTAGATTAGCTGAAGATCAACAGTGATATCTTCTGATTTGTTAAGATTTGGGGGAGCGTTTGCTCCCCCTATCTTCTGACGCTCTTCCCCTTCTTCATTTTGCTATAAATACTTACAAATTCTGAGGCCAGAGAAAATGATTCAGCAGAGAGCATCGGCTAGTCAATTCTATAGTTTGTAACTTAGGCTTTTAGTTTTCTTTTATATAATTTTTATTTTTTCTTTATGTAACTGAGAGGAGAGGAAAGTTTCAAATAGGAATGAGACTGAAGCTTGTACTGAGGGTGACACCGGTGTAAGTTCTTCTTTTCTTTCATTTTTATTTGAATCGAATTAAAGTTACAGTTTTATATTCTTCTTCTTCTCTTACTCTTCTTCTACCAGTTTTTAATGATAATCCAAATGAAGCCTATAGCATCGAAGATATCTTGCCATTGCAAGTGCCTTGATGGCTTATGTTAATGGATAACCTTTTCTATTTATTTTCTACTTGCTTTTAAATTCATAGTCTAAGTCTGGGAACGGAGAAGATCCTATATGCCATACTTTGCTCGCCTTTAAGATAAGGTAAGTCTTTGCCAAGGATTCAAGGTAAGTCATAAACCGGAAGAGGTATGTAAGTTCTTTTTGGTTTTCTTCCTTTCTTTTAATTTTTGGTTTAAATCACCATTATCACCAACTCTCAACTCTATCACTATTTTCACTTTCTTTGTATGAATTTTTTTTTCATTTTCTCCACCTTCTTTATCTACCACTTTCTTCTTAACTTAACAAAAGACTTCATTTTTCCTTTTCTTTTAAAGAACAAGAGAAAAACTTCTAACCATTTTAAGTGAATTAAAAGAGAACTTACAACATGCTTCCATAGCAAGTCCCTCCTTGTGGATCACGACCTGCATAGACACTTACTATCGTGGTAGTATTGAGTATCTTATATTTCTATTCTTAAATTCTAAAATTCTGTATTTTCTGTGTAGGTAAACCCTCAATAAAATTTTGGCGCCGTTGCCGGGGAGGGACGGTGACTAACTTTTTGTTTGTTTACTTTATTGGTTAACTTTTTTATCTATTCTTGTGTACAGGAGGAGACATCAAGGAAATTTTTACTGCAGTGGACATATAAGTGGCCCTGGATTTTGGTCAAAAAAGTAGAGCCCAGAAGCTCTCAGATTTGCTGCATTCTCATGGCAATCTGAGTGAATTACTAACTTGTATTTTTTGTAGATTGGTTGAATTGCAAAGTTAAAGTTTCTGCAGCTATTTATTTTCTTGTTTAACTCATTGTACATACTTTTTTAACCTCAACAGTAAATTATTGCTTGTAAATGCTAAAAAAATGTTTAGATTTGCATTTAGGCACATGTCTATTTCATTATATTTTTCCATTTACTATTGAAGAGTGCTAGAGCCAAGGTAAGTGTGCATAGCATTTAGTATAAGGTTCATTCTTGTATGAAATATTGCTTGAGTGTTACTTTTTTATTATATACTTGTACACTGCACTAAATTGAATTAAGGGCTTGTCCTATAAATAAGATAAGGTGGGGAAGTCATTACCCTTCCTCAGCCCAAAAATAATTTTCTCACTCACAAACTTAAGCTTAACTTAAAACTGAGTAGACGTTGGCCCTATGGACATCTCGGACTTAATAAGAGAATGACCTAAGGGGAAAGTTGATTAGAATTTGACTATTGCCAAATCGGTGTCAAAGGTTACGGATTGAGAGGTGAAACCTCGAAAAATAGTGGTTTGACATAAGTAGGCTCGTTGCTTAGGCATGGATATCTCCCACTGGTCTTGCCCCTACCTGACCGATTAATTTGTGGTCAGTTTCTACAATATACCCCCCGTGGACAGTCTAACCAGTTAGCAGTCGTCTAGGTCTAAGATTTACCCTAACAAAGACTAGATTTTTCTTTGTTTGTTTGCTTGTTTGTTTGCTTATTTTTTTATTTTTATTTTTGATATCTTTGTGATATGGATTACAATTATAATTATTACAATGCATATAATGATCCATACTTCATCCGGACCTCTTTTGACTTGATATTACCAACCTGACATATCATAACTTTAACCAACCAAGTATACCGGATTGGTCTTATCAGAATCAATATTATCTCCAATCCCCGTATTATGAACAAGATTGGAATAATTATCACCACTCTTTATCTAGTCAATAGGGATACAACTCCCCTGAGTCATATTATAAACCACCATTCTAACATTCAACTTCTAATTTTTTTAGTCATTATCAACCCACAAAAGAAAATTTTGAGGTGACTAAGAATATAGAAGCCATGATTGAGTCCCAAGAATAAAAGCTGAAAATAATGGACTCACAATTCTCATAAAATTTTTAAATTCAAGATTCTTACTCCATTTTTTAAGTTCCACAATAAGAAGAACCTATGGACTTAGATAGGAGTATAAAAACTTGATTCAATTCGAAAATAATTTTTTCCAATATGTCAATAGGCTAGAAGTACAAATGAGTCATTTGATCAATATAGTGAAAGATAAGAATGAAAAAACTCTACCTAACACATTTTCGATCATTCCTAATTTTTCTATCCATATTGATAGGAACGAAGAATCAAGGTGTCTTGGAGACTTTAACCAAGAGTCAATTTCATCATACAAACTTGAACTTGACTAATTCCAAACCTTAGATAAATTGGTTTTTTCATTCAATGAGATTGAACTTGAATGTGAATGTGACACCGATCCCCAACCTTGTGATTTAATTTTTATCTTCGAATCTATATTGACTCCAGTATCCTTATCGAATTTGGACCAATTTCCCGAGTCAACATTCATTCCCCTACCCATAGATTTAGAAATTGAATCACCAATTTTGGATAGTCACATTCTGTTTGCAAATGAAAGAGTAATGAGAATTACCGTCTAGCTTTGGGTTAACGGGTCGTGCCTACAAGGAGGAATACGATAAAAACTTTTCAATGAATTGTTAAATAACAAAGAATGGTGTTGGTGTTTTTCTTTTTTTTTTTATATTGAAAAAGAGAATGGAGAGTAAGGGAATGATTAAAAGAAAAATTAAAAACTTAGAAAAGGCTTTGGAGAAGATGATCTTTTAGAAAATGATTTGAGAGTGATTTGGCTGTGATTTAAATTACGAAAAGGATCCAGGCTCACTAATCTTCTATCAACTACTTACTTATCTCGAGAACATTTTGGTGCATCACTTTTATCATAGGCAAAAACTTTTACTTTCTTTTAATGTTCAAGCAAAACAAATAAGATTGTTTTATTTAAATCTTAAGATCTTTCTTAACACATCATTAAAAAGAGAATGTTAAACCATCAAGCGCGAAGAAGCAAGTATGAAATAAAAACAGTTTAAAAATATTTGTGCTTTGAAAGTCCAAGTTTAAAAAAAAGACATCCTCATGTGCTTTCAAGAACAAAGTTTAACTTAGGCATTATTCTGATTCAAAAGAGTTGCTTTCATAAAAATCAATCAAGAGAAAGGAGGTAGAAGTGATTGATTAGTAAGCTCAGAAGATGATTTAGTTACTCATGATAAAAAGAAAGCAAATAAGAAAATGAAAATAAAACATAGACATATCGAATTGAGTCGAGTTGAATAAGCAAGTTGATTCTCCTTTAATTGTCACTTAAGGATAAATTACACACTCAGTTCCACTCTTCTCTCTTTGCTGGTCTAAACTAAAAAGTAAATATGAGATAAAGTTTCTCAAAACTATCTAACTATACTCCTAAAACTCTATAAATATACAAGAATTCTAATCCTAGTCTTTGCTCCTTTTTCCTCTAAAAATTGCAGTATTTATAGGCAAAAACAAAATGGGAGATGGCGTACGAAGATAGGGAAGCAAACGCACTCCCAACAACCTTTAAGAAGCCTCAAAAATGGGGCTTTAGCTGCATTTTCGTGGCCATGGTATGGCCAGATGGCGACACCTGGTTGGTGGTGCTTTCCCGTTTACTGATATGCCTTTATCTCCTATTGGTTTTCCCGTTTCAGCTTCAAGATTTGACGAAACAGCCTTTGATCTTCGGCTTTAACCACTTGATTTGGGAAGATTCATTTTAACCAGTTTTCAACCTCTCTGATTTGCCATGATCCTGTCTGATTTTCTAATTTCGAATTAATTCTAAATTAAATCAGAATTTGATGGACTTTTGCGCTCGTTTCTCTTCTCTTTCTTTTAAGAATGGGCCTACATTTTACAAAGAAAAATGAGACTTATTAATAAGATTTATTAGATAATAAATATGGTAATGTGACAATATATATGCAATATATGTGACTGATCACACTCCCACACTTATCTTTTGTTCGCCCTCGAGCAAAACATCAAAATTGATCCTAATCAATTATTAGACCACTTTCATAGGTCACTCGATTGCACTGAACATGTGCAACAAGCCGTTAAACCTCTAGATTACTCCTAGAGGACGAGTTTTGTCTCGTGAGGGCATTTAGTGGATTGTACCCACAAAATCTATAAAGAAAGAAAAAATGTTAGAATTTTCGAAAAGCATTCTGAAAAGAGAAGAAAATAGTTGAAGTATATTTGTAAGAGTTCAAGTAATCTATAAGTTATAGGAAAATTGAACTTTCATTCCTAGACTTAGTCTCTATTCAAAAACATGTCATCAATTAAAGTAAGGAGTCAAATTGTATTTCTCATCTAATCTATTACTTTACCTTAATTCATATGCACTTTCGTGACCGTGAAAAATTGACTAAGGGTTCTTTACCATTAACTCTTATGCCTTATTTTTTTATTTTGGTGTTATTTATTCCTCAATTCCATTAGGCTTTCTAATCTGCCCATGTAACGAGCCTTTTGAAAATACACCTAGAGGGGGGGTGAATAGGTGTACTAGCTAATCTAATACAAATGATACGGAATTAAAAACTATTTAAGCAAACAAACAATATTAAGCTAAACACATAAGGTATAATCAAACAGTGTAGCCGAATTCCCGGTGAAGGGCTCTGAACTATCTCCTCTAGATTCTTCTAGATTAAGAGTTGAGGTGTAACGCCCCGATCCCAAGGATACGGAGACGTTATGGCGACGTACATACGCGAGGTGAAAACACGCTCACGCGTACGTTAAGCCTCAGTACAGTACAATACCTCCATATGGATATGAGGTCCAGCATGAAATAAGTACAAGAATACCTGCAGAAAGAGGTCAGCGATCATAATAGATATGAAAAATGGAGACAAATAAGATAATGAAAAGAAAATACCAAGATACCTAGGAATAGTCCCGATGCGGAAGCTCCGATGTGACTCCAAGGTACTCTCGGATACTACGGTACGCGGATCTCCAATCTGGGCATGCAAACCCAGGGTCGTCAGAAAGCGACCTAGTGAGTGGTAAAATGAAGGAGGCAGTAATATATACAATAGTAATACAAGCACGATAATAATATATAGTACGTGAGGTTGGACTAGTGATACCATATAATAAGGATATATAAACATGAAAGCAGTGAAAATACATAAACATGTCATCTTTTAATACCATCACTACCTAGCCGGTGATCATCAGGTCATATCTATAGTCGTGTCCAGTTTATGTAATAACTAATGTTGTCTAGTGGTGACGTAATAGACATGAATATGATAGTGGTGACGTGATAGAGGTGAACATGCAAATGAGCATATGTCTGTAATATATGCAATGCAGAATATGCATAGTATGCCACTACATACAGTGTAACATATACCAGGTAATGTAACAAAGTATATATGTACATGGGTAGTAGGGCACTAAAGAAAGTGTAACAGGAAACAGGAACAATAGCAATGTATACATGTCACATGATAGCAGATAAATAATCAGGAACAGTAACAAGTACAACTAAACATGTAGCAGGCAGGTCATGTCAAAGTCATGTCATTTATACAATAGTAGCGATCAGTATCACCTGGTATTTTAATTACTCTCTTCCAGTGTCTCATACCACTGGCGGTTCATACTGGAGCCCGCACTCCAGTCGAACCCATCCGGACATGGCCTACGGGTACCATTATCCAAACGAGAAAGTAACCAAATAACAAGTGTTCCCGACGTCACTATTGTGTATACTGTTTTATTATGTTAATTGGAAACTCATGGTCGAGGAGTTCTTATCGGGTGAGTGTATCCCGTGCATACCCGGGACAACGGCCTTAAACAGATCCCTGGCTGCTGAGACCAGGGCCAGCCCGCTAGAGCTGTAACATGTAACATGAGTAACAGATGGTAGCCAGCACTACCCGGTCCCCTGCAGTGGGACCTCAATATGGATCCAGTACATCCACCCGACAAGATCTAGTCAACCGTCAAGTCTCCCCCATACCCAAGTTATCTTTATGATCTGATATGTGATATGTCAAGTATACAATGTAACAAGAACAATTACAGTACATGGTACGGGTAACATGATTACTGGACCTGAGCTCTGTTGATAGCATAGAACAATATCACGAGAATCAGGAACAATATAACATGAACAAGATATCATGAACAATATACCGGGAAACGGGAACAATAGATGTGGGATTCTAGAGGTGGCCCCCGTGGCTTGGATCCACGTGGCACTTAGTTCCACACATCGCATATCAACAGCAGTCATGTCCAGTAACGGGAATATCCATATCATGTCCAGTATCAGGAATATCCTTATCCGTAATAGGAAACAATCGTATAACATGAATACATTAACATGGAATAATAATACATGTAACATGCATGGGGATCCATATGTCAAGAATATAACAATAATACATGTAGCATGAACGGGGATCCATATGACAAGAATAGAGAATCCATACAGGCATGTGTAACCAATGTAAACATAACATAAATGTGTATGATGATCATGCTAATATGAAATGCAGTTGTCCGTGCAAGGTTATATCCGTGTATCAGTGGAACCTATATGTGTAGCAATATATCTGTGTAGCACTCGTACATGTCCTAACAGTGGTCCGTGTATAAAATAATATCATGTCCGTCTATTGAACTACGGTAGCCATGTAAGAATGATATTAGTGCAGAAAATAACATTGTCTCGTATTCGTGTATAGTGACGGTGTAGTGTCCTAGCGTTCCTGTAGAGCAGTATGTAAGGTAACTGTGACATGATGCATGACATAATAGGGTCCAAGCCTATGGGGATATGGTAGGCCGGATGTCAGTGGTACATGTACAGGACATACTCGAGATCAGTCAGACATTTACTAAATACCGTGTTTATTACAGTGTTTTAATATTGTTTACTAATTAGGATTTACCGGATCATGTTTTATATCAAGAAGTCAACCAAGTGAAATTAATAGACTAAAAATATAATTTATAAAATAAAAACACTCACAAACTGGTCATAGGACTGTAGCTCTCGTTCCCACGATCGCAACGGATCCAGAATCGCCCGAATCGGAGTCCGGATGCTCCCGATATCGCCCGAATATGAAAAGGAATAAAATGGGGTTAAATATGTAATAAAAGTATTAAATGCAAATAAGAAATAATATCAGGGGGGTTTCTGAAAATATACCTGTAATGGGTTTCGGATGCGGGTTTGGTGAGATAACGGGTCGGGTGAAGATCCAAACCCAAACCCGTTACTTAAACCAAATGGGTATTGGGTCAATATGGGTTAATGGATTGTAACTCAACCCAATAGGGCTTAATGGGTAACGGGTTTCAAGGTATCCAATAGGACTCTAGTGGGTTCGGATGTGAACCCGAACCCAACAACACACACACACACAGCACACTCTCACACTCACACACACACACACACACACGCACACACACACAACACCCAACACACACACACACACACACACACACACACCACTCACACACAACACACACACAACACACAACAACAACACACACACACTCTCACACACACACAGCAGCACCCCACAACACACACACACAGCCAAACACACACACACACACACACAGCAAACACACTCACCAGCAGCAGCAGCAGAGGTGCTGCTGCTGCTGCGCACCCGTGGCCGGCCAGCGCCGCTGGCCGGCGGTGGAGGAGCTCGCCGGCGGCGGGCCTGGCCGCCGGCGGCCGGTCTGGTCGAGGGGACTGAGAGAGAGAGAGAGGGGAGAAAGAGAGTGAGAGAGAAAACAGAGAAAAGAGGAGAGGAAGAAAGGAAAAACAGAGAAAAGAAATGGGAAGGAAAAGAAGAAGAAGAAGAAGAAGAGAAAGAGGGGTTGCGGGGCTTGCGGGGTTGCGGCCGGCGGCGATGGCGGCGTCGGCCGGGCTGGCGCGCGGCCGCAGGCGGTGGCGGCGGCGGCCGCTGCAACAAGTGGGGGCGCCCTCTTTTTGGGTCTGCACAGCTTGCACAGATAGAGAGAGGAAGAGTGTGGAAAGAGAGAGAGTGGGAAATAGAGATAGATGAAGAAGGGAAAGAGGAAGGTTAGAGAGAGAGAGTGTTTATTGATTTTAATTAGAGAGAGAGTGAGAGAGATTTTAATAGGGAGAGAGAGAGGCGGTGGGAGTCAAAGGCGGTGGCGTGGAGATCTCCAGAGAATTGGAGAAGAGGAAGGGAAAAAGAAAAAGAGAAAAATGGTTTTTATAATATTTAATTAATACTATATTTGGGTCCAAAATTGACTAGCTCCGAATGGTGCCCAAAAATTACATAAAATAGAGAATAATATCCTGAGATGTAATATGAAGACGGTTTGCAGAAATTCAATCCGGTTTGCAAATTAAAAATCCCGGAAGCTGTCCCGATACCGGGCGACACCGGTTTGGCCGGATTTGCGATAAATTCAGAAAAATCCCCAAAAATGCCCAAACGTAGATAATACGATTTTAAGACATATGGTGAAGGCCGATTCTCAAAATTCTACTCCATTTGTGAAATAAAAATCGGAAGGCCGGTTATCGGTATCGGTCGACACCGACAACGGAGATTTTCCAAAATAATCCAGAAAAATTCCAGAAAATCCTGAAAAATCTCAAATATTAGAAAATGATTTTTGAAGCTGAAATCAACTCAATCGAACTACCACGGAGGTCAAATCAATTTTTGTACGTCGTATTGCGTACCGATACTGTGATACGTACACCGGGGAGTAGGGTGTTACATACGTTATGGCGACGTACATACGCGAGGTGAAAACACGCTCACGCGTATGTACGTCGCCATAACGTCTCCGTATCCTTGGGATCGGGGCGTTACATGAGGTGTCAATATGGCTCTCTTGATTGAATACAAGTATGAGCAAACAATCCCAAGCATATATCAATTGAGCACAAATATATCAAGCATATAAGAGATATGAACAATAAGCATAAGCAAGATATAATACAAGTGAGAGAGAGATAGAGAGCAATCGCAAGTACGAGAGAATTGTTTCGAGGTTCGAGCACCCTTACTCTACATGTCCGCCTTCAACACTATGAAGGATTTTCACTAAAATTGATCCCACCGGATCACTCAGTCCCGCAACACCTACAATGAGTTCACACTAGAATTTGGACTCACTAGTCCCTCTCTCATTCCCGCAAGAACAACATACGCAAGCACACTAGCTTGACGAGGTCGCACCTCTACACCGAGCACCCACAAGAACTCGTCACAAATACGAACCCGCAAGTTCGCCTCCTCAAATACAAATAAGAATACTTTGGTGATCTCAACACTTTGATCACCTAGAAACACTCTCACAACAAAGCTCCTATAGAATTGATATAGCAATGGAAAGCTCAAGTATGTGTGAGAAAAACTAGATAGAATAGTGGAGGAAAAACTTAAGAAATCTCTTTTAAAAATACTCTTGAAAACTCTCCTTTTGATATGAAAGTATTAGCCCTCAAACAAGTGGAGAAACCCTCAGAAAGAGATGGGGAAAACTAGCTTGAAAACCCACTCAAAATCTTGTTTAAAACAGCCCAAAACAGCCCCCTTTTATAGGCCTAAAAAATATAGCCGTTGGGCCAACTCAGCAGGAAATCCTGCTGTCGGTCGACCGCTCGGTTGACCGACCAACGGTCATATTTTTTACCATTGCAGCTGCTGGTTGACCGCCCGGTCGACCGTGCCTGGGCTTTGACCAACCGGTCGACCGCGTCGTTGACTGGGGCCAGATCTAGAGAGTAGAGCTCTCTGGACGGTCGACTGGGTCGGTCGACCGGCTCTCAAGCCAAACTGGTTGTGCAGTCTATGCATATTGATCGATCGCCCATTCGACTGACTTCTGTATCGGTCGACCGGCCGGTCGACCGACAGAAGGCCTGGTCTCACATTTTGAGGATTTAAAACTTGGTCTTTTTAACTTCAATAAAATCCCATAAAATCTCATAAAATCTACAAAAATAAGTTCATTAAAATACTTTAATGTACAAACATGTGTGATCAAAAATTAATACATATTATAAACATTTTGAACCATTTTTGTAATATAGAAATTTTGCTTTAAACAAAAATCCGTATTTTTCAAAATCAATCTTTAATTTGAAAACCGATTTTTTCAAAACTTCTCCAAATACAAAAATAAGATATTTTAAACACTTTTGAAGCTTAATAGTGTGTATGGATATGATCCAATACACATATGAGATGAAATATCTATGTTTTTAACAATAAGATCTAAAATAGGTTTTGATAAATCCAAAACTCAAAAACCAAAACGGTATTTTCTAAAATCAAAACTATTATATTAAAACACATATAAATCTTGTGTGTGTGTGTGAGCTTGAGCAATCCATAACTAATCTATCCTTTACATCTTATCTAAAAATAAATCTTAACACTTACAAACATGACACAAGTCTTGAAAACCTTCTCTTGAAAATCTTCTTCTCCATCTTGACTCGGTCCAAACCTTGATCCAATGAGCTAGACTCCTCTTGAGTACTTGATGCGATCTATGAAGCGGGAGCTCTTGAATCAATACGTGCTAGCTTCAAAATTGGACTTTGAATCTTTTGTTGAAGCTAAACACCAACTAAGATCTTGATCAAGTATCTGAAACTTATTAAACACAAGATCATTAGTATATAATTATATGAGTTAATCATTATCAAACTAGAGTGATGGGCATTTGGGCCAACACCTTTAGTCGGTGACACCCAAACTGGACAGTCTTAGGGTACCAGGTGAGAAAACACCCCTAAGGACTTAAGCACTCGAGCAAACAAGGAAGGATTTTTATTTATAAAATGTATCCCTTTTAGGCGTGAATACTTATGCTTCATGAGGCACAAATACCCAGCTTAATCAGAATATATATATGTATATATATGTATATATATATATATGTATGTATATATATATATATGTATATATATATATATATATGTATATATATATATATGTATGTATATATATATATATATATGTATGTATATATATATATATATATATTTAAACTTATCTAATTATCTTTTGCATAAATACCAAGGCTTACTTAAGCCAAAGCACCTAACTAATCAATAATTAGATTTGCATATATATTTTTTTCTTCTTTTTTTTTGTTTTTATAAGGCATAAAAAATTTTGTCTTCGAACCCTAAGTGTGTAAATGTATAAAGTGCGCATATTTCTTCAAGGTAAAGATCAAGACTAAATTACTTTCACAAATTTTCTTCCTAATTCTAAAAATCAAATAGGTCATCTTATTTTGACCAAGTGTAAGAAATCCTAATTATGATTTTCTTATTCCTTAAAATTAACTTAATTTTTTAAAAAAAAAATATATCAAAATATTATTCTTTTTTATCACAAAGTTTTTTTATATATTTTTCTTTTTTCTTTTTTTTGATCTTTTTTTTAGTTATATTAGTCATGTTAGAGCCCTGCCCACACTTATCTTATGAAAGAAATGTATAGATGCATGAAATGAATGTAAAAAAGGAAAGTTACCAATACACTGGGTGGTCGAAAAGACCCATAGTCGTTTCATTTACCGGCACCGATTCCAAGAAAGATTTAAAGCGTTGACCATTTACCTTAAAGTCATTTACATTCTTGGTGTCACTGATCTCTATAGCACTGAGTGGGGACATGATTTTTACAACGAATAGCCTAGTCCATCTTGATTTTAATTTTCCTGAAAAAAGATGAAGACTAGAATTATAGAGTAAGACTTTTTGTCCTGGGACAAAGCTTTTTCTTATAATGTATTTATCATGAAAAATCTTAACTTTATCTTTAGTGATCTTAGCATTTTCATATGCCTAATTTCTTAACTCCTCTAATTCGAAAATTTGTAATTTTCGAAGGTCACCGTCTATAGTCAAGTCAAAATTTAGCTGCTTGATTGCCCATAAAGCCCGGTGCCCTAACTTAACGGGTAGGTGGCAAGCCTTCCCAAAGACTAACCTATAAGGAGACATCCCTAGAATCATCTTGAAAGTGGTCATGTAGGACCATAAAGCATCTACAAGTTTGGTAGACCAATCTTTCCTGTTTTAGTTCACAGTTTTCTCCAAAATAAGCTTAATTTGTCTATTAGAAATCTCAATCTGCCTGCTGGTCTGAGGATGATAAGGTGTGGACAATTTGTGAGTTATGGCATACTTTCGCATAAGAGCTTCAAAGGATCTATTGCAAAAGTGAGTACCATTATCACTAATGATAACACGAGAGGTTTCGAAGCGTGAGAAAATGTTCTCTTTTAAAAACTTTATGACAACTTTGTTATCATTAGTTCCAATAGGAATGGCTTCAACCCACTTGGACACATAGTCCGCAGCAACCAATATGTATTGGTTTCCAAATGAATTAGGAAATGGACCAATAAAGTCGATGCCCCAAACATCAAAGAGTTCTATTTCTAGAATTGGGTTGAGGGGCATCATATCTCGTTTCGAGATCGTTCTACCATTTGGCATCTAGCGCACGTCTTGAAAAAGTCAAACCATCTTTGAATAAAGTAGGCCAATAGAACCCACTTTCTAGCACCTTTTCAGCAGTCTTGTGGGGACCAAAGTGTCCACAGAAGGACAAAACACTCTTAATCTCTTCATCGAGAATGTATCTCCTAATAATTTGGTCAGAACAGTATTTAAAAAGATACGGTTCCTCCCAAAAGAAATACTAGACTTGAGATAAGAACCGGTATATATAATTTTAAGACCAATGAGATGGAGTTTAGTTTGTGACTATGTAATTCACTATATCAGCAAACCAAGGTTCCCTAAAGACAGCTAAGAGTTTTTCATCAGGAAAGCCCTCATTTATAGGCAATTCGTTGTATGGAGAGTTTGGGATTCTCGAGAGATGTTCAGCAATGATATTTTCTACGCCTTTCTTTTCTCTAATCTCTAGATCGAATTCTTAAAGAAGGGGGATCCAACGAATGAGTCGGGCCTTGGCGTCCTTCTTCATCATGAGGTACCTAAGCGCAGAATGATCGGTGAAAATTATGATTTTGGACCCTAGTAGGTAGGGACGAAATTTTTCTAAGGCAAACACTACTGCCAAGAATTCCTTATCAGTAGTAGTGTAGTTCATTTGAGCATCATTGAGAGTCCCACTAGAGTAGTAAATCACATGCTGCTTGTTATCAATGTATTGTCCTAGGACAGCGCCTATTGCAAAATTAGAAGCGCCGCATATGATTTCGAACAGTTTAGACCAATCCGGTGCAGATATGATTGGTGCAGAAATAAGTTCTTTCTTAAGCTTCTCCCAAGAATTCGTACGTTCAGCATCGAAAGTGAAGGACACGTCCTTAGCTAACAGATTAGTCAAGGGTCTAGCAATCTTACTAAAATCCTTGATAAATCTTCAGTAGAAACTGACGTGTCCTAAGAAGGATCGAATATCCTTCACGTATTTGGGCATGGGAAGCTTAGCAATAACCTCAATCTTGGCTCTATCCACTTTAATTCTTTTCTTTGAGATTTCATGACCCAAGACAATTCCATGTCTTACCATGAGTGGTATTTCTCCCAGTTTAGTGTCAGATTTTTCTCATCACAACGTTGGATGATGAGTTCTGAATGGTGAAGACATTGAGTGAATGAATCTCCGTAGATGGAGAAATTATCCATAAAGATTTCTAAGAATCATTCCACCATATCAGAGAAAAGACTCAACATGCAGTGTTGAAACGTTGTTGGGGCATTACATAAGCCGAAAGTCATTCGATAATAAGCAAATGTCCCAAATAGACATGTGAACGTAGTCTTTTCTTGGTCCTTAGGAGCAATAAGAATCTGATTATACTCCGAGTAACTGCCCAAGAAACAGTAATACTCGTTGCCCGCCAAACGTTCAAGCATTTGATCAATGAAGGGCAATGGGAAATGGTCCTCACGAGTTGTTGCATTAAGCTTCCTATACTGAATGCAAACTCAAATCTTCATGGGAAGTCGAGTTTAGACCAACTCTTCTCATTTTCTACTACGGTGAAACTGAATTTCTTTGGAACCGTGTAGACAAGACTGACCCACTGCAATCTGAAATGAGATAGATTATTCCATTGTCTAAGAGTTTCACAATTTCAGCATGAACAACCTCTTGCATTATAGGGTTTAACCTACGCTGCAGGTCTCTTTTTGGTGTCACATCTTCATTGAGATGAATGCGATGTTGAACTATGATTGGACTCAATCCCTTTATATCAGTCATAGTCCAACCAATGGCTTCCCTATGTTTTCTCAGAATTGCTTTAAGATCTTTACTTGCCTGTTATTTAAATGGGAGGCAATGATGACAGGAAAAGTCTCTTGTT
This sequence comes from Agave tequilana, assembly GCA_038442645.1. Taxonomy (NCBI): domain Eukaryota; kingdom Viridiplantae; phylum Streptophyta; class Magnoliopsida; order Asparagales; family Asparagaceae; genus Agave; species Agave tequilana. The sequence continues at coordinate 96,025 of JAVJIF010007600.1, forward strand.
CGCCTAGATAGGCGTACTTGAGATGCGCAGGTAAGGCTTTCAATTCTAAAGAAGGAGAAGGCTCACTAGAAGGATGAGTCAAATTTGTTGGCTCCACATTTGGTGAAATAGGGTTCGAGGCCCAGTTCACAGCAGACTCGACAACCTGATCAAGGTTAAAGTCATCAGATCCTAACTCGAAGTCACACTTAGTTTCTAATTCTAATTCTTTCCTGTGTTCACTTGTCAAGTTCTCAATGAGGTTGACTTCAAATGTTTGATCCTCAACATCACGGGGTTGCTTTCCTAAGTTGAAGACATTGACTTCTCTAGTCATATCCCCAAAGGTTAACCTCATGGACCCATTCTTACAATTGATAATGGCATTGGCAGTAGCAAGGAATGGTCACCCTAGGATAATAGGAGTTTGAGCCCTAGGGTTGGACACAGATTGTGTCTCTAGAACTATAAAATCAATAGAGTATATAAACACCCTGACCCGGATAAGAACATCATTAATTTCCCTCTTCTAAACTTTTACTGAACGGTCAGCCAGTTGGATAGCGACTCGAGTTGGACTAAGATCGCCCAACCCGAGTTGTTGATAAACTGAGAATGGAAGCAAGTTGATACTTGCCCCAAGTCAAGAAGTGCATGACTAATCTTAGCTTATCCTATGGTGCAGGCAATGGTGGGATAACCCGGATCCTTGTACTTGACAGGGATCGGACCCGACAGTAGCTTACTAATGTTAGTGGCTAAAAAGACTTTTTTGAGTACATTAGTCTTTCTCTTCTTGATGCACATGTCCTTAAGAATTTAACAGTAGATGGGACTTGTTGGATGGCATAAAGAAGTGGCACATTTATCTTCACTCAATTAAAGATCTCAATTATCTTATCCATGTGTGGATTTTGCTTGTTATTTTTCAGCCTATTAGGAAATGGTACTATAGGCTGGTGCACCTGATTGGTTGACTTATCTGTATCAGATTCGTCAGATTTGAAAGGATTAGGTCTAGATGAGGTGGATGCTTGAGTGTAGTTTTGCTAAATGGGATTGGATGGTGCTGACACATGATTATCAACTTTCTTTCCCGACTTCAATGTATGAACAACATTACATTGATTAAATGGTTGATCCTCAGCCAAATGAACTTATTGAGAATTCCTAGGGTTCATTACTGGCTAACTAGGCAACGTACCCTTTTGTCTCTCATTCTGTAGATTGGCTAATTGGCTCATTTGAACCTCTTGTCGCTGTATAGTTTGTATGAGAAAATCTTGGTTCTTCATGTACCTTTTCATGTTTATCTCAAAGTTAGTCATTCTCCTTTCAAGTTGAGGATTCTAGAAGGAGGATTGTGGAGCTTGGTTGGGAAAGTTTTGTTAATAGTTTGAGAAATTAGGTTGATGATTGGAGGAATTATTGAAATGATGGAAGTGGCTTGTATTGTTTGACCGTGAGTGGTCATTGTTGTTTTGGCTCCATGAGAAATTCGGGTGATTTCTCCAGCCAGGATTGTACGTTGGTGTGTAAGGATTATTGTTCGGCCTACAAAATGCCGCATTCATCGGTTCTGGGAAGTGTTGTTGAGCTTGAAACATAGGACACTCCTTAAACACATGATTCATAGCTTGACAGTAGGTACAGCCCGGAGTTGGAAATTGGTTTGGGCTGACCTGATTGACTGGACTTGGTTCCTTAGTTTCTAAAGCTTCCAGTCTTCTCGCTAGGTTTGTAATTTTAGCCTCGTTAGCTATGGATGATTCAATTGAATGGAGAGCTCCTTTTGAAGAGATGGAGTTTTAATTCCTAGAGTTCTCACTAGTTAGTTCCTATTGGATGATCTTTTCAGCTAGATCCTCATATAAATCACATCCTTCATTCTCATCCTTCTTTAAGAATTCACCTTGGCACATGCTTTCTAAGAGAGTCTTAGTAGAGTAGTCTAAATCGTCATAAAGAATTTGACATTGTCGCCATTTCTCTATTCCATGATGAGGACATTGGGCAAGGATGTCTTTGAAGCGTTCAAAGTACCTCCAAAACGGTTCACTAGGTTCTTACTTGAACTGCATGATGTTTTTCCTAACGAGAGCGGTCTTATGAATTGGATAGAATTTCTTCAAAAGGCCTTGATGAAACCATCACAAGATGTGATAAAGCTGGCTTCTAAGCTGTAAAGCCATTTCTTGGCTAAGTCCTTAAGATCGAAAGGGACAAATCTCAACCTAATAACACATTTACAAGGCGTGAGATTTTCATCATTAGACATACTTCCTTAAATTCTCTTATGAAGAAATAAGCATCTTCGGATTCTAAGCCATGAAACTTGAGAATGTGTTGATGAACTGAGATTTGAGCTCAAAATTGTATTTACCAACCGATGGAAGTTGGATGCAAGATGGAAGTGAGGTTCTAATGGGATAGAACCTATCCTGTAAAGATATCGGTTGAGCCATAACCGGATCTGGTCTTGGTTCAAACTTGGGAGGTGATGTATTTCTAGTTAACCTAGATGAATTAGGGTCTCTTGACTACACTTGCATACACAAACACGATCACAAATAAGTTTACCAATAGTCAACAAGGATAAACAACCAAGCCTAGTCTAAGGTACCCTTAAACTAGACAACTCCTTACTGGTTGATTGTCCACAGGAGGTATAATGCAGACTTTGACCACAAGCTAATCGCCAGATCAGGGCAAGATTAGTAGGAGGTATCCGCGCAAAAGTGACGGGCCTAATTAAGCTAAACCACCAGCCTTCGGGATTTCACCCCTCAATCCCTGTCCTTAAACACTGATTTGGTAAGAGTCAAATTCTAACATCTTCCCTCTTAGGATAATCTCCTCATGAGTTCGAGATGTCCCTAAGGCCAACGTCTATCAGATTTTAAATTAGGCTTAGGCTGTGCGTGCTTGGAGATGGTTTGTTGGTTAAGGAAGGGTAATGACTTCCCCACCATATCTTGATTTGGGTTTTGCCCTTAAAATTGATTGTGCAAAGTGTGCAAGATATAGAAAAGTAACATTCACAAGCAAATATCACCCAAGAATGTTTCCTAAACTATATGTTATGCATACGTACCTTGTCTCCAGCTATCTTCAACAGTAATCGTAAAAGAAACGTAATTAGACAAATGCCTAGAATGCAAGTCTAAACATTTTTTAAACAATTAGCAATCAATCAGATTACTGCTGGATTAAAACAGGGAGTGTGAATATCAAATATATTAAAAATAACACATAAAAACTGTGCTTTTTGCAAAGCAATATGTCCTGCAAAAAAGAGTTTTTAGTAGTCCAAAAATTTCAAACTTTTGCGCTGCAATTTCTTGAAATTTTGTTTCCTACTTTTGAGAGTAGGGGCACAGAATAGCAAGTTTTCTCCTGCAAAGCTTAAGTGCTAAATCTGATTCCTTAACGTCCCTGAAACAAGACACCAAACTTGTTAGAAAACAATTACACCATTCCCTCCCCGACAACGGCGCTAAAATTGTTCACAAATGAAAGAGCAATGAGAATTACCGTCTAGCTTTGGGCTAACTGGTCGTGTCCACGAGGAGAAATGTGATAGAAACTTTTCGATGAATTGTTAAATAACAAAGAATGGTGTTGGTTTTTCCTTTCTTTTTTTTTATATATTGAAAAAGAAAGGGAATGATTATAAGAAAAATTAAAAACTTAGAAAAGACTTTGGAGAAGATAATCTTTTAGAAAATGATTTGAGAGTGATTTGGCTGTGATTTAAATTATGAAAAGGAACCGGGCTCACCAATCTTCTACTCAACTACTTACTTATCTCAACAACATTTTGCTGCATCACTTTTATCATAGGCAAAAATCTTTAGTTTCTTTTAATGTTCAAGTAAAACAAATAAGATGGTTTTGTTTAAATCTAGACCTTTCTTAACACATCATTAAAAAGAGAATGTTAAACCATCAAGCGCAAAAAAGCAAGTATGAAATAAAAACAGTTTAAAAGTATTTGCGCCTTGAAAGTCCAAGTTTAAAAAAAGACATCCTCTTGTGCTTTCAAGAACAAAGTTTAACTTAGGCATTATTTTGATTCAAAAAAGTTACTTTTATAAAAATCAATCAAGAGAAAGGAGGTAGAAGAGATTGATTAGTGAGCCTTGAAGATGATTTAGTTACTCATGATAAGAAGAAAGCAAATAAGAAATGAAAATAAAACATAGACATACCGAATTGAGTCGAGTTGAATAAGCAAGTTGATTCTCCTTTGATTGTCACTTCAAGGATGAATTACACACTCAGCTCCACTCTTCTCTCTTTGCTGGTCTAAACTAAAAAGTAAATATGAGATAAAGCTTCTCAGAACTATCTAACAATACTCCTAAAATCCTATAAATGAACAAGAATTCTAATCCTAGTTTTTGCTCCTTTTTTCTCTGAAAATTGTAGTATTTATAGGCAAAAACTAAATGGGAGAGGGCGTACGAAGATAGGGGGAGCAAACGCTCCCCCAACAACCTCTAACAATCCATGAAAATGCGGCTTTAGCTGCGTTTTCGCAACCATGGTGTGGCCAGATGGCCACAACTGGTTGGTAGTGCTTTCCCGTTTACTGATATGCCTTTATCTCCTGCTGATTTACCCATTTCAGCTCTAAGATTTGACAGAACGGCCTTTGATCTTCGGTTTTAACTACTTGATTTGGGAAGATTCATTTAATCGATTTTTAACCTCTCTGATTTGCCATGATCCTGCCTGATTTTCTGATTTCAAATTAATTCTGAATTAAATCAAAATTTGATGGGCTTTTGGGCTCGTTTCTCTTCTCTTTCTTTTAAGAATGGGCCTGCATTTTACAAAGAAAAATGAGACTTATTAATATGATTTATTAGATAATAAATATGATAATGTGACAATATATATGCAATATATGTGACTGATCACATTCCATTGATAGAAAACGAATATGAATTTCATTCTTTGATTTGGACTCAACTATTGAACCAATACCAACTCTCGAACCTACACTTGATTTTTTTTGAGTTGGTAATGGTTCCCGAACCTATCACTCTTGAGCCGAAATCATCTAATTCATCATATCGCATTCCTGTGTTGGACAGAGGTATAGACCATAATAACTCAGTGATGATTTTTCAAGACTTTTCATGTAAAGGGAATAATTTTTATGATAGGATCTTTCATGATTCTATTCATATTGAGAATTATAAATATGTAAATAGAAAAGTAGTCAAGAAAAGTGGGTTCCGTGAGCCACAATATTATCTTAATTGGGCAGTTACGATTAGCCCAATCTGACCACCACCGGAACCACCACCTTAAGGTAATATTTTCCTTCCCTTTTCTCTTTTATGCATTCATTCAGACATTGAGGACAATGTATGAGATAGATGGGGGGAGGGTTCTAACATAACATAGGTTTTTTTTAAAATAATATTTTTTATTTTTTTTAAAAAATAAAATAATATGACATTTTATTTGCTTCTAAAAACTTTTTGAAAAGAGAAACAACATTTTGACCTATTTTTTGTAATAAATTAAGTTAATTTTAAGGAATAGAAGAGTCATAATTAGGATTTTTTATACTTAATCAAAATAGAATTATTTGTTTGATCTTTAGGGTTAGAAAGAAAATTTTAAAAAGTAATTTAGTCTTGATTTTTTTACTTTGATGAAATATGCATTATACACTTATACATTTAGGGTTCAAAAACAAAGATTTTTATGCCTTATAAAATATATATATATATCAAAAAAAATCCTCTGATTGAGCCGGGTATTTATGCCTCATAAAGTATAAGTATTCACACCTAAAAGTGGTCCATATAATAAATAAAATCCTTAAATTTGCCTTGTTTGCTCGAGTCCTTAAGTCCTTGGGATGTTTTCTCACCCGGTGCCCTAAGACCGTTCGATTTGGGTGTCACTGACTAAAAGCTCATTACATGAGTAGATTAGAAAGCCTAATAGAACTATAGAATAATACCACTAAAAAATAAATAAAAAATAAGGCATAAGAGTTAGAGTTAAAGAATCTTGAGTCAAAATTTCACGGTCACAAAGGTGTATATGACTTAGGGTAAAGTAATAGATGAGAAATACAGTTTGACTTCTTACCTTGATTGATAACAAGTTTTTGAATAAAGATTAAGTTTAGGACTGAAAATTTTGATTTTTCTATAACTTATAGATTACTTGAAATTTTACAATAATACTTCAAATATTTTCTCTTTTCCAAAATGTTTTTCGAAAATACTAACATTTTGTATCCCTTTCCTTATGGATTTTGTGGGTGAAATCTACTAAAAACTCTCATGAGACAAAAGTTGTCCTCTAGGGATAACATAGAGGTTTAACGGCTTGTTGCACATGCTAAGTACAACCGTGATTTCTACAAAAGTGAGTTAAACTAAGTTAGCTCTGTTTTACTTTATATTTGTTTTGCTCGAGGAAAAGCAAAAGATAGGTGAGAGGGTGTGATCGGTCACTGATATTGCATATTTATCGACACATTCCCTTATTTATTGTTTAATAAACTCTGCTTTAATAGTCTTTTTGTCTAATTATTTGCAGGGACTTTACTAAAGGAGAAGAAAGAGAAAACGAGCCCAAAAGCCCACTAAAGTTCAGATTAAACAAAATCTAGGATTAGGGCAATTGTCAGCTGAATATTAGAGCAAATTAGAGAGATAACACAAATGAAAACTGATTAAATTCGGATTTGATGAATCCATTTCGGTTAGCTAAAGATCAAAGTAATATCAATGAATCTAGAGCCAAAATTGCGAAACCAATTGGATAAATGGATCAAACAACTCAATAGGAAGCTGCACCCCCTGGGGTGAGGCCACCTGGCCACACCCAGGCCACGAAAATGTGGCCAAAGCTGTGTTTTCATGGCAGCTAGTTAAGATTTGGGGGAGCATTTGCTCCCTTATCTTCAGACGCTCTCCCCCTTTTTCGTTTTGCTGTAAATACCTACAAATCCTGAGGCCAGAGAAAATGATTCAGCAGAGAGCATAGGCTAAGCTATTCTGTAGTTTGTAAGTTAGGTTTTTAGTTTCCTTTTATGTAATTTTCTTTTTTCTTTATGTAACTGAGAGGAGAGGAAATTTCATGGAGGAATGAGAGTGAAACTTGCACTAAGGGTGACGCCGGTATAAGTTCTTCTTTTCTTTCATTTTTATTTGAATCGAATTACAGTTACGATTTTATGTTCTTCTTCTTCTCTCACTCTTCTTCTACCAGTTTTTAATGATAATCTAAATAAAACCTATAGCATGGAACATGCCTTATCATTGCAAATGCGTTTGATGGCTTATGGCGATGGACAACCATTTCTATTTATTTTCTACTTGCTTTTGAATACATAGTTTAAATCTGGTAACAGGAAAGATCCTATTTACCATGCTTTACTCGTCTTCAAGATGAAATAAGTCTTACCAAGGATTCAAGGTAAGTCATAAACCAAAAGAGGTAAGTAAAATCTTTTAGGTTTTCTTCCTTTCTTTTAATTTTTAGTTTAGATTACCATCATCACCAACTCTCAACTCTATTCACTATTTTCACTTTCTTTGCATAAATTTATTTTTCATTTTCTTTACCTTCTCTATCTATCACTTTCTTCTTAACTTAATAAAAGATTTCATTGTTCCTTTTCTTTTAAAGAACAAGAGAAGCACTTCTAACCATTTTAAGTGAATTAAAAGAGAACTTACAACATACATTCGTCGCAAGTCCCTCCTTGTGGATCATGACCTGCATAGCCACTTGCTATTATGATAGTATTGAGTATCTTGCACTTCTATTCTTAAATTCTGAAATTCTGTATTTTCTGTACAAGTAAACCTCAATCAGCCTCCATACACTAATGAAGATCATTATCATGGTTGTTGTCGGTCATTTTGGCTGACATGATCCTCATTTGCTCCGAGCTAACTGTGGCAGAGGAAGCATATCCACTAGCTTCTTCTTCATTGTCTGACCACTGGAAGAGGCTTCTCAGTGGTTCTGATGATATAGCCTTGTAGAAGAAAATGGTTGTCCATAGTTATAGGATATTGCTACCCTAGAGCAGGTACTTCGGAAGGCACCTTCTGGTTCAATCAGAATCTGACTTAAGCCTGGCCTATAGTCAGGATCTAGGAAACTAACTAAGGGAGCACGAACCCCCCGTCTTCCTCTTCGGGATCGTATCGAATCTCTTCCTCTGCCTGTCATATTAACAGACGTTGTAGTGAGGTGTGTTTTTCTGGCTTTCTACTGCCTCCTAGATTTGGACTCCTTAGAGGTTTGGGCTAACAACCGATCAAATATCGATGGTTTGTTTGGAGAAGATGTTTTAGGGATTGGAACCAGATAACAATTAGCGGAGTGCACGGTCACAAGTTGACATCCCGCTCGTCCACACTGAGATGGCGAGATGTAAACCTGTTCTTCAGAGTGGGACTTCCGCTTATTGCTCAGAAATTCCTGCAAGTTTGTGTTGGCTGGACCCAATCGATCCAACAGGGACACTCGGGGAGGTTGGATACAAGCCTTGACAGGTTAAATAGTCTTAGAATTAACCCTATACTTAGCCTTAGAAGCTTTTTTTCTTGGTTGGGAGCGAAGTGTTCGCGTTTCAAAGTTCATGAAAAACTCCATCGTTGTTGAATCACGTACAAGTTATAAAACCTAGACTTGCTAGAATCTTTTTAGCAAAGTGTGTAGTGGTAAGTATAGGATCGAATCCACAGAGACTTGTTCTTGAAAATTTAGTTATTAAAAATCTCACTTTTATCTTATTCTAGTTGAGAAATCCCTTGGGTGAAGGTTGGAATTTTGTTTTTTTAAATAAAAAAAATCTTGTAGAAGAAAGCAAAAGTGAAATAAAAATATGAATAAAGTAAAAGAAAAATGAAGAAAGCAAAAGAAGAAAGAAATACTAACCTTTTTGCGAAGATTTGAATAACCAAAGTAAAAAAAAGAAATTAAGAGATTGGTACGAAGGGAAGAGGAAGATGAACCAGTGAACTTGTTTCTTGTCTTCGCCTTGTTGTTTCCCTCCTCCAAGCGATCCTGAAAACAAAAGAAGCTAATAAAAGAAAAGAGATGACTTCATGGAATTAAATATGCAAGAAAAGAATAGAATAAAAAAATAATAAAGAGAAAATTAAGAAAAACTTAGACTGAACGCCGCATGATCGTGAAGAAGAATTCTGAATTTTATTGAATAAGCATCAAATACAAAGCCCTTGACCTCTCCAATCTCGCATTACAACGCTCAAAACTCTCTTTTTCTCTCGTGTCCCCTCATCTCTCAATGAATACAGGTATTTATAGGAAAAATAATGATAAGGGAGAGTGTAGGGAGATAGAAAGAGTTGGCTATTTTTGAATTTCAATCTTCCCCTTATCTCCATACTGGATTTATCCAGAATTCTGTTATGCAGCTTGATGGAGTGTTGATTGCTGAATATTGCTTAACAGGTGATAGAATTTGAAATAGTGATCAACATAAAAGTTATAGCCCTTTAAATCTTATTTCTGGATCATCTTGAATCATCAGATTTAAGATTCTGTAGTGAAAGTTATGATTCAAATACTAAAATGTATCCAGTCAGAATCTGAGTCAAACTTGCTTCATCCCATCCGTTGATCTTATCTGTTTGATCTTATCTGTATTTGATATTATCCTCGGTTGATCTTTAACTAACCAAAATAGTTATAGAAATATGAATTTTATCGGTTTCCATTTGGTGTTATCTTTCTGATTTGCTCTGATCTTCAGCTGAATATTTCCCCCAATCCTTGATTTGTTCTAACTAGATCTGGGATCATCCTCAGCTAACCAAATAGATCCAATTAAATCTGATTTTAACTGGTATTTATTTAGTTTAATCCTCTTTCTCTTCATTATTATCTTCTGCAAAATAGATATTTAAGACAAGAAAATTAGCAGATTTATTACACGATAAATGTAGGAGTGTAATGAAAAGAATGCAAAATATGTGTACGATCACACCCCCACACCTATCTTTTGCTCGTCCTCGAGCAAAACAAAACTAACCTAAGATTTTTATTGGACCACTTTCACAGGTCACGCGATTGCACTTAGCATGTGCAACAAGCCTTTAAACCTCTAGGTTACCCCTCTAGAGGAGGAGTTGTAGTCTCCTGAGAGTTTTCAGTGGATTACACCCACAAAATCCATAAAGAAACGAAATAATTTGTTAGTATTTTTGAAAATACATTTTGAAAAGAAGAGAAACTATTTGAAGTGTTTTTACAAGTATTAAGCAACTTGTAAGTTATAAGAGTATCGAATTATTCATCCCTACACTTAGCCTCTATTCAAATATTTGTTATCAATTAAGGTTAGGAATAAAATTATATTCTCATCTAGTCTATTATTTTACCCTAAGCCATATGCATCTTATGACCGTGAATATTTTGACTAAGGGTTCTTCAACTCTAACTCTTATGCTTTATTTGTATTATTTGTATATATAAGGGTGGTAATATTTCTTAGCTTTCTTAGGCTTTCTAATTTGCCCATGTAATGAGCCTTAGTCGGTGACTCCCAAGTCGGACGGTTTTAGGGCACCGGGTGAGAAAACACCCCAAGGACTTAGGACTCAAGCAAACAAGGCCACAAAACTAAGGATTTATTTGGTGATATGAACCACTTTTAGCGTGAATAATCATGCTTTATGAGGCACAAAAATCCAGCTTAATCAGAGGATTCTTATTATATATAATATATATTTTTTTTCTTCTTTTCTTTTCTTTTCTTTTCTTTTCTTTTCTTTTCTTTTTTTTGAAGGCATAAGAATCTTTGTTTTTGAACCCTAAGTATGTAAGTATATAAAAGATGCATATTTTATCAAGGTAAAAATCAAGACTGGATTACTTTTTCAATTTTTTCTTCCTATCCCTAGAAATTAAACAAATATTCTTATTTCAATCAAGTATAAGAAATCCTAATTATGGTTCTCTTATTCCTTAAAATTAACTTAATTTCTTGTAAAAATAAGTCAAAGTATTATTTTTCTTTTCAAAAAGTTTTTTTTGTAACAAAGAATTTTTTTTATATTTTTTATTTTTTAATCTTTTTTTATTATTATTATTTTTAGAAAACCTAAAAGAAAACCTATGTTAACCCTCCCCCACACTTATCTCATGCATTGTCCTCAATGTATGAATGAATGCATAACATGCTACAAATGTAAGAATGTGAAGGGTAGGTAGTACCTGATGAGGACGAGTGGATGTCATTCATCATTGTCTAGTTAAGAGAAAAAAATACAAAAACTATAATACATAAATGGATCCCTAATATATATAGAGATCAATCCTGATAAACAGGATCTTCCAGAAGGATTTCCTCTACTTCAGGGCTCAGATACTCACAGTATGGTTTTAAACGATGGCCATTTACTTGAAAAGTGGTATCATCCGTGGTATTGTGGACCTCAACTGCACCATGTGAGTGTACCTTATGAACAATGTATGGACCGGTCCAACAAGATTTCAGTTTTCCCGGAAAGAGATGTAGACAGGAATTGTACAGTAAGACTTTTTGCCCTGGTTGAAATTCCTTCCGAGTTATGATCCTATCATGCATAATCTTCATACGATCCTTGTTCCGTTTTGAACAGTCATATGCATCATTCCTTATCTCTTCAAGCTCATCTAGTTGAAGTTTCCTAGACTCTCCAGCCTTGTCTAGATCAAAATTTAGGCGTTTGATTGCCCAGTATGCTTTATGTTCTAACTCAACAGGAAGATGGCAAGCCTTGCCATAAACTAACCTATATGGAGATAATCCAATAGGAGTTTTGAATGCAGTTCTATATGCCCATAAGGCATCAGTCAGGCGAAGAGACCAATCTTTTCTAGTGGTGTTCACAGTTTTCTCTAGAATGGTCTTGATGGCTCGATTGGAAACTTCTACTTGGCCACTAGTCTGTGGGTGGTAAGGGGTGGCTACTCTATGATTGATGCAATATTTTCTCATTAAGGCTTCAAATGTACGATTGCAGAAATGTTTTCCACCATCGCTGATGATTGCACGAGGAAAGTCAAAACGAGAGAATACATTCTCTTTCAAGAAGTTTACCACAACTTTGTGGTCATTGGTTTTACATGCTACTGCCTCTATCCATTTAGAGACGTAGTCAACTGCTACAAGGATATATTGGTATCCATGGGATATAGAAAAGGGACCCATGAAGTCAATGCCCCAAACATCAAAGATTTCGACAACTAAGATCGGGTTTAACGGTATTTCATTCCGGCGCGCAATCTTCCCTAATCGTTGACAACGATCACATGATTGACAACAGACATGAGCATCACGAAATAGAGTGGGCCAATAAAAACCACATTGCAAAATTTTTGCAGCAGTTTTCTTCCCACTAAAATGACCTCCACAGGCTTGGTCATGGCAAAATGAAAGGATGCTCCTAAATTCTGAGTCAAGAATGCAGCGTCGAATGATCTGATCGGGACAGTACTTGAACAAGTATGGTTCATCCCAGAAGAACCATTTGATCTTAGCTAAGAAACGCAATCGTTCTTGCTTGGTCCATGAATCGGGCATCTGTTCCGTGATAAGATAATTCACAATGTCAGCATACCACGGAACAATTGAAGAGGAGACGGACATTAACTGCTCATCAGGAAATGTCTCAAGGACAGGTAGTGAGTCGGACACAGATTCGACCACAATCCTAGACAAATAATCTGCTACAACATTCTCAGCTCCCTTTTTATCATAAATTTGTAAGTCGAATTCCTGTAGGAGTAAGATCCAACGGATTAAACGGGCTTTAGCATCTTTTTTCGTGAGAAGGTACTTTAAAGCTGCATGATCGGTGTAGATTAGGACCTTAGAACCTATAAGGTATGGACGGAATTTGTCAAGAGCAAAAACGACTGCCAACAACTCTTTTTCAGTGGTGGAATAATTCAGTTGGGCATCGTTAAGAGTCTTACTGGCATAGCAAATGACATGAGGAAGTTTATCCACTCGTTGGCCTAGGACAACCCCTACAGCATAGTCGGAAGCGTCACACGTCACCTCAAATGGGAGATTCCAATTAGGTGGTCGGATGATGGGTGTCGTGGTTAACTCGGTCTTTAGCCTTTCAAAGGCTTCCAAACAAGAAGGGGTGAACTCAAAAGGAACATCCTTTGCTAGAAGATCACAAAGAGGTTTGGATGTAGGATCTATAATCAAAGCAACACAAACACTAGAGGGGGGTGAATAGTGTTTATAAAAATTTAAACAAACTACTTGCAGGAAATAAAGTAATCACAAGATAAACACAGAAAGTACAAACGCAAACACACGAGAGTTATCCTGGTTCGGTCCTTGTGACCTACATCCAGTCCCCAAGCCAACCGCTTGAGATTTTCCTTTCCTTATTTGTGTACACCCACAACCAATGCCTTGTACACCACTTGACAAACGCCCTTTGTCAAATGTGCACAACTCCTCTTTACACCAAGAGAACACACGCCTTGTACAACTTTCTTCTACTCCCAAGAAGACGCCTTGTACAACTTTCTTTGAATGAATACAATGATTTTTCCTATAGCCTTGATACTGAATGTGTATGTGGACAATGTACAGTATAGGAAAGATGAACTTCAGAGAACTTCACTAATGGAATGTCTTTTGGTGAAGAACAGAAGTTGGAAATCAGTTTTTCAGGTTTTCTGGAATTTTTCTTTGGAAAACTGATGGAAAGACTTGGTAATTGGCCTTTGGAATAACTTCCCTATTTATAGCTGAAGACTAGGGTTAGTTAGGGTAGTTATAGGACCAATTCAGATAATTTAAACGTTGGAAAACGTTGCCAAAAGGATCAGATAAGAGAAACTGTCCAACAGTCAGAAACTGCCTATAGTCGACTAGGATTCTGAGTTAGTCGACTAGACTAGGCAAAAATTCAACTATTAGTCGACTAGGTTTAGCAAGTAGTCGACTAGGTATATGTCTGTTGGCAAAACAGGTTTCTGGATAACTGAATATAGTCGACTAAATAGTATTGTTGGTCGACTATAAAATGTGTTAGTCGACTTGGGAAATGGTGTAGTCGACTAAGTTTCATTTCAGACAGAAACAGAGAGTTGGGAAAATTTTGTATATGATATTAGTTGACTTGGAAAATGGGGTAGTCGACTAGGGTATCTGTTAGTCGACTAGGTATATAAGTCAAGTCGACTAATAGTCATGTCAGGGTCCAAACAGAGAGTTAGAAAATTTGGTTTGGAATGGTCTAGTCGACTAGGGCTTTTTGGCAAGTCGACTAAGTATGGGTAGTCGACTATATCAAAGGGTCAAGTCGACTTGGAAAGGATTTTTTGTGTAAGTGATCAAGGCTTTTCATATATATCTAAAGTTACACAAAAACTTCCAAAAACACCCATAATCTTCAATTGGCTTCAACTGAGGTAGAGCAATCATCATGAGGTAGAAATACTTGTCCATCATCAAAATCTTGCAACATGATAGGCTTCAACTTGGTAGGCTTCAACATTCTCCCCCTTTTTGATGATGACAACTTATGTTTATGATAGCTCCCCCTGCAACAAAACTCCCCTGCAGTAACTAGGTTAAAACAAATATATTTGCCCCTGCAGAAAGTGTTAAGTTGCACCTGCATGGTCATATGTCAATATCCATAACATATATGTCAATGTTGTTTGACTATGTCACAAAGTTGCAATACATGCAGAATTTTCAGAATATGTATGTAACAGGTACACATAGCACAGTATATGAAACAGAACACAGATAGGATTTAAAACTAACACATAACACAAAGGTACATAACACATAACACAAAGTTCTCCCCCTTTGTCATTAACAAAAAGCAGAAAACATACATTGTTCCAAATAAAAACTGACATAGTTTTTTTTTTTTTAAAAACAAAAAATACATAATAGTTGCAAAAGCAAAAAACATAAAGAAACGCCAACGCCATAGTCTTCAAGGCTCGGAGCCGGGAGGAGGAGGTGGCGGGAAATGTATCTTGAGAAGACTCAGAATCGCTGATTGAGTAGATGCAAAGGAATCTATCTGAATTTGCATGTGCTCAAACCGATTCATCAACAAAGATTGATTTGCAAGGACTTGAGACTGAGAGTCTTGCAGAACTTGTTGTTGGGTTTGAATAGATGCAATCTCAGCAGACAAGGAATTGTAGAATGCATCAGCATATGGAGGTGGTTGAGTTGGAGGTGGTTCATTGAAAGGAGGTTGTGAAGAGGAAGATGGACCTTGAGGAGGACTAGGTGGAGGTGAAGAGGGTTGGTGTGGTTCAGGAGGAGGAATATCAGTTAACTTCATTCGATGTATGGCGGCACGATCAAACAATTCAAAGATCTTAACGACACTAGTTTCGGAGGCAAGATCAACATGAAATTTCCGAAAAATAGGTGTCAAAAAGGCTCCAAAAGGAAGGAAGGAAGAATGATACTTAACCATAGTATCAAAGATTATTTTGGCCCAATTGACCTCGAGTCCAGCCATAATAGCATAGACACATGAGGATAATTCTCTGGAATAGTAGTTGTAACTACCAGTTTTGGGACAAATATTGTAAGAAAGGATTCGACCTATGAGACGTGGAATAGGTTTCAATTTAGTGTTGGTCATAGGTAACCCTTGGCCAGGTAGAAAGATATTGCTTAATACTTCCTCATCATCCAAAGTGATGTCATCAAGTAAGAGGCCGTGAAAGGGAATTGACAGGATACGGCCAATTGATTTGGAGATAGTTTTAAGTTGATACCCTTAACCAAGGAGTAAATATGGACATCGTCCTCATTATCTTCAAAGGTTAAGTTGGTATAGAACAGATAAATTAGGAATGGATAATATGCTTGCTTAAAGTCAGTAGAAACATATTAAACAGTCCACAATTTCTCAAATAGGACATGATATCATATTGGGAAAAATCTTCATACTTGACAAATCTTCCTGGAATGAAGTCTAAAGAGGACAATCTAATGTAATCTGCCTCGAGGCCTGGATTTTTAAGAAATTTCTTAAAGTCAACTTGGAAAGTTGATGATGAGGGAGTAAACTTAGTTTTCTTGGATTTTGACATGGGGAAAACTAAAAATGAAGCAAGATAACAATAGATAAGAAAGGAAAATACTGAAATTTGAAAGATTATACCAAGATTTGGAGGGAAAGTGGAGGAATTGGAAGGAGATCACTGTTGAAGGCGGCTGCAGAAATTTCTCCTTTGCTGCTGTTGGTCGACTAGGGCTCGGCTGGAAGAAGAAAGAAATGGGAAACCTAGGGTTTTGTTAAGGTAAGGAAATGAATCAAAGGTGAGGATCAATCCTGGAAATAGATCAGTGGTTAGGATTAAAAGAGAGGGTTATTGGATCCGTGACTTAAAAGTACGGGTCGGGTTTTGAAGTGGAAATCCGAAAACAGAAAACAAATTTTCACAGTTTTAGTCGACTTACAGGGTAATATTAGTCGACTAATAAATGGACTAGTCGACTAGATATTTACTATAGTCGACTAATTTTTGAAAAATCAGAAAGTTAAGTCTCTGTTGGTTACAGGAGTCGACTGGGTGTAAATGCAGGTCGACTAAGTCTTCGATAAGTCGACTAATAAAAATAGTAAGTCGACTGAATTATGTAAAAATTGCCTTTGAAAAAATCTTAAAAAATGTTTAAAATCGGAAAAATTGCAAATACCCAAATCTCTTCTAAATTTTATAAAAGTATCTTCTTTCAGAGGTTTTGTGAATATATCAGCAATTTGATTATCAGTTGATATAAAAGATAAAGAAATGTCACCTTTTAAAGCATGATCACGTAAAAAATGATGTCTAATATCAATATGTTTGGTACGTGAATGATGAACAGGATTTTTAGATAAATTAATAGCACTGGTATTATCACACATAATAGGTGAGTTTGTGATAGTCATGCCATAATCAAGTAAGGTTTGTTTCATCCATATAATTTGTGCACATGCAACACTAGCAGCAATATATTCTGCCTCGGTTGTTGATAATGACACAGAATTTTGCTTTTTACTGAACCATGATACTAGTGAATGTCCCAAAAAGTGACAAGTACCACTAGTACTCTTCCGATCAGATTTACATCCAGCAAAATCAGCATCACTATACGATAATAAATCAAATGTGCATGATTTTGGATAAATAAACCATAATTGATTGTGTTATTTAAGTATCGAAAAATCCTTTTCACTGCTTTAATATGTGATTCCTTAGGATTTGACTGATATCTAGCACATAAGCATACACTGAACATAATATCAGGTCTACTTGAAGTAATATAAAGTAAAGAACCAATCATACCTCGATAGAGTTTCTGATCGACATTCTTACCATTTTCATCTTTGTCCAAAAAAGTTGTCGTACTCATGGGAGTATTCTTATGACCCGAATTTTCCATGCCAAATCGCTTTAGAAGTTCCTTAGCATATTTGCATTGGGAAATGAAGATGCCATCCTTCATTTGCTTTATTTGCAGACCGAGAAAGTATGTAAGTTCGCCCATGTGGCTCATCTCAAACTCACTCTGCATGGTCTTAGAAAATTCTTGACAAAGATTATCGTTAGTAGATCCAAATAAAATGTCATCAACATAAATCTGAATGATTAAGATATCTTTATTAACATGTTTAATAAAAAGAGTTGTATCTGCTCTTCCCATCTTAAAATCAGAATTTAAAAGAAAACTTTTTAATCTATCATACCAAGCACGGGGTGCTTGCTTTAAACCATATAAAGCTTTCTTAAGTTTAAAAACATGATTTGGAAATTTTTCATGTTCAAAACCTGGAGGTTGTTCAACATAAACAGTTTCCTTAATAATTCCATTTAAAAAAGGCACTTTTAACATCCATTTGATATAGTTTGAAATTCATAAAACAAGAAAAGCAAGTAAAATACGAATAGATTCAAGCCTAGCTATTGGTGCATAAGTTTCATCAAAATCAATACCTTCTTCTTGATTGTATCCTTGTGCTACCAACCTTGCTTTGTTCTTAATGACTTCACCTGATTCATCGAGTTTGTTCTTAAAGACCCATCTGGTACCGATGACTGGATGATCAGTAGGACGTGGTACAAGATCCCAAACATCATTTCTGACAAATTGGTTCAACTCTTCTTACATGGCAATTGTCCAAAAATCATCTGCACATGCTTCTTTGATATTCTTCGGTTCAATGAGTGATATGAAGGCAATTTGTGTCATGTAGTTCAACTTGGATCTCGTCTGAACGCCTTGATTTATATCTCCAATCACCAAATCTCGTGGATGATTCCTTACTTCAACATATGCTTTCGGTAACTCAGTAGGAGTCTCATCATCCTTAGAAATGTTAGTATCAACAGAAGATATAACAATATTATCAATAGGAGTATCTATGATATGATCATCATCATGTGGAGAAGTATTAGAAATAGGTTTAGTCAAGGATTCATCAAACTTAACATGTAATGATTCTTCAATAGTAAATGTTTTCTTATTAAAAATTCTATATGCTTTACTATGAGTAGAGTATCCAACAAAAATACCTTCATTGGATCTAGCATCAAATTTATCTAAAGCATCTTTTGTATTTAAGATAAAGTATTTACATCCAAAAATCTTAAAATAAGAAACTTTTGGAATCCTGTTATAAAACAATTCATAAGATGTTTTATTTAAAAAAGGTCGAATAAGCACACGATTTAAAACATAACATGCAGTAGCAATAGCCTCAGCCCAAAAATATTTTGGTAAATTACTGTCCATAAGCATAGTTCTAGCACACTCTTGCAAGTCGTATTCTTTCTCTCTACAACACCATTTTGAGGAGATGCTCTAGGAAATGCAAAATTATGTGTAATACCATACTTATCACAGAAATTTGAAAAAGATTCATTCTCAAATTCTCCTCCATGATCACTTCGAATAGTGACTATGTTTAGAGACTTTTGATTTTGAATTCTTTTACAAAACTTGCAAATTCATCAAAAGTATCATTTTTATTTTTTAGAAAAACGACCCATGAAAAACGTGAATAATCATCAACAATAACAAAAACATATCTACTCTTGTTTAAAGAAGAAACACGAGTAGGACCAAATAAATCCAAATGCAACAATTCTAAAGGTCTATTAGTAGATACTAAATCTTTAGATTTAAAAGATGATTTAATTTGTTTTCCTAATTGACAAGAATCACAAAAATAATCCTTTTTAAAAGCAATTTTTGGAAGACCTTTAACTAAATTAAATTTAGAAATCTTAGAAATAGTTTTCATATTCAAATGACCAAATCTTTTATGCCATAAAAAATAACCATTATTAGAAGCAAGTAGACATAAATTATCATTAGATGACATGCATGTTATTGATAACTCATAAATGTTATTGTTTCGAAAACCTTTAAATAAAATATCTTTCATATTAGTATCATAAATAAGACAAGCATCTTTTTCAAAAACAATTTTATAACCCTTATCACATAATTGACTAATACTTAATAGATTGTGTTTTAAACCTCTTACCAAAAGAACATTTTCAATAAGGGGTTTTGAAATGTTACCAACTATGCCGGTACCAATAACTTTTCCTTTGTTATTGTCTCCAAATATCACTGTACCTCCCTTTTTGATTTGAACGGAAGACATTAGTTGCATGTGTCCGGTCATGTGTTTGGAACACCCACTATCAAGTATCCATTTTTCTTTAAAAGGTACCTATAAGATAAAACAATTTGTATGGTACCCATCATGATAGGGTCCGAAAAAGATTAGCATTTAGGAACCCAGATCCAATTGGAATTTGGTTTCCACTTGTTAGTATAAACATAATTCTTAGAATTACATACATCATGTATATAAGATGCAATATAAACATTTTTATCAACATTATTTAGATTCTTAGGAACCCATATATATTTGCATCTAATTCTTTTTGAAATATTATTTCTTTTTACAAAAGAATTGTATGGATTATGTGTAGATTTTACAAAATTGGTTTTTGAAAATCCAATACCAACATGAGTAGTGATTGGTAGTCAAAAGTGCATTTTTATCATCATATTTACCATCACATTTTCATATTTATTCATTTAATTCTGCACATTTATTAATAATTTGTAATTTATTGTGTGCAGGCCTCGAATTATTATTTTAACAATAAATAAAGCTTAAAGAGCCCAAAAGCCCAGATCCAAGCCCATATTTGAAGCCCAAGAGTCAAAGTGCAAATATCAGATTGTCAAAGTGCAAATATACAAGGGCTAAAGTTGCAATTATTAAAGAAGAGGGAAGGATAGACTTCTATTCAACCCTAAATGCTTGCAGGATGAGGATAAAGATCAAAGGAGAAGAGTTTAAAGAAAAATTCGGATTCAGACTGTACACATTTTAGTATTCAGATCATATCTTTTGCTACAGATATGTAAATCCGATGATTCAAAATGCTCCAGAAAGAAGACTTGAAGCCCTACAACTCTTATGTTGATCAAACTTTCTAATTCAGTCCGTAGATAAGCTAATTTCGGCGATCAACATGATAATAAGTTACAGGACAGATTTGATTTGAACTTCTATGGATAAGTGCCACAAGTCTGGAGATAAGATCTTTTTGGGAGAGTTGTAGTAGGACTCTACATCTGCCAACTCCTATAAATATCCCTGCAGTGCAACGTACAGAGTCGTCCAGCGAAGAGCCAAGGGCAAAGTTAGGTTTTTTTTTTAGGGTTTTTCTCTCTTTTAGTTTTGTAGTTAGGGTTTCTTTTATTTTAAAGAGAGAGAGAGGATTATATTGAGCGTGACACCGATGTACCTCCTTCTTCTCTGCTGATCAATAAAGGTATAATTTTTATTTTGTTCTTTATTCTTATGTGTACTTTATTTTGTTTTTCTTTTCTTTTTCTCTGTGATCTATGTTGGTTTGTATGAGCATGCAAGTGATTTCTGAAGCACGAGTATAACGAGTCTTAGCGAGAGCCAACGATATTTCATGGAGATGTTCTCCTCCTCAAGGTGCGTATCGATTCATGCTTGCAAGTCTTGATGATCTAAATGCGAACAGGGACTGAGATCGATCCTATGCCTTATGCGTTCATGCCTCCAAAGCAAGGTAGAAAGTGTTAAGATTTCATAATTTCTTCAACCAAGGTTAGTATTTCTTTTATTTTATTTTCTTTTCTTTTATTTTCCTTTTTGTAGATTAAATCCACATCTTCCACACTTCTTTTCTTTCGACCCATTGTAAATACCATCGTGACTAACAAAATAACTAAAAAAGATAAAATTTTAGAGAAACTTGCTTAACGCTTCCATCGCAGTCCCTCCCTGAGGATCACGACCCGCATAGCCCTGCTACCGCGGATTAGAACTGATTCCTCGCACGATCTATTCTTAATCTAATATTCTAATTTTGTGTGCAGGAAAAATCAGTCAACAAGTAGGTTTATACATCTTATCTTTTGAAAAACCAAGACCAAAATGATTGTTAGACATCTTTTGAGAAGATAATAACATATTTAAATTCTCTTTTCCTTTATTAAATTTAGTTACATTTTTTAAAGATCTTCATACTTAACTTTGAAACTAATCATGTCTTTATCTAAAATAGTAATTCTAGAATTTAAAGAAATAGTTTCCTTTTTAAGTAATGAATTCTCTTTTAAGAAAATTTCATTATCTCTTTTTAAAGATGCAATAACTTTTTCAAAATCTTCTTTTTGAGAACTTAAAGATGATGTTTGAGAAACAAGACTTGCATTATCATTAATGAGTTTTTCATTTTCCTTTATTAAAACTTTATTTTTAATCTTCTCATTTTTGAAATTATTAAAAAGTTCATTAAGGCTCTAATAAATCATCATAATCTTGTACCTCATCTTCTTGGGCCATGAAGCAGATATTGGCGGTTTCCGTTGCTTCTTCTTCGTCAGAGGAAGATGAGTCGCTATCATCCCATGTTGCTTGGAAGGCTTTCTTCTTCTTGTTGAACTTATTGAAGTTCTTGAAGTGTCCTTTTTGATTTCATCAGTGGCAATCCTTCTTTATGTGGCCTGGTTTGTTACACTTAAAACAAGTAGGAGTATCGTTAGTATCTTTATTCTTTTTAAACTTACCTTGTTTTAAGAACCTTTTGAACTTTCTTGAAAGCATCGCCATTTCTTCTTCATCGTCATCCGAATTGTCCGTGTCGGAGGATGCATGGAAGGCAAGTACTTTCTTCTTGGAATGTTGTTGTTCGTCCTTCTTTCTTTCTTCTAACTGCACTTCGTATGCCATTAGATTACCGATTAGGCTTTCTAATGTCATAGTTGAGAGATCATTCGCCTCTTCAATTGCGGTTGTCTTCTTCTCCCATTCTGGTGTGAGTGCACAAAGGATCTTACGGACTCTTTCAACTTGGGTGTAGTCCTTTCCAAGAGATGCTAATGAATTGGTAATGTCGGTAAATCTTGTAACCATTTCGGATATGGTTTCATTCTCCTTCATTTTAAATAACTCAAACCTGTGGACAAGAACAGATATTTTAGATTCCTTAACTTTATTTGTGCCTTCGTGAGTTACCTGAAGAGTATGCCATATTTGATGTGCAGAAGTGGATGTAGACACACGGTTGAACTCTTCTTTGGTTAAGGCACAAAATAGAGCGTTCATCGCCTTGGCATCAAGATTTGCGTTCTTCTTTTGATCTTCACTCCAAGCGTTGTAGTTGGTTGTTGGCTTGGTGTATGATGCTTCTACGATGTTCCAAAGGTCGTAGTTGAGCGACTGTAAGTAGATCTTCATTCTACACTTCCAATAATTGTAGTTGGTTCCGTCAAATAGCGGTGGACGTTGTGTAGAATGTCCTTCTTTGAATTGTGACGAAGGGAACTCCGTTGCCATCCTCTTATGGTTGTTGCCTTGAACCTGCTCTGATACCAAATGTAGGATCTATAATCAAAGCAACACAAACACTAGAGGGGGGTGAATAGTGTTTATAAAAAATTTAAACACAACTACTTGCAGGAAATAAAGTAATCACAAGATAAACACAGAAAGTACAAACGCAAACACACGAGAGTATCCTGGTTCGGTCCTTGTGACCTACATCCAGTCCCCAAGCCACCGCTTGAGATTTTCCTTTCCTTATTTGTGTACACCCA
This sequence comes from Agave tequilana, assembly GCA_038442645.1. Classification (NCBI taxonomy): domain Eukaryota; kingdom Viridiplantae; phylum Streptophyta; class Magnoliopsida; order Asparagales; family Asparagaceae; genus Agave; species Agave tequilana. The sequence goes on from JAVJIF010007600.1 coordinate 119,171, forward strand.
CAACCAATGCCTTGTACCCACTTGACAAACGCCCTTTGTCAAATGTGCACAACTCCTCTTTACACCAAGAGAACACACGCCTTGTACAACTTTCTTCTACTCCCAAGAAGACGCCTTGTACAACTTTCTTTGAATGAATACAATGATTTTTCCTATAGCCTTGATACTGAATGTGTATGTGGACAAGGTACAGTATAGGAAAGATGAACTTCAGAGAACTTCACTAATGGAATGTCTTTTGGTGAAGAAGAAGTTGGAAATCAGTTTTTCAGGTTTTCTGGAATTTTTCTTTGGAAAACTGATGGAAAGACTTGGTAATTGGCCTTTGGAATAACTTCCCTATTTATAGCTGAAGACTAGGGTTAGTTAGGGTAGTTATAGGACCAATTCAGATAATTTAAACGTTAGAAAACGTTGCCAAAAGGATCAGATAAGAGAAACTGTCCAACAGTCAGAAACTGCCTATAGTCGACTAGGATTCTGAGTTAGTCGACTAGACTAGGCAAAAATTCAACTATTAGTCGACTAGGTTTAGCAAGTAGTCGACTAGGTATATGTCTGTTGGCAAAATAGGTTTCTGGATAACTGAATATAGTCGACTAAATAGTATTGTTGGTCGACTATAAAATGTGTTAGTCGACTTGGGAAATGGTGTAGTCGACTAAGTTTCATTTCAGACAGAAACAGAGAGTTGGGAAAATTTTATATATGATATTAGTCGACTTGGAAAATGGGGTAGTCGACTAGGGTATCTGTTAGTCGACTAGGTATATAAGTCAAGTCGACTAATAGTCATGTCAGGGTCCAAATAGAGAGTTAGGAAATTTGGTTTGGAATGGTCTAGTCGACTAGGGCTTTTTGGCAAGTCGACTAAGTATGGGTAGTCGACTATATCAAAGGGTCAGTCGACTTGGAAAGGATTTTTTGTGTAAGTGATCAAGGCTTTTCATATATATCTAAAGTTACACAAAAACTTCCAAAAATACCCATAATCTTCATTGGCTTCAACTGAGGTAGAGCAATCATCATGAGGTTGAAATACTTGTCCATCATCAAAATCTTGCAACATGATAGGCTTCAACTTGGTAGGCTTCAACATTGGAGATTTTGGAAAAATCTTTGATAAAGCGACGGTAAATCCAGCATGGCCTAGGAAAGATCGCACCTCCCGAACAGTTCTAGGAGGTGGTAATTTAGTGATTAGCTCTACCTTAGTTTTATCAACCTCTATACCTCTATCAGAAATAATGTGTCCTAAGACAATCCCAGATTTCACCATGAATAGCATTTTCTCAATTAAGAACTAGGTTCTTCTCCTTGCATCTTATCAATACCAATGATAGATGATATAAACCCTCATCAAAAGTAGACCCAAAGACAGAGAAGTCATCCATGAAAACCTCTAGAAATTGCTCAACCATATCTGAAAAGATGCTCAACATACACCGCTGAAAAGTAGCCGGTGCATTGCATAGCCCAAAGGGCATGCGACGATATGCAAATTTGCCAACGGACATGTGAATGTCGTTTTCTCTTGGTCCTCACGAGCAATGTGGATTTGGTTATATCCTGAATAACCATGGAGGAAGGAATAGTATGCGTGACCGGCGATACGTTCTAACATTTGGTCGATGAAAGGCAGAGGAAAATGATCTTTCCTAGTCATCGAGTTGTATAGTCTATGCACACTCGCCAACCAGTTTGAACACGAGTTGGAACCAACTCATTATTCTCATTAGTAACAACTGTGACTCCGGACTTTTTGGGTACAACTTGTATTGGACTAACCACTGACTATCAGGGATAGGATAAATGATACTCGCATCTAATAATTTTATTATCTCCGCTCTCACCACCTCTTTCAAAGCAGGGTTTAAACGCCTCTGTGGTTCTCTCGAGGTCTTGGCATTCTCTTCAAGATGAATTTGGTGCATTACCACAAGGGGCTAATTCCCTTGATGTCTGCTATAGTCCATCCTATGGCTTCCTTATGTTCCTCAAGAACATCTAGCAACTTTTCTTCTTGGTCCTTATCTAAATGAGATGATATGATTACAGGCAAGGTTTCTGACTTACGTAGGAAGGCATACTTCAATGTGTCAGGTAAAGGTTTGAGCTCCAACTTGGGAGGCTCAACGATTGATGGAACAGGAACAGATGTTGACAGTGGTGAGAGTTCTACCTTAGGTCTCCATAGATTGGTGTCCATGATGGGGACAGAATCTAACAATGCGTTCACCTCTTCTATAGACTCCTCAGTATCAAAATTCATTCCAAAATGGGCCAAGCATTTCTCCAAGGGGTCTTCATAGCAAGACTCCTCAAAGGTGTGATTGACCGACACACATCAATCATGTTGATCTCCTCATGATCGTCCATTACATGTGGATGGGAACTAGTATGGAAAACGTTTAGCTCAACTATCATATTCCCAAATGATAAGGTCATGACTCCATTTCTACATCTAATAACAGCATCAGCAGTAGCAAGGAATGTTCTCCCTAAAATCACAGGGGAGTGATTGCTTGGATCTCTAACTGGTTCAGTGTCTAAGACCACAAAGTCAGCAGGAAAATAGAATTCGTCGACCTTCAAAATAACATCCTCAATGATTCCTTCGGGACCTTAACTGACCTATCTGCTAGAAGCAATGTAAGGTTAGTGGGTTGTAACTCCCCTAAACCTAATTGTTTGTACACAGAATAGGGTAAAAGGTTTACACTTGCCCCTAAATCTAGTAGACACCGATCCATAACCTGATCTCCTATCCTAATAGAATAGTTGGACTCCCTAGATCCTCATATTTGGGTGCAATGGGTTACTGGATGAGACATGATACTTGTATAGCAAATGCAGCTTCACGAGGCATAGAACTTTTTCTCTTGATCGTGGTTAGGTCTTTTAGAAATTTAGCATATGAAGGTATCTGATTAATGGCATCCAAGAACGGAATATTGATTTGGACGTTTTTGAAAACTTCCAAAATTCCCTCACAGTGATTTTTCTTCCTAGTTGGTTGAAGACATTGAGGAAATGGGGCTTTGGCACAAAAGATTTATCTTGATTGTCACAATAGCTTGATCATCTTTCTTTGTTGACTCCTTTGGTTCCTTTTTTCTTTTTCTTTTACATATTAGGATTGTTTGGTGGATCTTGGACTTGGTTGTCCACTCTCTTGCCTGACCATAAAGTGTGGATGGATTGGACTTGACGGTTTGAATCAGAACTAATTTCAAACTGGCCTGTTGGAGTATTTTGAGGAGCAGGTTGTCCTCTCGTGTTGGGCACAGTTTGACTAGGGAAATGTCCTTTCTCTTTCTCCCTAACAATTGCAGCTAACTGTTCTATCTGAATCTCAAGCCTGGCTATTGTCTGATCCTGATTGTGACACATTTGGGCTTGAGTTTGATTAGTTATTAGTTGGCTCTGCATGAATTGTTGGAGAGTGTCCTCTAAAGATGGTTTTCTTTGATTGGGAGGGACATATGGAGGAACAGATGGTGTTGTATTGAATTGATTTCCCTTGTGAAATTGATTATTAGAAGATGGTCCTTGAAATGATGATGATCCGCCATATCCTTGTCCTTGAGGAGACTTCCATGAAAGTTGGGATGATTCCGCCATCCCGGATTGTATGTTTCACTAATGGGTTGTTGTTGGGATTGGGCTTGCGAAATATATTGAGTACATTTACTTGCTCCGCTTTGATAATTGGCAACCTGGGGCATTGTTCAACCAAGTGGTCTTGGATGTCACAAAGGACACAAATGGGAGACACCACTGGCTTGGATGGTTCGGGAGCTGAAGATTGTGCTCCCTTACTCAATTCTAATGCTTCAAGTCTTCGTACTACTGATGTCAATTTGGCATCACTCTCAAAATTAGGGTTGACTTTATGTATACCACCCTTGTTAGTGGCAGTTGAGGTGGTAAGTTGCTTATTATCAACACTAATAGGCTCCCATTCTAGAGTATTTTCTGCTACCTCTTCAAAGAATTGCCATGCATCATCGCCGTTTTGCTCGTGAATGTTCCATTGCAAAGGGATTCAATCATGGTCTTATTCGAGTAGTCTAACCCTTCGTAAAGAATTTGAATCAAACGGATCTTTTCGAATCCGTGATGGGGACACTCAAGTAAAGATCCTTGAATCTTTCAAAATAAGTGAAGAACGTCTCCCCTTGTAGTTGATGGAAGGTGTTGAGGGCTTGACGTATGGTAGCAATTTTCTGCTTAGAATAGAACTTCCTATAGAAGGCTTTGGCTAATCCTACCCAAGTAGAAATTGAACCCGGTTGGAGAGAAAGAAGCCAATATTTGGCTCTTTCTTTTAGAGAAAATGGGAATAACCTAAGTTTTAGGGATTCTTCTGTCATTTGATGATACTTCATGGTCCCACAAATATCCTCAAATTCCCTAACGTGTTGATATGGGTTCTCATTTGCCAATCCCCGAAAGACTGAAAGCATCTGTATCATCCCAGATTTAATCTTGAAATTTGCCGTAAGGGCTGGCAAGGTGATACAGGAAGGTTGGGTGGACCTTGTAGGATACATGTAATCCTTTAAGGTCATTTGTTTGGTTTCATTAGTGTCACCCATTGTTGCAGTAGGGTCAGAAACAATAATGGATTCTAATCAACCTTAATACGAACCCACTTTCGCATGAACCAGGATATTGCCCTGATGAAGGATTTTCTAAATCCTAGATAAGATTACACACAAGACTACTCAACCAATCAATTGCAATCAAGTATTTTTTTATCTTGATTTAATTTAAAGGTAATCAGTTTTTTTTACTAATCTTAAGAGAATAGAATTCTCCCTAGTTAGACAGCTCCTAACTGGGTGGAAGGATAGTGGGTTTACCAGTTAAACCCGTCAAACAAGCGATTCGGCTCTCCCCCCAGGCCGGGCACTTACTAAATTCAGCCACCCTTTCTTAGATAGGAAAGTTTCTCAGTCCTTCTTCCAGGCCAGGCACCGCCGCAATGGCTAAGTCACCCTTTCTAGATAAGAAAGCCGTCTTTCGCGAGCTTGAAAGTGTTCACCGGAGTCTTCCCAAAATAGTTCCACTTAAATGAGCTCGAAATCCTAGTGGCTGAGTTCTAATTGATTTTAAATTAGTTCAAGCTTGGGAAAAAAAACTTATATGCGGTTGTGATTTTTGAGCCAAGGAACGGGTGATGAAATCCCGACCTTATGTGAGGGGGGACAGCTCTTAAGATCTTTTTATGCAAGTATGCACTAATGCAGCACAAAATTCAATCAATAAGCACCTCCAAAACCCACTGACAAGAGATTTGTGGGTAGAGTTAGAAAATACTAACCTTTCCGGCGACTCTAAAGCAAGCAAGTTTTTATTTATTTTTATTTTAGCAAAGCAATATGTCATAAGCAAGCAAGCTTCTTCTTGTTGTGCAAGTCTTCTTTTGTTCATGCAATATTGATTGTGCTACATATTTACATATTTCACCACTTCCATACTATGCATTTTGTAAATAAAATATGATTTTTAACCCTTTTCTCTCTATTTTTGCAGGCCCACAACTTAAAGAGACAAAGCCCATTAATCACTTTAATTAGCAATAATTAAAGGGATTAAATCAAAAGAGCCAAAGATTTGAAATCCGAATCCAGAGAGATCCGCGCGCCAACTAAAGAATCTAGAAGGCCACGTGGCTAACAACCTCGTAACCAATCTCCAACAGAAAGTTGTTGCGCAACAGAATCTGTTTTGGCCGCGCCTTGCCGCCCGCGCGCGGCAATATCTGGGCCGTTGAGCCCCGGATTTTGTGGCAACGGCCTGGGATCTGGAGGCTTCTCATGGATTGCTATAAATAGGTGGCCAGGGTCCGTGCGCGAGAGAAGAGAAGAAGAGAAGAAAGAGGGAACTCTTGCATTTTGATTTCCTAGGTTTTTTAGTCTTCATCTTCTTCCTCCTAGAGATCTTGACAAAGTGAGAGAGAGTGCTGTTTGAGAGCTTGTACCAAGGAAGTGACATACTTGTGGCCAAGATTAATCAAAAGAGCTCTATTCATCACTTTGCAAACTCTAGTATGCTTTACTTTTCCTTGCTTTAATTTCTTACATTTGATTCTAGTTCTTTTCTTTTGCTTTAGTTCTTTTGCTTACATGATGAATTGTTGCTTTGTTACTTGTGTGATGAAGAGCTAAATTCTTATTGCATGGCTAGCTAAGAACTTGCCTAGCTAACTTCTATCTCCTTGGATGATGCTTATCTTTATACTTGCATTGTGAACACTTCTACAACTTACCAAGAAGTAGAGTTGATTTCCCTTGACAATTGCTTGTTCATACCACCTATGACTCATGTGTGCCTCATTTAGAGCCTTGTCTAGAACAAGAGCCTTTGATGGAACATGAAGATGGTTCACCTACATATGCTACTTGTAAGAACAACTTCCCTACTTCAAGCTACTAGTTGTTGTCATGTCTTGAATGTTTGAATGAATGTTGTATCTTCTCTTTAGCATCCTTGAGTGTCACTTCTTGATTTCATCAATTGAACATCTATCTAAGAGAGCCCATGACTCATTGTGAGACTTCAAGCTAGAACAAGAGAACACTCATCTTCAAGAAGGTAAAGAACTTGAACAAACAAGCAAGTTACATCATCAATTGCCAATGAGTCAATACGAGGCAACAAAGCATCACCATTGAGAATAGCAAGTTAGCAATAAGGTAAAGTTAGCTAGACATGTATCATATCATCTAAAGTTTTTCCAACACTCTCTTTGCTAGTTTCTTTGTCTTTACAACACACTTCCACTTCACTCAAGTTCTTTTTGGTTTCTTTTTACATAATGCACACATCCACCATTTCTCTTCTTCTTGCACTTGTGTAATTACATAGAAGTTTCTTCGTCTTCTTGCTTCACTTTGAAAACCGTAACGCTTCCATCGCTAGCTCTCCCGGAAGATCGACCCGGTGTAGCCATATACTATATCGGAGATTGGAAGAGTTTATTGATCTTTAAATACAATTGAGGAGTAAACAAACATCAAGGTTAACTCTAAACCTCTTCTCCTTAACTGAATAATTGTGCAAGAACTCTACATTACTCTTTCCAATCAAATTTTGGCGCCGTTGCCGGGGAGAGCAACGGTTTTTGGTTGAAAAGTGAAGACTAATACGAAGTCTCTTCTCTGTTGCAGGTTACAGGTTGAAGAAACAGCAAATCTTGCATAGCAGTGACATATAAGCGGACCTGGGCCTCTGCTCTCGAAAGCAGAGACCAGGATCCCTCTGACTTGCCGCGTTCTGCCGCGCGGGCGCGGCAAGAAAGAGTTGACTACTAACCAGTTTTCTGCAGGGCTTGCTTCTCTGCAAAATACAGCTGCTGCTATATTTTAAATCTTGTTTGCTTCACCTGATATCTGCTAATCAACAGTAAAAGATTGGTTGTAATTGTTAAAAAAATTGTTTAGACATTTGCATCTCTAGGCACGTGTCTTTCAATTTCTTTACTTTTACTGTTGAAGAGTGCGGGGGACAAGGTACGTAAGCATAGCATATAGACTAGGACTCACTCATTGTTTGATTTAATTCCGCTTTGAGTGAACCTTGTTTGTTGATATCGTACACTTGCACTAATTGACTCTAAGGGCAAATCCCATAACAAAGATAAGGTGGAGATTTTATCACCCCTTCCTTAGCCCACAAACCATCTTCCCCACGTACTCACAATCCTAAGCTTCTAAATAAAAATTGCTAGACGTTGGCCCTAGGGACATCCGGACTCACTTAGGAGATTATCCTAAGGGGGAAAGTGTTGGAAAGTGACTTTTGTAAAATCGGTGTCTAGGAAAGGGGTTGAGGGCCGAAAGCCCGAAGGTTGTTGGTTACTTAATTAAGGAACGTCTCTGACGGAAAACCTCCCAACAACTTTACTCTTCCCTGGCCGATTTGCTTATAGTCAAAATCCACACCAAACCTCCTGTGGACGATCTATCGTTAGGAGTCGTCTAGGTCCAGGAAACCTAGAAAGCTTGGATCGATTTTTTCTTTTTTCTTGATTGTTATTTTTCATTTTCCGCCTGTGTGAAAGGTGCACGTTGATTGTGTAATTGTATGCAAGAGTGGTATCGAGATCCGAATTCTGCTAGGCTTGTAAGAACTTCTACACTGCCACATACACCACCACTCGACACAATCATGACTACCAACGTGTCGCTGCAAGACAAGTTCTATCCTATCCGCACATCACTTCCATCTTGCATTCTCCTCCCTAACACAAATGGAAATAATTTTGAGTTGAAGCCCCAGTTCATAAACACTCTTCCACAATTCCATGGCCTTGAATCTGAGGATGCCTACTTCTTCATCCGAGAGTTTGAAGAAGTATGCCTTATGATGAGGATTTCCCAGCTTACCGATGATGCTGTCAGACTTAGGTTCATACCTTTCGCATTGAAGGATATTGCTAAGAAGTGGCTTTATAATCTCCCAGTTAGCTCCATTTCTTCATGGGATGATTTTGTTAAGGTCTTTCTTAAAAAGTTTTATCCTATCCATAAGACAGCCTTGATGAGGAAAAATATAATGCAATTCAAACAAGAAGCCAATGAACCGTTTTGGAAGTATTTTGAGCGCTTCAAAGACCTAGTAGCCCTGTGTCCCCATCACGGTATAGAAAAATGGCGCCAGTGCCAGATTATCTATGATGGGCTTGACTATCAGACTAAGACGCTCCTTGAAACTATGTGTCAAGGAGAATTCTTAAAGAAGGATGAAGATCAGGGTTGGGATCTTTTTGAGGCTCTAGCTGAAAAGACAGTCCAGTGGGAGTCATGTACTGAGAAACCTACACCCACAACTTCCAGAACTGGTTTACACTCTATAGGATCCTCGATAGCTGCAGAAGCTAAAATCACACAGTTGATGAAGAGGATTGAATTGCTAGAATCCAGGGAAAATTCTGTTGTTAATCAAGTCAACCCATCATCAGTAGCTAGCCCATCACCTATGGCTAGCCCTGCACCTATAATCCACCCGGGTTGTACTTACTGCCATGATTTGAATCATGTGTTGGAAGAGTGTCCAGTGTATTACTCTCAAAATTTTCAGGAGAGTACGAATGCCGCGTACACCAGACCCACTTACAATCCTTACTCCAAAACCTATAATCCGGGATGGCGAAACCATCCTAACTTTTCTTGGAGTCAGTCTGGTCCTGAGCAGCCGAGACAACCATTTACACAACAATACCCTGCTCAGTCTCATCCACAGACTTACCACCAGAACCCACCAAATGTTCATTCATACCAGAGTCCACCCAGATTCCAATCCTATCAAAATCCTGTGCCATACCAAGCAAATTTTCAACCCCAGTATCAACCTCATCCACCACCCAATCCTTCAGACAAAAGACTTTCTGATTTGGAGAAAATGATAGAAACCTTATCCAGAACCAAGCTTCTATGATGAATAATCAGCAGCAGGACATGAACAAATTGCAAATCCAGATAGGGCAGTTGGCTAACTCTATGAATGAAAGGTAAAAAGGAATGCTGCCTAGCCAACCTGTGCCTAATCCCAAAGCCCATTTTCCTCTGCATGAAGTTGAAGACTTGGGACCCAGCCAATGCCAAGCCATTCAAATCCTTAGGTCTGGGAGACATATAGATAATAAGGTTTCAAATCATTCTCCCAAATCTGTGCCAATGCCACCACCTTCTGTTCCAATCCAGCCTTTTCAAGATATTCCTTCATCAAGCACACAACCATCCACTTCCCAATCAAAAGAAAAGAGAAAGTTGATGAGCAAACTTATAAGCCTGTTGTCCCATTCCCAAATAGGCTTACAAATCATAAGATGAATGCTCACATGGAGAAGATAAGAGAGATATTCAATCAAGTACAAATCAATGTCCCTCTCTTAGATGCCATTCAACAGGTCCCATCCTATGCCAAGTTTCTGAAAGAAATGTGTACCAAAAAGAGAAAAGCAAATGTCCCTAAGAAAGTCTTTTTGGCTTCCAACATAAGTGAACTGCTCAATGGTCCAATCCCTGTGAAATACAAAGATCCAGGGAGCCCTACCATTTCTTGCATCATAGGGCAGACCACTATAAATAGGGCTTTGCTAGACTTGGGCGCGAGCATCAATCTTCTCCCCTTTTTCGTCTATCAGCAGTTAGGGTTAGGCAACCTTCGTCCAACCCAGATGACTATACAGTTGGCTGACCGCTCTGTAAAGATTCCCAAAGGGGAAATTACGGATGTTCTAATACGGGTCGGGGAATTCATTTACCCCGTGGACTTTGTTGTTCTTGAAACACAGCCCGTACAAAATCACAGAGCGCAAACACCTGTTATTCTCGGACGTCCTTTCTTAGCCACCGCAAATGCGATAATTAACTGCCGAAATGGATCGATGCGGTTAACGTTCGGAGATATGACGAAAGAGGTGAATGTATTCCATCTGGGGAAGCAGCCAAGGGATGTGGACCATGATTCTTTTGAAGTAAACTTAATTGAGGGATTGACCAGTGAACATGTGGAAGAAATTGAGTATGAGTCTGAAGAGGAGTTTGAGTTGGAGTCGGATGATTTCAACCTGGATCAAATTGTTGGATCAAATGTTGAAAGGACCTCTAATTCCACACCTATTCTTCCCTTACACCATGAGCAACCAGTTATAGATCCTGTCCCTTCTTCTGAGCTTAAAGCTCTTCCTAATCATCTCAAGTACAAGTACTTGGATGAGAAGGAAGCCTTTCCGGTAATCATTGCATCAAATCTTACTGAGCAACAAGAAGAGGACCTTCTAACTGTGTTAAGGGAAAATAGAGAGGCCACTGGTTGGACCATGGCTGATATCAAGGGGATTAGTCCTACCATTGTTCAACATAGGATTCACTTAATGGAAGATGCTAAGCCTAAACGAGACCCACAGCGTCGACTTAACCCATTATGCAAGAAGCTGTTAGATCTGAGATTTTGAAACTATTAGACAATGGGATTATCTATCCCATATCCGATAGTCAATGGGTAGTCCTGTTCACGCTGTGCCTAAGAAAGCTGGCTTTACTGTTGTGGAAAATGAAAATAAAGAATTGATACAAACACGTCTTCCAACGAAGATTCGAGTTTGTATTGATTACAGAAAACTGAATAGTGCCACACGTAAGGACCACTTTCCTCTTCCATTCATTGATCAGATGCTGGAAAGATTGGCGGGACACGAGTATTATTGTTTCCTGGATGGATATTCAGGATATAACCAAATCCCAATCGCTCCCGAAGACCAAGAAAAGACTACCTTCACCTGTCCCTTTGGAACATTTGCTTACCGAAGAATGCCCTTCGGTTTATGCAATGCTCCTGCAACGTTTCAACGTTGTATGTTGAGCCTGTTCTCGGACATGGTGGAGAAATTTTTGGAAATTTTTATGGATGACTTTTCAATCTATGGGGATTCCTTTGAGCAATGCTTGTACCATCTGAAGTTGGTTTTGCAACGATGTATGGAAAAGAATTTGACACTTAACTGGGAAAAGTGTCATTTCATGGTCAAGCAAGGAATCGTACTTGGGCACAAGGTATCAAGAATCGGAATCGAGGTGGACAAGTCTAAAGTGGAAGTCATTACAAAGCTCACTGAACCGACATGTTTAAAGGACATTAGATCATTCTTAGGGCATGCCGGCTTCTATAGACGATTCATTCAAGGGTTTAGCAACATTGCAAGACCCTTGACAAATCTCTTAGGGAAGGATGTACCCTTTATCTTTGATGAGGAATGTCAAAAATCGTGGAGAGAGCTTAAGGATAGACTTGTTTCAGCACCGATCATCTCTGCACCTGATTGGACCAAGCCTTTTGAGATTATGTGTGATGCCTCAGACTTTGCTATAAGCGCTGTTTTAGGGCAGCGTATTGATAATAGGCAACACGTGATTTATTATGCTAGCAGAACGCTGAATGATGCCCAACTCAACTACACAACTACTGAAAGGAATTTTTAGCAGTTGTTTTTGCGTTGGAGAAATTTCGTCAATATCTGCTAGGGTCCAGAACGATAGTTTTTACTGATCACTCCGCCCTAAAATACTTGATGCAAAAGAAGGATGCTAAGGCAAGACTTATTGATGGATACTTCTTTTGCAAGAGTTTGATTTGGAGATTAAAGACAAAAAGGGCGTTGAGAACGTGGTAGCTGATCATTTGTCAAGAATCCCGAATGCACCTAAGGAGAGTATACCGATTAACGATGATTTTCCTGACGAGCATATTTTTAAGATTCGTGGAGAGCCCTGGTATGCTGATATAGTGAACTACCTTGCTACCAGGCAAATACCTTCCCATTGGTCAGGACAAGAAAAAACATCGTTTTCTGCGCCAAATGCGGTTTTTCTTTTGGGATGAACCGTATTTATTCAAATACTGTCCTGACCAAATCATATGTAGATGCCTTCCTGAGGATGAACATCAGAGCGTTTTGACATTTTGTCACAAGTTAGCTTGCGGTGGACATTTTGGTCCACGGAAAACTGCTGAGAAAGTACTTCAGAGTGGATTCTATTGGCCCACTCTCTTTAAGGATGCACACAATTTTGCAAGCTTTGTGATAAATGTCAAATGACGGGTCGTATTACACAGAGAGATATGATGCCCCTCACACCCATCTTGGAAGTCGAAATTTTCGACCTCTGGGGCATCGATTTTATGGGACCCTTTCCTCTGTCCTACGGTAACCAATACATTTTGGTAGCCGTAGATTATGTGTCCAAATGGGCTGAAGCGATTTCAACACGGACTAATGATAATCATGTTGTCATTAAGTTTTTAAGAGAATACATCATCTCTCGCTTCGGAGCCCCCCGTGCGATAATAAGTGATAATGGGAGTCATTTTTGCAATAGGGCTTTTGAAGCCTTGATGCGCAAGTATTCTATCACTCACAAATTATCCACGGCTTATCATCCTCAAACCAATGGGCAAGTTGAAGTTACAAATAGATAGATAAAACTCATTTTGGAGAAAACTGTAGGACAGAACCGTAAGGACTGGTCCATCAAATTGACCGATGCCTTATGGGCATACAGGACCGCTTACAAGACTGTCCTCGGTATGTCTCCATATCGAGTTGTATTTGGGAAACCTTGTCACTTGCCCGTTGAGTTAGAACACCGTGCAATGTGGGCTTTAAAGCAGCTGAACATGGATTTGGATAAAGCCGGTGCTTTAAGGAAGCTGCAGATATCCGAGCTTGAAGAGCTGAGAAACGAGGTATACGACAACGCTCGGATCACGAAGCACAGAACCAAGCTATTTCACGATAGATCCATTCACAGGAAAATCTTTGTTCCTGGACAGAAGGTTCTGTTATACAATTCAAGACTCCACCTTTTCCCTGGCAAGTTGAGGACCAGGTGGTCAGGACCATTTATTGTTCAAACTGTCTTCTCCCATGGTGCAGTCGAGATTCTTGACCCGACTAATGGCAACATATTCACTGTGAACGGTCAACGTCTCAAGCCATTTCTTACCACGGAAGATATGTCACACGAAGTTCACGAATTGGGTCTTTGTGACCCAGTTTATTTGTGACACTTTCATCTGTATAGTTTCCCGCACACTTTCCTGAATATCATTTTGGGGTCCACATTTGTAAATACTTTTCTTTTACACTTTTTGTAAATACAATTTTTAGGGATTTTTGTGCTTATTTGAGTTTCACATTCCTAAGAATTTCTCTTTCCTTAGGATTCTTTTCATTTTCAAATTCCTTTGACCTAGGGTAGTAAATACTCCTTTGACCTAGGGTTAAATTTGGAAACCATTTTTTTCCCCTTATAAATACTCTTTTCATCCATCTTCCTCCCCCAACGACAACTTCCCTTCAGATCTAAAACTTTCCTTCCACAATCGACCTCCACAAAAATTCTGCTCCCTAATTTTCTTGAAGCCGCCGCGCCCTGCCGCAGCACCGCCGCATTTCTGACATCTCAGGCGCGCCGGAAAAGTTCAGATTGCTTTACTTCTTTCCCTGGAGACAGATAACGACCCATTCTTCCTGCAGCCGTCTCTGGTGCCCTCTGTGCACTGGTCCTTCGATTTCCCCCCACGTTATCCGGGGGTGGTTTGATCTCTTGTCCCTTGGTTCCTTTGCTCTAAACTTTTACTGTTATTTATGGCCCCTAGCTTGTTTGTGGAGAGGAATTTCTCTATACTTTTGAATGATCAAGGGGGATTTGGGCATATATTTTTGGATCGAATTCATGCGTGGAATTGGTATTCCTTAGTTTATGATAACAATGACAATGAGGCTTACTATTGCCCTGATTTGGTCACCACATTTTACAACTCATTGGACCATGCATCTGTTAATCATAACACACAACAATTCACAGTTCACATGCCATATGGTGACATCTTTGTCACCATTCCACTCATTTCTGAAATCACCGATATCCCCATTCATCCTCATTATACTGACCCTTTGCCACTGGTTGATTACATGCCTCTCATGGGGGTCCGATGCACTGAGCAGGACCGCGGGCTCAAAGCCCAATCCACGTTTAGAAATGTACATTGCATTGGACGTTGGCTCCAACGCAATATTTTTGGACTAGATCATACCACGACTTTCAACAGACCTGTGTTACAAATCATTCATGATTTAATGACTCATAGACACACGGTTTGTTTGAATAGGGCCATTTTCAACGCCATACTTGATAATTCCTCCCGCACCCGGGGTGCAAAATATTCTCATCCAGTCTTAATTACACGTCTATGTAAAAACTTTATACAAGACGCTGTATTTGACTCATTTGACCGAGTGTATGTTGTAGCTGAGAAAACCCACCAGTGCATACACTGGTTGCTTACACGCCCTCTGGTCACCTCGTGCCCAACCTGAGGACATTCCTGTGGAGTCCTCTTCGGAGGAGAGTTTAGAGGAGGTAGATGAGCCCCAATTCTGGAGATAGGACCCACCAGCAGAACCAAGAGCCTTCATGTCCACCATCTGGAAGGGTATGAAGAAGATTTAGGGGACAAGTGCGGCTTAGAAAAAAGGTAGAGGAGCAATCCTCTCGATTAGATGGGATGGAGGCGGCATTGAGGAGAACACAATCAGCTGGACCTGGCACCACATCGGGTCCGAAACGAAGGAGGGAGTAACTTTTCCCATTACCTATTTCATGCATCATTTTATCTTGCATGCATGGGGACAATGCATGAGATAGGTATGGGGGGGTAGATGCTAACATAGGATTTTTCACTTTTTTTTAGGATTTTTATTTTTTTTAGGATTTTTATTTTCTTTAGGTTTCTTTTTAGATTTTTACCTTTCTTATAGATTTTCCACTTTCTTTTTAGATTTTACTTTTTCTTTTAGAAAAAAAATTAAAAATATATATATATATATATAAAAAAGAAAGAAATTCTTTGATCCATGTCTAAAGAATCAAACTTGAAATTTAGGGATTAAGGAAGCTCTAAATTAGGATTTCTAAATATAAGTTGAAAAGAGGAGTTTTGTTAGATTTTTAGGTTAAGTAATAAAGGATTAGAAAAATTACTAGATTTTAATTCTTTCTTTAGGATATAAACATTGAACATATTGAAGGATTAATCAAAGACTTTGTGATTTTAGTTACATATATATATAATAATAAAAAATAAAAAAAAAGAAAAAAATGTATATAAATAAATAAAAAAACCACTGATTAAGCTGGTAGGTAGTGCCTCAAGAAGCATTACCAATCACGCCTAAAGGTGGTCAAAAAGAAAAAAAAAATACTTAACTACTGATTAAGCTGGTAGGTAGTGCCTCAAGAAGCATTACCGATCACGCCTAAAAGTGGTTAAGTCCTTAAATTCCTAAGTGGCCTAGTTACTCGAGTCATCGAACCCTTAGGGATGTTTTCTCATCTGGTGCCCTAAAACCGTCTGGTTTGGTAGTCATCGGTAAGAGACTCGCTACATGGGTAAACTAGAACACCTAAGGATGCTAAGGAAATGTAAATAAATAAGCATTGTAAATTAAAAAAAAAAATATTATATATATATTAGTAAATAAATGAACTTAGTCTAAGAAAGATCCTTCATATTCATATATGTATATATCCTAGGATTGATGCAAAATCCGGTTTTGATCTTTCCCTAAAATCTTAACCTAAGATGAAAACTGTCACGCCCCGCTTCCCAAAAACGCTGGAGCGGAGACGCGACACGAGTCGGCGACGCATATACGCAAGGAAAATCCCTCACGTATACGCGCTAAGCCTTAAGTAACCTGAAACAAGCTATAAATCTAACTAAAATGAATACTGCAATGCCACATATAAACAACCACGCATGATATCATATGAATCAAGGGCTAGAATAATAACTGAATAAGAACTGAACTGATATAACAAGCAACAGGAAATAATACGAAGGCTGGAAAGATAAAAGTACCATAAGAGAATAGGAAGAAGCTCAAGCTATTCGCAGAAGCGTACAGCCTCAACGAACACCTGCAAACCGTCCAATATCTGGACGTGCAAATCCAGGGGCGTCAGAACGCGACCATAGTGAGTGTGTGTGAAAAGGGGAAGAACTCGTGCATAAGAAACAGTGCATAAAGAAATATCAATAACGACTGCAGATAACAAATAACTGAATAGCATGATAAACAACTGCAGATATAATATAAATAAATATCATGACATGATAACATCTGAACTGAAGCATATCTGATATCAATATCAACAAAGATATAAGACAACTATCTCATCTGTAAACTAACAACTGATATCAAAGTCATCTATCACAAATGTAGACTAAAAGCTGATGTCAAGATGTGAAACCTAGATATGTCACTAATCTGGTTGGTTATTATTAACCTAACTAATGTAGTACTTAACTGTGTCCCATACCACAGCCGTTTTCCCACATATCAAACAATGTTATCGTTGTTGTAACTGCCTGCCAATGTAGTGCATGTGTTTGGAAGAGTACCGTGCATGCCCGGTACCACGGTCTATCACCCCTGGCGCTGAACCAGGACAAGCCGCTAGGCTCTAACAACTGAAGACCACAGCCCCACACGAAAAGACAACTAGTGTGGCGCCGTAATCCGGGCATCGCCCTGACAACTAACACCCCTGGCACTGCAGACCAGGACAAGCCGCTAGGCTCTGACAACTGAATAGGTAGCCAGTACTACCCTGGTTCCCCATGGTTGGAACCCACAACTCGGTACCATAAGAATCCTTCCAAAATACACGACATGCATCATCAGGCAATTACCCCTTGTTCCCCGGGTTATGGTATCTTTTATTAATAAGAATTCAATGTGACTTATTATGTAATAGTAACCAATATCTCCAACATCTGCTGATGTCAACACTAGCTGATAATCTGACAACTGGTAACTGATAACTGATATCAGACAACTATGATATCTCACAACTCTGATATCTCACAACTCTGATGTCTGACAACTCTGACATCCAACAACTGATAGCTGACATCCGAAATAGAATACTGGAGATATAGCTACTAACACAAAGGTGATACCAACAACTAGTCTCACTGACAACTATAACTAGTAACTGATCTCTGCCATCTCATATCAACAATGGAATACATGATCACTGATCACTACCACAATGTATCACTGACAACTCATATAACTCTGATCATGAACATCTTATAATCACCGACAAGTATCTCATTAATAAGTAACGAACTGATAATTAGTATCTGGTAACTCTGAAGTACAAGATCAGTAATATCAACTACATCACTATCACAATTACTCAATCTCTACTAACTGAAGTAATCCAGTCTCTAACATCTTAATAAGTCCACATCAATACTCAAATGATTCATAAGGTATATCTTCGAGAATAATATGTCAACACACACCACAATCATATCTGAATAGGAAACACCCTCAAAGAACATCGTAACAAGTCAACATAAATATCTGAATGAATCATCACCAATAAAAGAATATCAAGTCAACACATACCGAATCATATTTAAATAGTCAACATCCTCAACAACATGTAATCTAGAATATCTACATCTTGGTACCCATCATTAACAACATGTCATCTAACAGATCCCAAATGCCAACAACGTCAATCTCATCTCAAAGCAAGTCGATCCAATAAACGGAATATAGATTATGGATAATTCTAACTCATCATCAATCTCTAGCACAACTTAACTGATAAAGTCATATCTGATATGTCCTCAAATACTCAAACTAATAAAGTCAAGTCCAATTACATATCATCATTCAATGCAAATAACATGAGTCCAGATCAATCCAAAGTCATCATATCCAACTCATATTCCCAACAGTTACATGACAATCGAGTATCAATACACTTCAAGTATTCCGATACATTAATCACCGTTCCAACATATATCCATAATCAGGCACAGCTCTCTCACTCTAACAATCTAATCTGATTCCCAAGTCTTCACAATCACCACTTCTATTAATGATCAGTCATAATATCCCAACACACGGTACCACAACATATTCATGCATATAAGTTCTATCATGATAAGTCAAGTTATTCCATCCAATATCTATCCCTCGATATCATATACATCTATCAATAACCAATACGTAATCCAACATAAGATCAATCTAGTATACAGTCTAAGTTCCTCCACATTTAGTTCCAGTCCGAAATAGTAATCATCTATTCATGAAATGATATAACTCTGATATCTTAATGTCCAATACAAGATCCATACATATATCTGATGCTCGACCATGTACTTAATCTAGCCAATCAATAGATCGAGTCAAATCTCAGTCTAAAGGTATAACAAACTAGGCCTTAGCCAACAGAGACAAACTACCAACACATGAAATACCGCTAATATAAGCAAATGTCAACTACATGAATAAAGTAGACAATCATATATGTCTCATGAACTGGTACGAGTCATCAAACTAGTAAAGTATAACGGAAAGTCACATAAAATGATAAAGGCAACATGTAAAGCATAACAATAACGATAAATACACAAGAACGAACACTCACATGAAATGACGCGGTTTCAGATCCGAATCGCCGTCTGGTCTTCACTGCACGAACTGGTACTGGTCTATGAATAATCCCATGCATCGGTCTTCGAATCTCCTGTGTGTCGGGTCCACAACGGTACGAATCCGAATCATGTTCGGGTCTTCTGCAACTGATCCGGAATACTGTAGCATGTAACCAAATATACAAATAAATATAAATGCACGCTAAACACTCACACGTGCATACGGACATATACGCGTACACGTACATATACACGTATACAAGCATACACACATACATGCATACTTAAATAAATGCCAACACATATTAATATAAGTACATACACTTAATTAAATGACATATTCATCTACACAAATAAATAGAAACCCATGCATATAAATCATGCATACATATACATGGTTATACATAAACACATGCATGCATCCAAATTAATAAACATACCTATACATTAATTAATAAACTATACACATAAATGCTTAAGGAATGAATTCATGCAAATATATGTACCATGCATAAATATCCAAATTAATAAATATCTATTATTAACTATAAATACCTATACATATTAATTAATTATTAACACACATGCATTCAAGTACCAAAGTAACTCACGCACACACAACACACACATATAAATGAACTTCCAAATATTTACACAAATGCCATTATACATAAAATAAAGCTAACCTCGAGCCGATTTGCGGCGCACCGACGGAGGCTCCGACGGAGGCGTACGGGGTCGCGGAGGGTGTCGTTGGATAGAGCAACTCGCCGTGAAGGGCGTGGGGTGCGTTCGCGCTCCACGACGTCGATCAACGGCATCCCGCGGAGAGCCCGAAAATAGCTCGGAGTAGGATGCTTCAAGGCCAAAAGGGTTGCCTTGTTGTTGCCGTGAGTTGCACTAGAAAAGAGACATCCCAATGAAAAATACCCAAATCCAAATTATTACCGAGCAATATAAAATCATAACATTAATTTAAGTGCAACATTATAATACCTAATCACCAATATAAATACCTATGTGAAAAAAATGAATAGGGGAGGGGAGTGAAGCTCACGCCAATGGGGACCTGGCAATTTGGAAGCTTGCGGCCATGGCATGCGCGTCACCTGAGGCTTTCTCAGCAAGGAGAGAAGCTCCGCGTGGCCTGGATCTGTGGAAGGTAGCCAAGCATGGAAGTGTACACGCCTTGGCCAAGGGTGCAGCCGGGTGGGGACTCGGGGGTGCGCGCGTGGCCTGTGCAGCCACGGGGAGGTGCTCGAGGCTGCTGTAGATGGAGGTGGAAGCCCGAGTGGATCTTGGTCTGAGGTGGAGATGGGGCACAGGGTGAATGGGACTCGGCCTCAACGACGAAGAGAAGGAGTGAAGGGAGATGGAGACGGAGCTCGCCGGGAAGATGCTGTGTAGCTCGGTTGCGCAAGCCAGATCAAAGGGGGGGTTGTTGCTCGGCTATGGGGGCGGCATCCTGGGGGCTAGGGATTAGTTTTTTTGGGATTTGATTAGGGTTAGATTAAAGGGTTAGGATTATAGATTGGGCTATAGGGTATTGGGTTAGGAATCCAATAAGTTAATAGGTATTGGGTATTGGGCCTTGGGTTATGAAATGGGTATAGGATCAATAGGTTAATGGGTATTGGGTTGAATCTAAATGGGTATGGGTAGGATTAGATAATGAGAATTAATTTTGGGAAAAGATCAAGGGTACAAGGAAAGGAGATAATGCTACAAACAATAATAAATATATACAAACTATAATATATTAATAATTAATAATGATGCTAAAAATAATTAACCATGACATAAATAATCATAAGGTTAGCAATCACAATATTAATTAATCAAGATAAATAATAATATTAATAAACAACAGCAATAATAATAGAAATAATAATTAGCATTAAAAGAATGTCTACCTTAATAATGCTAAATAATTGTAACAACTCTTAATTAAAAATAATAATTAACAATTCATACTACCACTAATACTTATACTCATAATTAGATAAAATAATAATAACACTAATAATAATAATAAATGATAACCTTAATGAAATAATGGTAGTCATAATTAAATAACAATTAATAATAATGATGATAAATATAAAAATAATAGTAACAAGTAACTAAAAATGTTTATAGGAAATAATGGCAATAGATACATAGAGCCAAATTACCATTTACTATCTCAAAAATAAATTGCATGTCCAATAATAATATTAACAGGAAAAATAATAAATTAACTTGATTAAATAAAAATAATCTGCAAATCAAAATAAATACTTGAAGAAAATAAAAATACAGTATTTCTAACTGGGGATCTTACAAAAACATAACTCCAAATAGATACTTATAAGAGGAATGAAAAATTTAGAGTAACCTAAAACCTAAAGATCAAGTTAGAATCTTTAAAACATGGATCAAAAATTTCACTAACCCTTTTCTTTTTCTTTATGGATTTTGTGGGTGCAATCCGCAGAAAACCCTCAGGAGACAACACTCCTCCTCTAGGGTAACCTAGAGCTTTAACGGCTTGTTGCACGTGCTCAGTGCAATCGTGTCACCTACGAAAGTGGTGTAATAAATTAGTTAGGATTTTCTTTTTCTTTCTTTTTCTTTCTTTTTGCTCGAGGACGAGCAAAAGCTAGGTATGGGGGTGTGATTGTGCTACATATTTACATATTTCACCACTTTCATACTATGCATTTTGTAAATAAAATATGATTTTTAACCCCTTTTCTCTCTATTTTTGCAGGCCCACAACTTAAAGAGACAAAGCCCATTAATCACTTTAATTAGCAATAATTAAAGGGATTAAATCAAAAGAGCCAAAGATTTGAAATCCGAATCCAGAGAGATCCGCGCGCCAACTAAAGAATCTAGAAGGCCACGTGGCTAACAACCTCGTAACCAATCTCCAACAGAAAGTTGTTGCGCAACAGAATCTGTTTGGCCGCGCCTTGCCGCCCGCGCGCGGCAATATCTGGGCCGTTGAGCCCCGGATTTTGTGGCAACGGCCTGGGATCTGGAGGCTTCTCATGGATTGCTATAAATAGGTGGCCAGGGTCCGTGCGCGAGAGAAGAGAAGAAGAGAAGAAAGAGGGAAACTCTTGCATTTTGATTTTCCTAGGTTTTTTAGTCTTCATCTTCTTCCTCCTAGAGATCTTGACAAAGTGAGAGAGAGTGCTGTTTGAGAGCTTGTACCAAGGAAGTGACATACTTGTGGCCAAGGATTAATCAAAAGAGCTCTATTCATCACTTTGCAAACTCTAGTATGTTTTACTTTTCCTTACTTTAATTTCTTGCATTTGATTCTAGTTCTTTTCTTTTGCTTTAGTTCTTTTGCTTACATGATGAATTGTAGCTTTGTTACTTGTGTGATGAAGAGCTAAATTCTTATTGCATGGCTAGCTAAGAACTTGCCTAGCTAACTTCTATCTCCTTGGATGATGCTTATCTTTATACTTGCATTGTGAACACTTCTACAACTTACCAAGAAGTAGAGTTGATTTCCCTTGACAATTGCTTGTTCATACCACCTATGACTCATGTGTGCCTCATTTAGAGCCTTGTCTAGAACAAGAGCCTTTGATGGAACATGAAGATGGTTCACCTACATATGCTACTTGTAAGAACACTTCCCTACTTCAAGCTACTAGTTGTTGTCATGTCTTGAATGTTTGAATGAATGTTGTATTTTCTCTTTAGCATCCTTGAGTGTCACTTCTTGATTTCATCAATTGAACATCTATCTAAGAGAGCCCATGACTCATTGTGAGACTTCAAGCTAGAACAAGAGAACACTCATCTTCAAGAAGGTAAAGAACTTGAACAAACAAGCAAGTTACATCATCAATTGCCAATGAGTCAATACGAGGCAACAAAGCATCACCATTGAGAATAGCAAGTTAGCAATAAGGTAAAGTTAGCTAGCCATGTATCATATCATCTAAAGTTTTTCCAACACTCTCTTTGCTAGTTTCTTTGTCTTTACAACACACTTCCACTTCACTCAAGTTCTTTTTGTTTCTTTTTACATAATGCACACATCCACCATTTCTCTTCTTCTTGCACTTGTGTAATTACATAGAAGTTTCTTCGTCTTCTTGCTTCACTTTGAAACCGTAACGCTTCCATCGCTAGCTCTCCCGGAAGATCGACCCGGTGTAGCCATATACTATATCGGAGATTGGAAAGAGTTTATTGATCTTTAAATACAATTGAGGAGTAAACAAACATCAAGGTTAACTCTAAACCTCTTCTCCTTAACTGAATAATTGTGCAAGAAACTCTACATTACTCTTTCCCAATCAAATATCCCTGCAAAAGAAAATTTGAAACTAAATCTCAGGGATGAAAAGAAAAATAATAAAAGAATTCTGAATTTTTTTAATTTTTGATAATTTTTTAATAAATTTTTTTAATTTTTTTTAAAATTTTTTTTAATATTAAACTAGAAAAAGATTAGATGTTGATTTTTCAAAACCAAAATTTTCAAAAGTCCCCGGCAACGGCGCCAAAAACTGTTCGTGTTTCGAAGTTCATGAAAACTCCATCGTTGTTGAATCATGTGCAAGTTATAAAACCTAGACTTGTTAGAATCTTTTTAGCAAAGTGTGTAGTGGAAAGTATAGGATCGAATCCACAGAGACTTATTTTGAAAATTTAGTTATTAAAAATCTCACTTTTATCTTATTCTAATTGAGAAATCCCTTGGATGAAGGTTGGAATTTTGTTTTTTTAAATAAAAAAAAATCTTGTAGAAGAAAACAAAAGTGAAATAAAAATATAAATAAAGTAAAAGAAAAATGAAGAAAGCAAAAGAAGAAAGAAATACTAACCTTTTTGCGAAGATTTGAATAACCAAAGTAAAAAAAAAAAAAGAAATTAAGAGATTAGTACGAAGGGAAGAGGAAGATGAACCAGTGAACTTGTTTCTTGTCTTCGCCTTGTTGTTTCCCTCCTCCAAGCGATCCTGAAAACAAAAGAAGCTAATAAAAGAAAGAGATGACTTCATGGAATTAAATATGCAAGAAAAGAATAGAATAAAAAAATAAATAAAGAGAAAATTAAGGAAAAACTTAGACTGAACGCCGCATGATCGTGAAGAAGAATTCTGAATTTTATTGAATAAGCATCAAATACAAAGCCCTTGACCTCTCCAATCTCGCATTACAACGCTCAAAACTCTCTTTTTCTCTCGTGTCCCTCATCTCTCAATGAATACAGGTATTTATAGGAAAAATAATGATAAGGGAGAGTGTAGGAAGATAGAAAGAGTTGGCTATTTTTGAATTTCAATCTTCCCCTTATCTCCATACTGGATTTATCCAGAATTCTGTTATGCAGCTTGATGGAGTGTTGATTGCTGAATATTGCTTAACAGGTGATAGAATTTGAAATAGTGATCAACATAAGAGTTATAGCCCTTTAAATCTTATTTCTGGATCATCTTGAATCATCAGATTTAAGATTCTGTAGTGAAAGTTATGATTCAAATACTAAAATGTATCCAGTCAGAATCTGAGTCAAACTTGCTTCATCCCATCCGTTGATCTTATCTGTTTGATCTTATCTGTATTTGATATTATCCTCGGTTGATCTTTAGCTAACCAAAATAGTTATAGAAATATGAATTTTACCGGTTTCCATTTGGTGTTATCTTTCTGATTTGCTCTGATCTTCAGCTGAATATTTCCCCCAATCCTTGATTTGTTCTAACTAGATCTGGGATCATCCTCAGCTAACCAAATAGATCCAATTAAATCTGATTTTAACTGGTATTTATTTAGTTTAATCCTCTTTCTCTTCATTATTATCTTCTACAAAATAGATATTTAAGACAAGAAAATTAGCAGATTTATTACACGATAAATGTAGGAGTGTAATGAAAAGAATGCAAAATATGTGTACGATCACGAAGTTAAGATAGCTTCGCCGTGAGGCGAAGGTACCTCAACACTTGGTGCTTTAGTACTGTGAAGTAATTTTTCTTTGAGCGAAGTAACTTTGCTATTAGCACAAGAGTTTGCTTCAGATGTAACTTCGCAGACAGAAGCTTTGGCAGTGGAGAGTGAAGCTACTGCAGCTTCGTTGTAGCACTTATAAGTGCTTTGCCTTTAGCTTCGCGGGAGATGTGAAACTGAGCTCTGTGAAGAGCTGAAGAAGTCTCGTAGTCAGAGAATTTGTTAGCTTTGCTCGAAGCTGAAACAATGGACCTTTTAGCCTCGCCCAAGGCTGAAGAGGATATTTCAATCCAGAAAGCCTTAGAGGTTGTTCTAACTTCGCACGCATTATACAGGTGCTGGCACGAAGCTAGTTTAGTCTCTGTTGAGACTGAGTTAGGCCTGTGGTGGCCTCATTCATCTCATCAGGGACTTGCTTCCGAACAGTGACTAGAGGAGACCTAGCCACTGAGATCTTCCTGTGCTTCCATGCACTGATAGGCTCGAACTGCCCTCGGAGAGAAGTTACTCAAACTTCTCTTGGTCAAACTGGATGATTAATGTTTTAGAAGTAGACCCTAAGGTCTCATCATCACATTGAGGCATTGTCTTCTTGTTGTTGAAAAAGATCTTCCCTAGTGGAGTCACCATCTTATTTTTCATTGATTTGAAGTCGGGAAAACTTACAAAAATTTGAAGAGAATTACAAGTAAAAATAAAAAATTACAAGCATCTCTTCTTGAGATTTTTGAGAAAGTGTGACGGTAGAAGTCTGGTTAGCGCGCTACCACTTTGTTTCGTTGATGATGCGAATGATTTGTAGGATCTAAAATTAATGTCAACACAATAATCAAGTAAAGATAGTTAGTGTTAAATAAAAGAACTTGCAAGTAAGGAAATAAATCTCAGAAAATGCAAACGCAAACGCAAACACAAGAGATTTTATCCTGATTTGGTTCTCTTGACCTACATCCAGTCCCCAAGCAACTTGCTTGAGATTTTTCTTATCCTTAATTTTGTACACCCAAAACTAACACCTTGTACACCACTTGACAAATCTCCTTTGCCAATTGTATACAACTCTTCTTATACCAAGAAAATAACAATACCTTGTACAACTTCTCTTCAATCCGAAGACGCTCTTGTACAATCTTTCTCTTTAAGTAATTACAATCAATCGTATAAGCCTTGAATCTGTATGTGATCGTGAACAAGGACTCTTATAGGTTGACTCTCAGAATTCTTCACTAAAGGATTGAAATTTGTGTGAAGAATAGAAAGTGAAAACAGTTTTTTGAAAAACAGATTTTTGAACAGAGTTTTCGGGTAGAAAACTATTGATATGAATTAGTGTTTTAGCCTAGGACAACATCCCTATTTATAGGTGAAATCTATGATCAGTTAGGGTAGTTATCAGAACAAATTTGAATATTAAAACGTTTAACAGTTACAAACTGTCATAAGTCGATTAGGCGTTGGGGGTTAGTCGACTAGTATAGGCAAATTAGACTGGGTTAGTGGACTAATAAAGAAAGCAAGTCGATTACATTATGACTGATACAAATGAGAAATTTCTGAAAACTAGATTTAGTCGACCAGCAGAGTTTATTAGTTGACTATAACTTGTATTAGTCGACTAACAATGTTGATAAGTCGATTAATACTACTAAACAAAAAAGTTGATATCTTTTCAGGATAAAACTTAGTCGATTATATGACTTTCATAAGTTGACTAGACAAGGTATTAGTCGACTACAAGAAGGGTCAAGTTGGCTAATATAAAGTGTCAAGTCTACTAATAGGAAGGGTCAAGTCTACTAATAGGACTATTTTATGTGTGATCAAGGCTTTTACAAATATCTAAAAATACACAAAATAATACAAATTACATTTGTTATCATCAAAATAAGTTCCAACATTCTCCTCCCTTTTGATGATGACAATGTGTGTATGTACAAACTCCCCTATAGAGAAACTTCCCCTGCAGAAAATAGGTTATAACAAATATATATAACAAGTGTTCTCCCCCTGCATCATAGCATATATGATATATTTTCAAGTGTTAGAAATAACTTGTATCATCGAGTATTCTCTTTTCTTTGTATGGTACCTATAAGATAAAATATTTGTTAATGGCACCAATCATACCATGATCCAAATATTAACCTTTAGGAATCCAAACACAATTTGAATTTGTTTTCCATTTGTTACTACAAACATAATTGCATGAATTACATATATGATATATATATATGTGTGTGTGTGTGTGTGTGTGTGTATGTGTGCGGCGGCGCGCGTGTGTGTGATGCAATGTAAGCATTTTTTTTCTACATTATTTATATTTTTAGGAATCCAAATATATTAAACTTTAGTTTCATGGTCTTCTTAAAAGAATTATCATTATTCTTTTTGTAGACATTATTTTTTGAACAACCAAGACCAATATTCTTATCTTTTGAAAATCCAAGTCCAAAATGATTATATGAAATCTTTTGATATGACAATATATCATTTAAGTCTTTTTCTTTATTAAACTTTGTCACTTTATTCAAAAGTTCTTTTATTTATCTTTGAAACGTGTCATGTCTTTATCTAAAACAGAAATTCTTTCATTTAAAGACATAGCTTCTTTTTTAAGAAAACATTTTCTTTTAATAAATTCTCATTATCTCTTTTTAAAGATAATATAACTTTTTAAAATTATCTTTTTGAGAATTTAAGAAAGACAACTTAGAAATATAAAGTTAATTTTGTTGGCCCAAAGGCCATTAGCCCGATATTTTGATGATAACAAACCATATTTAGTTATGAGTTTAACAATCTTGTTTAAAAGGATTTCAGGTTAAAACAAGTTGATTTGACGGCTCCACAATCAAGACTCACAAGTTTGGACGTCGCTAAAGATTTGCATTCCCAAGCCAAGCACGGTAGAAAGCTTCGG
>JAVJIF010007601.1:0-199730 GCA_038442645.1 Agave tequilana
CCGCACTCCGGCCGAACCCATCCAAACATGACATACAGTACCATGATCTGAACGAGAGAATGACCAAATAAAAAGCTTTCCTGACATCACTATTATTTATATTGTATTATGTTAATTAAAAACCCAATAGTCAAGGAGTTCTAATTGGGTTGGTGTATCCCGTGCATACCTGAGATCACGGTCTTACCAAGACTTTCTGCTGCTGCTGAGACCAGAGCCAGCCCGCTAGGGCGAAACAACTAACTGAAAACGGGAGCTCAATGAGCTATAACAATCAGTAGCCAGCACTATCACGCCCCCTGCAGCGACACTACAATGAATCCAGACATCCACCCTTTAAGATCTAGTCAACCGTCAAGTCTCCTCTATCCTCATGTTATATTTATTATATTTAAACTACACAATATATCAAAAATAAGAAGTGCATGATATATGTAATACGATAATAGGACATGAGTTTTATTGATATCATGAAAAAAGATAACGGGAAACAGGAAATAAGAGATGTGGGATTCTAGAGGTGGCCCCTATGGCTTAGATCTACGTGACACTTAGTTTCACACATCGTATATCAACAACACTCATGTCCAGTAACATGAAACCGTCATGCAACAGGAATACAGAAACGATTCAAACATATATACAAGTAAATCTATATAACAGTGAGATACAAATGAAATAATAATATTCTGTGTAATATATGATTCATGTAACAAGTTTACAATTACAAGCAATAATAATGTTCAGTATAAAGTATCTGCATGCGATACTGTGTCCTAGAGTACCTGTGTAATGTTGATACTAATACATGTAAGAATAGTGACCGTGTAACAGTGATACAATACATGAAACAATAGTTTTCAGAAACATAGTGTAATAGTATCTAGTGTGTCAGTGATTATTCAGATATGATGACAGTGTCAGGATAATATATGTAACAGGAACATGTGTCAATAGATATGTATTTATATATATATCAGTATTTGTTATAATGATTTTATTATTATTATGATTGATATCGCAAATGAATTATATATAATTATCTACTTTTAAACTCTTCACAACCATTTTAAGAATTATTAAGTTATTAACTTATTATTTTAGAACGTTGTTATCAATAATCCAATAATCACTTATTACTAATATATAACTAATCCATCTGTATTATATTTTAAATCAAGAAACAAATAAATTATTATTTTGTCCATTATATTCAAATAACTATCATGCATATTCTAATTACAGTGATTTATCAATAATGACATTTTATTAAATAATATTTATAATGCTTTACCAATAATCAAGATTTATTAAATAAATAAATCAATCAATATGATAAAATATAATTTATAAAAGAATAACACTCACAAAGTGATTGGCGGAGTATAGCTCTCTTTCCTACGAACGAAATGGCTTCATAATCGTTCAAATCGGACTCTGGATGCTACAGATATCGCCCGAACACTAAATTCAATAAAAATGGTTTAAATCTGTAATAAAATAATCTAAATTGTAAATATTATAAATGGTCAAGGATTTTTACGTAAAATTACCTTTATTGATTTGAAAGAGGGTTTAGGTTGATAACAAGTCGGATTTAGATCTGATAACCTAACCCAATAGCATAAGTGATTGGGTAAATGGGTTTGGGTTTTAGTTAATGGGTGTATGTTAATGGGTCTTGGGGTTTTAGTTAATAGGTGTGGGTTAATGGGTTTACCCAATAAAAGAGAGAGAGAGAGAGAACAGATGAAGGGGGAGATACTGAGAGTGAGAGGGGAAAGAGGGAGAGGGAAAAAGAAAATTAGAAAGAAAGAAAGAGAAAGAAAAGGGAAGAGAAGAGAGGGAGGCCACGTCAGGCCCCGGGCAGCGCACGGGCGGCCGGCGGCCAGAGAAGATGGTGGCGGCACAAGAGAGGAAGGGGAAGATAATAGGCTAGGGTTTGTGATGGTAATGATGAAGGTATGAAGGTGATGATGTTAATGTGGATAGTGATGTTGGTTGTGGTTGTGGATGGAGGAGTTGTAGATAAGTGATGGTGATTTTGAATGGAAGAGATGGTGGAGGAGAAGGAAGAGTAGGTGGTGGATTTGGGAAGGAGGAGGAAGGATGATGAATTGAGTGATGATGTGGTGGTGGTTTGGTGAAAGGGGTGGAGAGTAAAGAGAAAAGATGGAGGAGAAATGGTGGCGGTTTGGGTGATGGTCGGAGGTGGAGACTACCGGTGAGGGTGTTGTCGGAGTTGGGGAGGCCGATGGCTTAGTGATTAGGGAGAAGAAAAGAGAAAAAAGAGATAAGAGAGATTAAGGAGAGATGGGAGAGAAATAAATTTAGAGAGAGAGTGAGTAATTAAGAGTAGAGAGAGAGAGAGTGATTAAGAGGAAGAAAAAGAGAGGGATTAAGGCAGGGTGAGTCGGTGGAGTCGGTCAATAGCTTAAGGGGGAAGAAAATGAAGAAGATTGGAAAAGAAAAGAAAAGAAATGAATTATTTAATAATATTTAAATTCAGTAAAATTTGATTAGTTCAGAACGCTTTTCAAAAATTTTGTAAAATAGAGAATATTATGCTAAAGAGTAATATGAAATCGGATTCAAGAAATTTAGTATGTTTGTAAGTTAAAAATCTTGGAACGTATCGGCGATACCGGTCGACACCGGTTTCAGCTTAATTTTTGATTAAATTAGAAAAATCTCTAAAAATACGCTAAAGTAGAAATATGATTTTAAAAAATAATTTGAAAGCAAACTCTAGATCTTCAGCTCCATTTATGAATTAAAAATTCTAAAGCCGATGGTCGGTATCGGTAGACTCCGAATTTGGAGATTTTTCAAAATAATTCAGAAAAATTTTAGAAAATTTTAAAAAATTTCAAAATATAAGGAAATAATATCTGAAACAGAAATCAGTTCAGTCTGACTACTAGGACGATCAATCAAATTTGTATGCCGTATCGAGTATTGATACTGTGATACATACACACCGAGGTTACATTAGTAGTCAACTTACTAGTCGACTAATCCTTTCAGTAGTTGACTAATCCAACCTTAGTAGTTGACTAATCCAATCTTAATAGTCGATTAATCTGATTCAACAGAGAGTTGGTAATTTCTGAGCTTCTCATCAACCGACTAGTCATTTCATTAATCGATTAATCTTGTTAACCGACTTTTGTATCAGAAAATCTGATTCTGTTTAGAATTTCATTTTCGGGTCTAATTGGATTCCAAATTGTTTATATTTTTAGTTTCCTAGTTAGATTATGATACTATTTTTAAAACCTATATAAAGGCCATTGTATTTTTTTTGTACACAATTTTTTGATAAATTCTATTAGAGTTTTTCCTCTTAAATTGCTCGTGGATTTGAGTTGTTATCTTTTGCTCGCGGATTCGAGTTGTTTGTTCTTGGATTCGAGTATTATCATACCTAAAAGTATCTTTCACGGTTCGTTGGTGCTAGAACGAGATTAGCCGGTGTTGTTCGCTTTCTTATCTGCATCAAGTGGTATCAGAGTTTCGACAACTTTCTGACGATGGCAGAAAATGACGATGGATTGTAAGACCTTTTCATAAGGATGTGCACTGCTGAAAAGAGGGCCGACACTATCAAGTCAACCATGGACAATATGGTCTAAGATCTCAAGAGATTGTCTCTGAAGATCGATGATTAAAGTCTAGCCGAAGATATGTACTGAAGGGGACGTGATCGTTCATCAATTAATCTTTCTCCACCACCTCCACTCTCGCGTCCACCACAACAACTACTACCATATTATTCATCAACTAATGTTCCTCCACCACCTCCACCCTCGCATCCACCATAACAACCAATACCATATCGTCATCAACTAATTTTTCTCAACCACTACTATACACCCTTATAACCATCAATTAACTTGTGCTGTTCAGATATTGCAGTAGCATACAACCAAAAGACCTCCATTACTACACATCGATATCAAATCTATTATTCAAGGTATTCGGTTAAGAGTAAGGTATGCAACCTTATCATTGACAGCAAAAGCTGCGAGAATATCGTTTCTAGAGCACTTGTAGACTATCTAAAGGTAGAGACGAAACCACACCCTCATCCTCACACCATTGGTTAGATCAAGAAGGACTCCTCTATCAAGATAACAGATCTATTCATGTTCTTTTCAATTGGCAAATATTATTAAGATATTGTTGCTTGTGATGTGATTGACATGAACGCGTGTCATATTCTTTTGGGGATCATGGCATCATGATGTTTACACTATCACAAAAGTAAAGAGAACATCTATATGTTCAATTGAAAGAGCAGAAGATTTGTCATGAGATTAATTTCACCTATTCCAAAGGAATCCAAAGTAGAGATCTACTTTAGTAGTTAAAGAAGAAATTACTCTATCTACTGAAGTTTCAAAGAAGGTAGAACCATTATTGAAAGAGTCCAAATGGGTTGTTTAGAATGAGCTACTGAAAAGATCACTTCCTTTGAAAGGTATACAACATCATATAGATCTTATTCCTAGAGCTAGTATACTTAATCTTCCACGCTATTGGATGAATCCCAAGAAGAGTAACGTTCTGAAAGAGAAGGTTGAAGAGTTAATAAGCAAGGGGCATATTAGGGAAAGTATGGATCCATGTGTCATACCGACTCTTTTAACACTAAAGAAGGATGAAAGTTGGCGTAAATATATGGATAGTCGGGCAGTCATCAAGGTCACCATTCGCTACCGATTATACCTTGGCTTGATGAAATGTTGGATAGATTGGGAGGCTTATGCATATTTTCAAAGATTGACCTCAGGAGTTGATACTATCTAATCCGCAGTAGGCCGAGAAACGAATGGAAGATAACTTTCACAACTCCAGAGATTATATGAGTGGATGATCAAGTTGTTATTTCAAGAGATTGAGAGATTGCATGATGTGCTGAGTTATATTGTTTCAGATCGAGATAGTAAGTTCTTAACTACTTTTTGGACTACCTCATGGCGGAGATTTGATACATCATTGAAGTCTAGTAGCACGGCACATTCCCAAATTGTTGGACAAATAAAAGTTGTCAACTACACCTTAAGCAATTTACCGCGAAGAAGCATCTATGGAGACAAATTAAGAGCGTGGGATCAAGTTTTGCGCCAAGCAAAGTTTGCATATAACAATACAGTTCACGGTTCAATAGAATTTTCTTGCACGCAAAAGGAGGTAGCTTTTGTGAAGAAATGTAATAAGAAGTACAAAGCAGCAGCTGACAAGAAGAGACGAGAGATGCTTTTTGAGGATGAAAATACGGGGATGGTGTATTTGGGAAAAATCACAGCTGAAAAGTCCTTACCGAACAGCTATATTCAGATTGAAACTCGTTTTTTGAAGAGAGAGAGGGACTGATGTAGGAAGCTAAGGCAACTGCAGCAGTAAGATTTGCAGTAGTTGACTAATGATCACGATTAGTCGACTAATTCTCTCAGTAGTCAACTCAGTAATCGATTAATCCGTAATTTTCTGAGTTTCTCATTAGTTGACTAATCACTTTCATTAGTCGATTAATCTTGTCAACGGACCTCTGTATCAAAAAATCTGATTCTGTTTAATTGAATTCCAAATTGTTGTTGTTTTTATTTTCATAATTAGATTATGCTACTACTTTTAAAGTCTATTTAAAGGCCATTGTATTATTTGTTTTGTACACAACTTTTTTGATAAATTCAATTAGAGTTTTCCCTCTTAAATTGCTTGTGAATTCAAGTTATTATTTTTGACTTGTGAATTCGAGTTATTTGCTCGTGAATTCAAGTATTATCCTATCTGAAAGTATCTTTCAGGGTTCGTTTGAAAACTAGCTCTATTCGGTGTTATTCACTTCCTTATCTGTGTCAATCGGGGTTGGTTTCACTCTGTGGATTGACAGCATCAGAATGTTGAAGGGAGGAAACTGGTCTCTTCCCCTTTCAAGGATGATTTTGGTTCTTTCGTGTGGGTGCTGGGTCCTCTGGCATTGACATCTTCACTGTTGGTTCCGTAATTTTTCCTTGGCAATGCTATCGAAGGGTTTCTCGGAAATGAGATTCTTACAGGTATTCTTGAAGTTTTCGTTCAATAATCAAAGCATGATTTTTTTTTAGTCCATTGATACTTATGTCATTTATGCTAATGAGGAAATTTTTGAGTGTTACTGAGTTTAGGGGAAAAAAGTATTTATTGGTTTTGGATGATGGTAGCTTGGCTAATGGCTAGTGTCACTACAGTGCACATTTCTATTTCCATATTACAAAAGGGTATCTGGGAAAGTCTTAAAACTAGATTGATAAAATCAGTGTTTTAGTTCCATGCTTTGCTGGTTAATTAGTAGATATTAATTTGTCCAGTGATTGTTGTTCCCTTCCTTCTGCTTCTTTTGGATCAAAATTTGCTTTTACGCAACTTCTTAGTCCCATTTGTGCTTTAGGAATACTGTATCAGTTTGATTAAATCGAGTGGCACACTGGTTATATTACAGTTTACTTTGATACTCACTAATTTCTTTCTACATTACACCGTGATATTATTTTTGCAGTTATATTCTAAACTGGCTATTTTTTTGTTACTTGCCTATTAAATTACTTGTGTTCTTGCTGAAGTTTCAAGGTTCCGTCGATTTTCAAAAAAAGGCACCACTTTTTTCTTTTGAAAATTATTAACCGCCTATTTACATATTTTAAATATTTTCCTCTTCAACTCCCCCCTTCTTTATGATGCCCTTGGTGCTAATAATGGTTTGGCATTGAAGATGTTAGACACTGCATCAAGCAAGCTCAATATTCATTGACCTAGTGATCTTTATTAACAACTTTTTGTTAATTCTTTGAGAAAAAAGACATCAAAGGTTGGGGAATCGCGTGAAATTTATATTAATAATGTCTTTATAATGAGATTCTTTTAACTAACAGCAAATTTTAATTACGATGTCATCACATAGGACTAAGATGACCAGCTACCTCACTATTCAAGTACACTAAACTTTCATGACACAAAATCTTTTAATCACAATGGCTTTGTGTTAATCACTAATTTGTATTACTTAACCCTATTGCCAAGATCCAGGGTATTTTATTGGACTGTTTTGGGGTTTGCATATATTAATGGAAAGACACTGCAATGGTGACAGACAATTATTGCATGATCTCTTGATCTTGGCCTTAGGTGACATGTAAATCGTATATTTTTTTACTTGGAAAACAGAAATTTGAGATTTTTCTGGTTTTATCTGTATTAGTTGATGGACAAATGTTATGTTTTAGTATCAGTATCATATGATACAGGTTCCAAACATGTTTAGTTGGGACCCCTACGTTAATACATCGTCTCGTCATATAGTCAAGAATGCTACTTGGTGTAAAATGATATAGCTTATTGTTTTTCCATAGTTTAAGCTATTGAATAGTCTTAGCAAACCATCAAGCCTTGTACCACATTAATCAGATACTGAACCTAGGGAGAAAATCTTTTAGATATAAAAAGTTCTTATAGCTGGGTGCATTGTATTCCCACTATAACATAAGAAATCTTTATGTGATGTTTGTAAGAACCATTTCTCTATATGGTGGCTTGGAAATGACATAAGATAAGACCATTTGTATATTCTGGATTGGGAAAATGCATGAGATTGTACATAAATGACATTTACAATCCCTCATAACTTTTGTGATTTTCCATTTTTAGATTACATGGACCGACTTCCAAGACAAGTCATTTTCACTTGATTGTAAATAGTCGGCAGGATTGTTTTAATCTTTCAATTTCTCCAAGTTATTGCATTTTTATGACCCAATACTATCAATTATTTTTTCTCTCTTGTTCAGATCCTTTCCATGTAGTATCATGCGATTTTGATATGCTCTAAAGATCCTGTAATTCAAGGTATGGATTGCAGAATTTTGGAAGTTGGGATTGAGATTGGGTGAATGTAACACGCTGTCTTGGAAAATTTCGCTGGGACAAATCCCAAATTTGGGGTTTTATAGTGAAATGGAGTAGGTGTATGGGATCAAGGGTGGATAACTCTATGATGCTTAGGTAAAAGGGCTTGGATGGTTTTCCAGCATAACTTGATTTTTTACTGTTGTTTGGGAAAATTCAGCAACAAGAATTGATTCTAAAAGTAAGTAATACAAAAGAAAATTAAATAGAAGGGAGGAGGTTTCAAATCTAGAGGAGGAAGATTGTACATACAATATGACTCCACTTAAATATGGCTTATTTTGTGTCTTAGAGGTAAATGTGATTCTTTATAGAAACCCTTGTCAATCTTACTGGTGAAGGTATATAATTCAAAATACAAACTTCATTCAGGCTCATAATTTCATGGATATTAAGTTCTGTTTAGCATATCCAATGGGTATTAAAACTCATTAGAACTAGAAAGAAATCCATGTCTACTCTCAACTTGCTGAACTTGGTTAGGAAAAATTGCCTCCTACAATGATACAATCTGCTTAATCGGATGCTAAATATCTGGAAAAATATTATAGTAGAGATAATTTCTAACATTATTTATTGGACACTCGCAAAATCCTCTAGTTCTCTCTAGCACCCCCTTTCTCTTGCTGTGTGTGTATTGAATCTCAATAAGGTATTTAGATCCCAGCCAAGCATGGAGTTTCAAATTTTTATTAATCGGTCAACGATCCTTACCAATTGTGAGGCATGGAACTAGTTGAGCTACTGGATCAATCAATCGTCCAAGCCAGTGCTTTGTTGCTTGATAAATCGGGCACGCTGGTTGACCGATTTGGTCTAATCCTAATTTTCTTCCTTATCACCTCTTGACTCAAATCTGGCCAGTCAACTGGTCAAGTTCTAATATAGATCAATGTCCCACTATTAGTTGGAGTTTATTTTTGCAAGCTTAGAACTTGTCATGGGGTTGCTTGCTTCCCTTGCTTTGTGATGTGCCACACAACTTGGGCTGCTAGTTGTTCCTTTTGGCCTTTGCATGTAGATATGCAGCTTTACTTTTTTTCTGAACTAGTTGCCAGTCATATGGTCTTTATATTAAACAATTTTTGGGTGTAACGTTGGATATAGGAATGCATCTTTAGATTGGTACACCCCTTGGTGCATTTTTTTATGGTGGCGAATTTGCCTCCAGCTATATCCTTCTTAGCTTGGTGATTGATTATTGTCATTTTTCCTTGTGCGTGGATGCATGTGTAGAACTTAATGATACTGTGATAGAATTTTAAATTGAATCTTACGACTCGAAATGTACATGATAAGAAGTACTTAATGGAGCATTAAAATTTTAAATCAAACTTTAAAATTCAACCATTTTCATATCGCCTATGACTTTAAAATGGGCTAAAAACAATATGGTTTGAAGATATACTACCCATGTAGTAACACGTTCAAAATAAATGGTTTAAAATAATATGTTGAAAAGAAATTATGGTGAATAAAAATGGAGAATCTAAAACTTTGTTGTTGGCTAAATAGTTTGAAACCCCTACACCAAAATTTGTTGGGTTATAAAGTTAACAGTTTATCAATCCAAAATCTGTGTTATTGCAAGCTATCTATTTTAAGACAAGAAAAAAAAAATCTCAAAAAAACACTCGGTTTTAGTTTGGATATAGTTTACATGATGCAGAATCAATAGATCATGCCAATGGTATGAATATTCCATTTAAACCGTGTTGATTATGCTACTACTGAAAAAAAGTCTACACGCCTTGGTGCAGTCATGATATACAGTGTGGATGTGGTGCTTATTTAGCAAGATAAGGAGAAATAGAAGAGTGAAGAAGAGAGGTCGCTCTATCTATACCTTGCGATTAGGTTTAGTGAGATCAGACTTTTAGCCCTAAAATACATCTCTTGTAATTAGGTCCAAGTGTTGATAATCATTGCTAGTGTTTTGCATGCTTCGGTGGATTTTCCCTCCATGCCCATTATGAGGTTTTGCATGCCCAGTGAGTATTCCTCAACTTAGACAAATATAAAATTCTAATTAGCCGACATGTTCAAAGTTTAACATTAAGAGTAAATTATAGCCTTTAATATACAAATAAATACCAGTATTATTTAGATAGAAATTTCACATAAATATACAAGCAATAGGTTAATTTTTTTTAGTTTGCTACAAAAAGTAAGAACACCATTTTTTTTTAAACACAATGTTACTTGTTTGAAAATTATTTAAAATATGAGAATACACTTATAGATAGAATGCTAGGTGTTCACTCACGTAATCAAGTTTTAACGTATCATTCTAAATTGCCTCCATCCAATTTCGTTTAGACCTTCCTTTTGTCCTCATTGCCTCAATGATTAATCTTATGGTTCTTATCATTTCTCCTAATTGGCGGGCTTATTAGCCTGTGTTGTATATGTTCAAATCATCTCAATTCTCCCTCATTTTATCCTATCTCCTATAGGTGCCACTCATTTGTTATCCCATCTCTTAATGTATTCTTCTCATTCATCTTAGCATTCTCATTTCTATTAAACTCACTTTTTCAACATGTTTCTTAATTACTAACATTCTAAATCATAAAGTATAGCAGATAGCCGTTCTATAGACCTGTTCCCTCTTCAATTTCATGAGTATCCCACCATCACATAGAACTCCAGAAGTACTCCATTTACATCTCGCTTTGATTTCATGAATCAGGTCTTTCTAAATTTCACCATCCTGATGAATGATCATCGGAAAATATTACGTGAACACTCTTTCATATTTTTTGACCATGAATCTGTTCTACGTGGCCATTTCTTCTCAGCCAATGTAACAGTCTGATTTTATATTACCTGAACATTAAAGTATCATAATGTTATACATGGAACATGAAATAATTATGGCTCGTTATATATAGGAATATCTATCTTTGCTTCAAGTCAGAAGGTTGTTAAAGTTTCTAAAC
The DNA here is from genome assembly GCA_038442645.1 of Agave tequilana. Lineage (NCBI taxonomy): Eukaryota > Viridiplantae > Streptophyta > Magnoliopsida > Asparagales > Asparagaceae > Agave > Agave tequilana. The sequence goes on from JAVJIF010007601.1 coordinate 10,890, forward strand.
ATTGATCTCTTGTAAATTTATCTTAGCCTTAGCTGGCAAGCTTTTATCCCACCCGTACACAGGTTTGAAGGTTTAACTATAAAAGAAAAGGAGAGGGTTATATAGAGTGTGAGATGCTAATTGCTATTAACCTCGAGTTTTTCCTCCCTCTTCTCATTCTATCAAAATATATTCATGTTTCTTAATTTTTTTATTCATTACACAAGTCGACACTATTTCTTCTGTTGTACATGCACTATTTTAGTTCTACTACTGAATCACTGATTCACAGGGTTGTCGCTGAAAAAGATCAAAACTATAGTCGATGAGGTAGGATTTGAATCGTGGTGGAGATGGGTGTGTGGGAGAGAGGAGATAGAAGAGATGTAAGGAGGTAGCACAGAGATCGGACGATAAAGGAGCGAGAAACGGCGCATGGAGCAGGCCAGAGGTGCTCCCGGTCGACCTCCCGGTCGACCGGTGGAGGAGGCCGGTCGACCGGCCCGATCTACCGGCGTGCACGGGCATGCACAGGAAGAAGCGGTCGACCGGCTCCGGTCGACCGACTAAAGTGGTTCTACTCTCGGGTAGGCGCAGTCAACCGGGCCAGTCGACAGTGGCATGGGTCGGTCGACCGGCCGGTCGACCGACAGGCGCGACTAGATTTTCCTTTTAGGATTCCAATTCCTTTTCTGGATGGGATTGAATCCAATCTGGGTTTCCATAAATCCAGGGACTCTGTGGCTATAAATAGATGCTAGAGGCCTCATGTATTATATCCCTGAAAATCTCACTGAAAATCTCTATTGGAAATTCCTTGAAGAAGGAATAATTTGTAATTGATTGTTGAATCAATAAGATCTCTCTCCCTTGCCTCGAGGACGTAGGCACGTTGTCAAACCTCGTTAAATTTGTGAGTTGATTGCTTTTCTCTGTTGTTTTGCTGTTCCTTTTGTGTTGATTGTTTCTCCGGCTGCATCGAGTCTCCGCCAGGTGGACGGATTCCTCAAGAGTGGTTGTTGTGTTTCCCTGACCCGCTGCGCACAACAAATGGTATCAGAGCTTCCCAGGTTCGTCGTGGGATCATCTGTTAATTTAAGGGCATCTGTTGCTGATTGGCGGAGATCGTGTGTCGGTCTCAGAACAGCATGTGAAGATTGCTCGAGGAATCAATTTGGTGGAGTAGATTGCTACGGAAACTCTTTGAGGGTTTCGCGTGGAGGTAAAAATCTTATCTTTATCTAATTTGATTTTATCTAACTCCGTTTGTTTCCACATTGGTTTGAGAAATCAGTTGAGAAGATGGCTGGAGAGAGTACATCGGTGAGATCCATGAATCCACATCCAAGGATTGATGTGGTGAAGTTCAACGGGACGAACAACTTTGGTACGTGGAGGTGTGAGGTTATAGATGCGCTGACGGCATCAAATCTCGAAGACACTTTACGGTTAGAGAAGAAGCGCGCATCAACGACGAAAGAAGATTGGGACAAGATGAACCGTTCGGCGTGTGGCTTGATCAGATCTTGTTTGATACAAGACATCAAGTATCAGGTGTTACATGAGACATCTGCGAGGCAGTTGTGAGAGATCCTAGAGAGGAAGTATCTGACGAAGCGCATAGAATCGCGATTGCAGTTGAAGAGTAAGCTCTATGGGTTTCAGATGCAAAGAGGATGCTCCGTCAATGAACACTTGAACCACTACGCGAAACTTCTTACAGATCTAGTTAATGTGGATATGGAGACAAGTGAAGAGGATAAGGCGGTAATTCTTTTGAACTCTCTTCTTAGGGAAGAGTATGAGGCCTTTACTCTTACTTTTCTCAATGGAAGACAATCCCTTAACTACGACGAGGTGTCTGCTGCACTTATGAGTTATGAAGTAAGGAGACAGGACCGACTGTCTTCTTCGGGAAGCACAACAGCAGAGACATTGGAGGTAAGAGGCAGAAGTTCCAATAGGAAGGGAAGAGACGATCGGGGAGATCAAAGTCCAGATCAGGCTTCAGAAATCTGAAGAAGAATCAGTGTGCCTTGTGCAAGGAATTAGGACACTAGAAAGCCGAAGGCCAAAGGTAAGAAGGTGGAGTCTAAGACTGAGGCAAATCTTATAAAAGTGGTCAGTACTCAAAGCAGTATCTCACAGGCAGATGGATCAGACTCGGACTCATCGGTATTCTCTCTCTCTGTTACTACCCCTACTGTTTGTAACTCAGATAATGCTGAGTGGATCTTGGATACCGAAGCTACCTATCATGTGTGCCCGAACAGGGCCTGGTTTTCTAGTTTTGAGAACCTAGATGAAAGTTACACGGTCATGGGTGATGATCATCTGTGTAATATAGAAGGGATGGGTACAGTCCGTCTCAAGATGGATGATAAGATAGTACAAGAATTGAAGGAGGTGAAGTGTGTACCTCAACTCAAAAAGAATCTTATCTTTATTGACGCTTTGGAAGCATTGGGTCTTGTGATATCTGTACGAGATGATGTTCTCAAGATGATCAAAGGCTCGATAGTGGTGATGAAGGGCGTCCGCCGGGACAATCTTTACTACTTGAAGGGTAGTACAGTTATAGGTCAGGTGGAGACTTCTAATTCTTCAGATGATGGTTGCACGGAGGTCTGGCAGGTGAAGGTCGAACATGAAGATGAAAGGTCTTTGTGAGCTCCTGCAAAGAAGGGATCAATGGATGGTGCTGCTACCTACAACTTGGAAGGTGAACACAGCGTTCTGGACAAGAAGAAGGTGAAATTCAGTACCAATACTCACCGCTCAGAAGGTCTTCTTGGTTGTATTCACGTAAGCGTTTGGGGACCTGCTAAGACTGCATCGCTTGGAGGTCACAGGTACTTTGTCTCTTTTGTTGATAGTTTATCTAGGCATTGTTGGATATATCCCATGAGACAAAGTTGTGAAGCCCTAGATATGTTGGTGAAGTGGAGAGGAAGAATGGAGAAGCAGTTTGGTAGGAAGATTAAGGAGCTACAGATTGGTAATGTTGGAAGAGACATGAACCAATTCCTACGATTTGGCCAGAACACCGGTATTGCTACTCACTTTACAAAAGGTATAAATGGGTTGGCTAAGGAAGTAAACCGTTCCTTACTGGAGAAGGTTCGGTGGTTGTTGTCTAATGCAGGATTAGACAAATCGTTTTTGGGCTGAGGCGATTGTGTATGCTAGCCATCTCATGAATAGATCGACTGCGATAGGAGGTAAAGTTCCATTGAAAATTTGGTCTGAGAAAGCTGTTCAAGATCATGGTTTGCTGCAGGAATTTGGAAGTCCGACCTACTTCAGTACCAAGGATGGCACTTGGGTCGGCCGGTCGGCCGACAATCGGGTCAAAGTTGAAGCTAGACCCTAACTGCTGTGAATTTGGGATTACTTCTCCTCCCAATAAATAGAGAATGTAAATAGTTGGTTATTTCTGAGTGAGAGTTCTTGAAAGAATCTTGTAATCCTCTTATAATTTTGTATAAATCATCAATGGATCTCTCTCTTCTGCTCCGAGAATGTAGCCATCTTGCCGAATCTTGTAAATCTTATTCTCCCTCTCTTTGTGTATATTTGTGCATCTAGAATTTGTGTTCTTAATATGCTCCAGCCCCTACATCCTATTGCTTATACACATGCATTTCAGGTTCCAACAAAAGAATCTAGTTTATATTTTATCTATATTGTTAATTACAGCATTTGCTATCATCTATGATTTAAACCTGTAAATTGTGTACTAATATACGTTCACACATTCTTGTATTACAGTGAACGAATGTTGTCATTTAAGCATCGCAATCTTCCTCCTAGGCTACAAATGTAAAGGACAGATTCGTCTGCCATTATGTGAAAACCTGAACAATATATGACAAGGATCGCGCATCGCAAGAAAGATGTGAAAAACGTTCATCTGATAATTTCATTTAATTTATTATCTAATTACCTAGCTTATTTGGCGTTAGTATTGATGAAGTTTGCTGTTGGTTATGTCTCATCCGTCTTGAGAAGGGAGGAATTATTTGGTCGAATTCCAGATTCCATCTGTTTTTTTTTCCCCTTTTTCAGAAGACTCTCCTTTTCTTTTTTTTTTTGCCTTGTTTATTTAATGTCCTTGTTCATCTGTGCTTGCTACTTTTCCTTCTATTAGAGGCACCTGCAAGAGCTAAAACTGAGATATCTTGGAAATTTTCTTTCAATTATTGAGTGACATTTTCTGTGAAGGAGACAAACATAGGAATTCAGGTGGGATTTTCTGAGAAGGAGACTTGTTTCTCTCGTGTTTCATTTTATGCAATAATACGACTCCCCCACTCTAATAATGACAACAGTTGGGAAAAAAGCACATAAAAAACGATTCATATTACATCACACCCCACCACTCTCAAATAATTGTGCTGGTTACATTCCATCGGTCATTTGAAATTTATTTTAGAGCACAAAGCACATAAAAAACGATTCATGCTCCATCACACCCACCGCTCTCAAATAATAGTACTGCTTGCATTGTACCTGTCATTTTAAAATCATCTCTCTCCAGCTCCATCTTCTTCGGCTGTTTGAGTTCAAGGAAGTGGGCAAAAGTGAGGAAGTCAGAAGTTTTTTTACTTTTTTAGAAAATAAAAATTTGTGCATATCTTTTTTGATGTTTAGTTGGTAGTTAGAAAATAAAAGTAAAAAAATATATTGTGTTTTTCGGTATTTGATTAGCAATGTGGAAGTGAAAGTGGAAAGATTGATCACAAAGTTGACTGTAATATAATATCAAAATAAAAATTAATTATGAAAAGAAATTTGGACTGTACTTAGACTGCAAATAAGATTTACATGATCACAAAATTAAGTGTTTTGAATTACACTTATTACAAATGAGATTTACATGACCACAAAATTAATTGTAGCATCCTCAAAGCGAGAAAATGGTTGTGTAAAAAAGAAAAAGAGAAAAAGAAAAAGTTTTTTTTTTTATATTTCTTTTCTAGTCTTTGAATGGATAACAGAAGTATGAGAAATGACACTTTTTACTTCATCACTTCCGCCCACTCCAAATATTCTCTCTCTCATTGGGCGAGGGCAGAGGACGAGGGCGGAGGCAGGCGAGCCTGGGGGAGGAAGAGGCGGACGGCGATGCTGGGGGGTTTTATTTTGAAAATATTTTTTAAAAAATTGTATTTTTTGAGTACACTAATCTGATGTATACCTTAATCAATTCCCTATGTGCTAATATCTGTACCTAGATTAAGATCTATCTACTTTTAATATAACCATAGTAAGTAGGTTTATAACTAGTGTAATTTTCTTTTTTACAATTATCTCCAAGTGGCAACGAAGACCATTAACTTTTCATGCAAAATTAGGGGTTTGAATGGACTGGGCCGGCCCAAGGGGACCCCGGCCCGAGCCCGTCCCCGCCCGAGCCACCCCGGCCTTGTTCTAGCCCGGGTGTAACGATCGCAGTCTTAAAATTTTTCGTTATCATAATTATCACTGGTTATCCTTAATTCAAGCGTACGACCCATCAAGATACAACACTTCGATTTCGGTTAACGTCAGCCTACTTATGGCTTCACAATATTTTCGCTCAAAGTGCATATATGATCTCAGCATGATTTATCATATTTTCAAATATTGTTCCGACAACCCGATAAAGAACACATAACCTACGCATTACTACTCCATAAACTCCATAATATTAAGAAGATTCAAGTCAAGCACCTATTAACACCAGCATTTCAATATATTACAAAAGTTCATGGTAAGCATCGACATAAAAGTTTTACATAGTGTTTCTTAAACAATATATACATAAGATGGAACATGCAAAAATGTGAAAATAATCTCCCGCTGCCACCTATCCCGTAAGTTGCCATTAAGCGGGTCCTTTGCCTTTATCCGAACCTGGAGGTGATTAATATAAAACGGTGAGCTCAACAGCTCAGTAAGTAAAACAACAAACATATGCATGACCATTATGTATGTCTATAGGAATATATCATAAAGGTAACAATTTTATTTATACTATTTTTATATATTTTTAGATAATTGTTAAAAGTCTTGATCAAAACACAGTAATTGGTCCTACTAGGCGACTTGCCCTTCCTATAGTCGACTAATACTGTTATTAGTCGACTTATCTTAAAACTATAGTCGACTAAGTCCTGTCCAAAAAGATATCCACTGTCTGTTGGCTGTTTGTAATTAAAGATAGTCGACTACCCTATCTTATGTAGTCGACTAATCCTTATACTAGTCAACTTATCACCATCTATAGTCGACTAATTCTGACCAAAAGAAGATTTTCACTCTCCGTTTGTTACCTGTAACTATGGCTAGTCGACTAATCTATCTTATATAGTCGACTAAGGGTGGTTTTCAGATACTTACGTAACAGAATCTCACACCTATAGTCGAACTTATATAGTTGGAATTTGCCTATATCAGTCGACTCATCACAGAGTCTAAGGTTAAAGAAATTTATATAGTTTTAGCATTCATTTTCCATTTTAACCATATTAACACACTTGTTAAACATGAAGTTGGACTCCCCCTTCGGTCACCTCTGGTTAAACCCGGTCCCTTCCTCCTATATGTTATTCAATGTAATATTCTCCCTTCGGTCACCTCCAGTTCTACCCGATCCCTTCCTCCTATACGTTATCGTAATATTCTCCCCTTCGGTCACCTCCAGTTCAATCTGGTCCCTTCCTCCAAATATACAATAATTATATCTTTCATGTAATAACAACATGCAAGGATTCATAAAGCAATGTCAACATAAATGATTTTCATGATTTCTACTTTACATTATGCAACATTATGGAAGTTATTAATATAGATAAGTAACAACTTGCTAAGTTAACTATGTATGAGCCTTTTCAAGGTAACCAACACATTATATCATCTTAATTTATGCGTAACCGTATATATACATAAAATCAAGTTTTACTTTTATTCATAAAACGGTTTCTTCTTAAGAGGCATGTGTTTGACTATCGTGCATACACACAATAAAGTTATCAATCATGCACAAGGGTAAGCATACATGGAAGTAGCTATAACTTATTTACCATAGGATTGTCTATAATGCATACTTAAAATTTAAAAGCCATGCGCATGTATTATCATTCATATCCACATCCACTTCTAATTTAGCAATTCTACTCTACTTCAAACTTGACAACCATCTATTATTATTTTGGAGTATGGATATTCTACTCACCCTTAAAGAGAATATCCCCGATTATCAAGCTTGGTTACTGGCTATAACGGAGTCTACAAGAACATAATAACATCATAATTAGTTTAGTTGAAAGAGTATAAGAGGGGTGTAGTAGGCTTAAGGATTTGCTTACCTTCTTCAACCAAAATCACCTTCCTATCTTGCTACTTAAGCCAACCTTATCTTCAAGAATTATCCCTCTAATGTGATTTTAGATTACCACTATTCCATGTTCTAATAAGTATTTTGGAGGAGATAATATAAGTAAGGAAGACTTTTAGTATAAAAGAAGGAAGGGAAGAACTAGTGAGTGAATGAGAGGGAGAGAGTGAGTGAGTGAAAATGAAGAAAACGGAGGGGGAGAAAATGTGTTGCTGCTGCTGCCTGCCTGCCTTGGCTGGCTGCAAAGGAGAAAGGGAGAGAGTTTTGTAGTTGGTGGGGGGGGGGGGGGGGGGGGGGGGGGTGTGTGGGGGAGCGAGAGAGAGTGTGTGTGTGTGTGTGTGTTGCCAAATGAGGGTTTTCTCCCATCCCCCTTTTTATACTCCACTTCTCTCAATGAGATCTTGCCAAGTGCCCCCCCTAACATCATATCTCTACACCTTTACCTTACTCTTATAAGTAAGATTCCCATACCTCCCCCTTCATGATGTACTTGTACTAACTAGTATGGTAGAGAGTATGGAAGAAAGTCAACATGCATGTGTGTATTTAAATTCATATATATATAATAGTATATGCATGGTATAATGTTTAGTATAAGTATCCTACATGAATTCTTGTTTCCAAATTACCTTCCTAAAACACTCAAGTGTGTTAAATAGGTGATCAATTAAGTCAAGTGTTACACTTAAAGGTTTCAGTTAAAAGATTAACTTCAGATTGAAGACTATGGGAAGAGGGGATTATGTTTTAAATGTGATGAAAAATTCAAACCAGGTCACAGGTGCAGTGTCAAGAGGCTAATGATGATAGAAATTAACTATCCGGAGGAAAATAGATGAAGAAATTAAATTTGAATCAAAAGGAACAGAAGACAAATAAGAGGCAGAGATATCAATACATGCCATGAAAGGGAATTGCTCTTTTCAGACTATCAGTCTGATGGGACACATCAACAGCAAGCCAATAAGCATTTTGCTTGATTCTGATTCAACCCACAATTTTGTTGATCCTAAATTGGTCTAGACAGCTGGATTAGTATTAAGTCCTGAGCCTTCTTACAAAGTAACAATGGCTAGCTGGAGATGATCAGTTATATAGTGCAGGCATTTGCAAATCTATTCTGATCAAATGCCAGGGTGTAAACACTGTGACTGATTTCAATGTTTTGCCTATAGAGGGGTGTTAAATGGTGTTAGGGGGGGTTGATTGGTTGAGAACCTTTGATACTCTGACCCTTAGTTACAAGGATCAAAAGATCAAGGTCACAAAGAGTGGGAAAACTTGAAAAAATCAAAGAATTTAATTTGAGGATATGGAAATGGTAAAAACTGAAGTCATGGACAAAACTCTATTTCCGGCTGCAAAAGGTTGGGTTTTATATGTAGCAGCAAGGGTGACGTTCCCAATGACAAGGATGATCACATTCACCCTTAACTGCAAGCCTTATGTGAAGAATATGATGATATCTTCAAGGAACCTTCAGGGCTACCACCTCAGAGGACTCATGATCACCAAATCCCATTAGCCCCAGGTGCTAGTCCAGTTAATCTAAGACCATATGGGAACAGAAAAACATAATTGAAAAAATGGTTGAAGAAATGTTAACTGCTGGAATCATTAGAAACAGCCAGAGTCCCTATGCTTCACCCATTATCATGGTCAAGAAAACTGATGGTTCATGGAGATTGTGTGTAGAATAGAGGTCATTGAATCAAAGAATTATTAAGGATCAATACCCTACTCCTATCATTGATGAACTGTTGGATGAGTTGAATGGGTCTACCATATTCACCAAGCTAGACCTAAGAAGCAGCTATCACCAAATTAGGATGAAAGAAGAGGACATCACCAAATTAGGATGAAAGAAGAGGACATACACAAAACTGCTTTCAAGACTCACTTAGGGCGTTACGAGTATTTAGTCATTCCATTTGGTCTCTCGAATACCCCTGCCACATTCCAGGCCCTTATGAATGAAATATTCAAACCATACTTGAGGAAGTTTTAGCTTATATTTTTTGATGATATATTAGTTTACAACACTAGTCTGCAGGATCATGTCAATGATGTCATGCATGTAAAAAGGGTTTTTGATGTCCTGAGGACTAACTAGTTATATGCTAAATGGAGTAAGTGCAAAGTGGGTGTAAGTGAAGTGGATTATCTTGGGCATATCATATCAGCTCATGGTGTTTCTATTGATCAAAGAAAAATACAAGCGGTGTCTGATTGGCCATTTCCAAATAATTTGAAGGCTTTGAGGGGTTTCTTGGGTATCACTGGGTATTACAGAAAGTTCATTAGAGGTTACAGCTCAATTGTTGCCCCATGACTGCCTTGGCCAAGAAAAATGCTTTTAAGTGGGATGATACTACTCAAAAGGCATTCAATAACCTAAAATTGCTCTTAGTTCTCCCCCAGTCCTAGCCTTACCAGATTTCACTACTCCTTTCGTTATTGAGTGTGACGCATCTGCAATGAGAATTGGAGCTGTATTAATGCAGAGAAATCATCCAATTGATTTTATCAATCAAGATTTAAAACAACCAGAGAAACACCACTCGGCTTATGGAAGAGAAATGTTGGGTACTCTGCTGGCCACAAAAAAATGGAGACGGTACTATTGGGCAGAGACTTCATCATTAAAACTGATCATAAACCACTCAAACATCTTGTTAGAACAAAGACTGTACACTGAAGCTCAGCATACCTGGCTGCTTAAGTTGTTGAACTATAAATATACTGTAAAGTACAAGAAAGAGAAGGATAATATAACAGCATACAGTCTGTCCAGAAGAGGTGAAGAAGAATCTTCCTCCTTATTAGCTGTGCTAGCAGTAGAGTCAGATTGGGTCAGCCAAGTGAGGAAAAAGGTTGAGTCAGATGATTACTCCAAAGGTATTAAAACCAAATTAGAGGAAGGTAAACTGGATCCTGGAAAATATCAGTTGAAGTCGGGGCTAGTTTACTTCAAGGGGAGGATCCTTATTAACCCTACTTCCAGTCTCTCTCAGATTCTAATAACAAAAAATCATGACACTCCTGCAGGGGGGTCATTCAGAATATGATAAAACTCTACAGAAGCTAAGGAAGGCAGTGCATTGGAAAGGATTGAAGAAGAGTGTCAGAGACAATATAAAGAGTTATGATACTTGCCAGAGGTCAAAATATGAAAACTTAAATCCTGTTGGTTTGTTACAATCTCTGCCAGTTCCTGAACAAGCATGGGAGGAAGTCACAATGGATTTCATAGACTGTTTCCCTAAGAGTTGGGAAAATCTGCTATTTTTGTTGTTGTAGACAGGCTAACTAAGTATGCCCATTTTGTGTTCTTATCCCACCCTTATACATCAAAAACCATAATTGATAATGTCTTCAAGTACTATGGTCTTCCAAAGGTGATAATATCTGAATAGGGACAACCTCTTTTTGAGTGGGTTTTTGCAGGAATTTTGGAGGTTACAAGGGTCCAAATTGAAATTCAGTACCGCATATCATCCCCAAACTGATGGCCAAAGTGAAGTGGTTAACAGGTGTGTGAAAACTTATCTGAGATGCTTTTGTGCACATAAACCTCATGATTGGGCAAAATGGTTACCCTGGGCTCAATTTTGGTATAACACCTCTTGGCATAGTTCTACAAGGACCTCTCCCTATCAAGCTTTATACGGGAGGCCACCTCCCACTATCATGACATAAATTCCTAAAACTGCTCGGCTTCTGTCGGTGGAAGAGGAACTAGCATGAAGATGTAGCGCTTCAGTTGTTAAAGATAATCTAGTAAAAGCAAATGATATAATGAAGAAATTTACTGATTTACATAGAACTGAAAGGGAATTTGAAGAAAGAAAAATGGGTATTTTTAAGATTGCAACCTTATAGACAGGTATCAGTAGGGAGCAGGAGACCTCATAAACTTTCTCCTCTGTTTTATGGCCCATATCAGGTAATACATAGGCTTGGAAAAATTGCTTACAAGCTCAAGCTTCCCAATGAGTCCAAAATCAATCCTGTCTTCCATGTTTCCCAGTTGAAGAAAAAGGTAGGATCAACTACTGCTATTCAACATCAGATCCCCTCAGCAACTGTTATTCTTAATATCTTTATTGGCCTCTCACAGGTAGAACAAATAATTGAACCAGAAGCCATTCTAAGTCGCAGTATGGGTAAACGAGGCAATAAGGCAATCACAGAAGCTTTGGTTAAATGAAAATATATGAGAGAAGAAGAAGCGACATGGGAGGCGAATTTTGGTGGGGAGCATTGATACACGTCTGCACAGATGGAGTGACGACGATCGGGGCCAGAGACAGCGTCCGCGTATCAGAGTACCCAGCTGCGGAGGGAAAGGAGGAAGAAGACCATTGGGGCGCAGTGACAGCCGTTGATGTACTTTAGATTCAAAGGAGGCCGACAGATGCGAATGCGGGTCGAGTCCATTTATAACCTCTACCCGACTCAGAGTAAAATCAGTTGGCGCGCTCCTATAAACAGCAGGGGAGATCTGTTGAAAATTCATTCTGTTTTTTGTGTAGACCAATTCTTGTAATTGACTCAGGCCGGCGTCCTAATTCCTTTTCAAAATCAAACACCAACTTCCCAAGTTGTCCCAGTTCTTGTTCTTCGTAGGGTTCTCCCTATCAAATTGACAATTCTGCAGGTCGAGATGGCGAGAAGGAATCGACACAAGCTTGCAACGCGATTGCCGCCGACGGGCGGCAATCATGGAGCCACCGTCGGCCGGACCCTGATCGCTCTCATCTCCCTAACCCTCCATGCCAATCTTGGCCGAGGACCAACGCTTATAGAGGAGGAGGAGAAACTCACTAATGGGCCCATGGTTATGGGTCTAAGAAGAGCACAGGCATGCTGCCAGGAGCGACAGAAAAAAAAAAGATACAATTATTTGAACCCATGGGCCGCTTAACGTTTGATGAGTGCAAAGGACATGGGCCAGGATTCGTGGTCGAAACAGAGAAGATACAGAAAAAATCATATTTGTTTGCACCCTATTTACAATGATTTGAGTATAATAAGATAGACGAATGGACTGACTTCAAACGGATATAAATAATCCGTACGTGAACCCATCACATACCCAACTGACATGATATCGTTTGTGAAAAAAAAAAAAAAAGGATAAATAGTAAACTGAATTATATGAGTTGAATCTAGGATTAGGTTTCAAGAACTGTCACAAAGGTACTGTAGCCCAGAGCCATGAATGATGATGGTCCAGAAATTAATATCAAGAATGAATACGCTAAACGACAAAAATGTTTTATAAATAAATAAAATTAACAAAGATGGCATCAACGAAACTTTTGCGAGAAATTTTTTACAATTAACATGAAAGTCTAAAATCCAGATTTCTTGCTGGTTTGAAATGGCTAAATGGATCTTACAAATTGACGGTGGTTACCTGGATGCCCCAGTAAATATGATAAAATCCTAAACGAATAAGCCCTGCTCTGCTAATTACGAGACATATTGATATGCTTCATACACATTAACTTGTTTGAGATCTGGAGCTATCAAACACGCTCTTACCCTGCCCATTGGGCAATTTGCATGTGAGCTAAGCTTTTAAGATCGACAAATATTAACGCTATTATGATCCGTGCAAGGGCACGAACCCTGAAAGAACGGCTCATCATGGAAGAGAGAGTGAGCTCACGGAAAGGACCTCTTAATTGCTGAGCATACTGCGCCACAATTTATAAATGTCTCAACAACTTTGTGTACGACTCATGAGGCGTGATAGATTTGTCGGCTGGGAGGAGACGTCAAATGTCGGACGAATTGAATGAGCAGCATGAGCAGTTTGTATGGGGGGGGGGTTGGGGGGTTTACAGCTAAGATGTTTGTTTAGACCGTAATTCGTAAAAGATTTACGCAACTCAATTACCACTCACTTGCAACTTAATTATCACTTACTTACAGCCCACTTACAGTTAATTTTGTGGTCATGCAAATTTGTATTAGTTTTTTATGTTAATATTAATTTTTTTAATATTTAACATTGTTGATATTTATTTGCAATATTAAAAATTTTTAAATCACTAAATAGTTTATTTTGTGGTCAACTTTTTCACTTAGAACTTATACATTACGACAACCAAATACCGTAAAACACAATACACTTTCTCATTTCCAACTTTATATTACCATCAAACACTGTAAAACTTACATGTATGTGACTCATTTACAGCTGTAAAAAAATTTATCAATTACGACTTACGAATTACGACCAATTACGACAACCAAACGGACCCGAAAAAACATGGATACCCTCGTTAGTTAAAATAAATAAATTGATGCGAATACTTGAGAGCTACATCAAAAGATGTGATAACACCAAAACGATAAACAAACAGTCCTCAAAAGTGCGCTCAACTGGGTAGTTGGTGGATTTGTTTTTTAGCAGGTTGTTGGTTCGAATCTTTTCAGGACAAAATGCACATATCTCGCGAGATTAGTCGGGGTATTATTAAACGGTCTTGGACAATCGAATGGATTCCATATATTTTTATTTTTTTAGAAAGGTTAGTTTCAAGGTATCTCAGAGCACCCCACTCTAATAAGAATAAATCTCCGTAGTGATTATCTAGCTTTCAAACTAATCTCAAGGTGTCCATGTAATGTACTTGAGCTACCGGTTGCTGGGGAGCAAACCAGTGCCTTTCACACACGCTTAGGGGAGGCCTCGAACCCGTGACCTCTTGGACGAATCCAAGAGGTCATGCCACTTGGCCATCCCCTCGCGCGCGCGCGCGCACACACACACAGAGAGAGAGACTTGTGTCCTTCCAAAAGGATTTAAACCCGAGTCCTTCCAACTCAAATACAACCCTCCGACATTTGAATGCAAGATCCATTTTGTTGAAGTTGATCTATATTATTTCAAGCATTTATAACAAAAAATCAAGCGTTTCAATACTTTTTGTCCATCCATCTAGCGGCGCAAAATGAACGGCCGAAAGTCGTGAGTTGGTTAGATTTATGTCTTTAGACATGTAAATTCTCGATCCGGCCATTTGATCATGATCTATACATTTAAAAACCCCTACAAACTAATTTTTGTTAGGTTTCAAATGTTTTTACACCGTTAACTAACCAACTCACTATTTAGGTCGTCCGTTTTTTCCCTACCTGATGCATGAGAAAAAAGTATTTAAAAAACTTGATTTTTGGTTTATAAATACTTGAAATAATATAGATCAACTTCAACGGATTGAATCTTGTATTCGAATGTCGGATATTGGTATTCGAGTAGGAAAGATTCGACCTCAAATCATTTTGAAAGGACACAAGTATGTGTGTGTGTATAGAGAGAGAGAGAGAGATGTACCTCAGCCGCCAGCTGAGAGACTGAATCTCAACTACAAATTTTGGGACGTTACTATGATCGCAGTTTTTGTGAGGACTGCTATCAGGTCGCAGTATTTTTTTTGTAAAAACTGCTACTATGATCACAGTCCTAATTACACTGAGAATATCTGAAATTTTTTAAGGCTGCGACCAGATCGCAGTGCCAGCTGAGAGAGTTCTGTCAACCGACGACTGAGATACAGATAGCTCATACACACACACACACTACCTTGTTCATATAAGTTGCAAAATGTAGGTTTCCCGATTCTTTTTCTTACAATATTTATCTATTTATTTGAAATAGTAAATCCTAGAGGAAAGGTCAAATTCTACGTACCCAATTCACATTCTTAGGATCTGAGGGCGCTCTAAAATGGCTGCAAGCAAATATAAAGAATGTAGATCTATGGCACGAATATTATCGTCTTAGACACGGTCTCCTTGTGTTAGTTCCACATGTACGAATGGCTTCCCGCGCATCCAGCCAAAGCGCTCCCTTGGCATCATCGGCCGATGACAAGAGCGTAACAAGGCTACGAGGAATCGATATATCCGCAATGAGAAGTCAATAAGACAGCGCCTCGGCGAGCAAACCAAGGGAATGAATGGATTGAGTTGAGACTATAAATTCTGGCCTAGTTGAAAACTAGCCATACAAGAAAGAAGTAAAGCCCACAAAAGGAAAGGAAAAAAAAGATGTGTTTCAAGGTAGAGTGCAAGCAGTGTGGGAAGTTCTCGTGGACCGGCTGCGGCAAGCACGTTGCCTCCGTCTACAACGCCATCGAGAAGGGGAAGCACTGCGCGTGCAAGTCATGGCCGGGAGTTGTCGTGGCCTCGGAGTCCTCCTCAGCTGCCGCCACGGCTTCAAGCAAAGGTAATGGGAGAAGGGATTATATCTAGCTGTAGATTTCTTTCTTGTTGATTTCTCAATTGTTGTTCTAAGTTCTTTGCATAAATTCTTTGCAGAGAAAGCATGAGATTGAAGATGAAGTTTAGGAAAAGGGAGGCTATTTGTTCTGCTGCTGTTATGTCGACACTGGTAGTTTGATTGATGGAAGTTGGTGTGGGTTGTAGCATTGCCAATCTAAGTTGGCGATGCTCTGTGTTTTCATTTTAAGATGATGTTGTGGGTTGTAGTATTGCCAATCTAAGTTGGCGATGATCTGTGTTTTCATTCTGAGATGTTGTGGGTTGATCGCCAATCTAAGTTGGCGATAATCTGTGTTTTGTTTTCATTTTGAGATGTTGTGGGCTGTAGTATTCCCAATCTAAGTTGGGGATAGTCTGTGTTTTCATTTTGAGATGATGTTGTGGGTTGTAGTATTGCCAATCTAAGTTGGCGATGATCTGCTGTGTTTTCATTTTGAGACGTCCAGTGCTTAATTTGAATAATAAAGACCAGCCTCTCTTTCAAGATTGTCATTCTTCAATTCGTTGTCTGCACTTACGCACGTGTGGTCAGGCTTCTTCTGGCTCAAATTCAAAAGATCATGTACAATAGGATAATACTTCTTTGAGCTTAAATAAATTAATTCTATGGTGAACAAATAACAAAGAACGCACTGGCTCCGTTGGCCAGCAACGTCAAGAGATAAAAGAAAGAAACAAGGTAATAAAGCAAGAAAAAAGAAAAGAAGAAGAACAAACATATCAGTAGGAAATCGTGGATGATTACTAATCCTCAGCAACTTCTCAAAAGCTTGTTCATCTGCCTCTTGTCAAGCTTCTGTCAAATTTCAAGAATTTCTTTTGCTTGCTTACTGTCAAGCTTCGCGAATGTGTACAAAGAAAGAGAATATAATTTCATGAGTTCTACGACCATCCAGGAGAACAAAAGATTTGCAGTAACCATCCAAATTCTCCCATGCTATGAATTATAGAAGATTACGATGATAAATTTGAAACAATCAGTTGCATTCAATTCATCATATAAAGCCAAGAGCCTTGTAGAATGCATTCGTCCAAAACCTTATTCAAATAAAATGCAAACCTTAATTTCACTTTCCATTCTCTTCTGGAATCTGTCCCAACATATTAAGATCTGACTGACACATCAATATGAGATCTAACCTTAGCAACAGTAGGACATCATCATCAGATAAAAGGCCGGTCACCAATGCACAAATAAGTTCAATACAAATTTCTTACAGACACATTTCACAGTACAATCCGTGAAGCCATCTACCACATTGCAACCATACTCCCCAGAGAAGTTTTACAAGCAGTTGCACAACACAATTTTTCGAACTACGTGGAGAATAGTTAATGGGAGTCACCTTCACCGGCCTGCTTCAATCTAGAGTTCCAAGGATGTGTAATTGCAAAGTAAGGACAGGCAGGTGAAGGATTGATTCCGAATCAGAAAATTGACTTCAAATTAAATTATAGCAACAGTTCTTCCAGTTGGCACTTTGTTCCTGAATCAGAAATTAGGGGCATCTGGGAGCTGCAGCTAACTTACCAGTCTATAATTTGATGGCGGAAGGCGAGATTGGCATAATTAACAGTGAAGATGACTGTAGGCTGTCTAAAAAATCACTGAAGACAAGTCATCAAAAACTAGAGTCCAAACTCCAGAGGCAAGGCTAATCATCGCCACCAGCGCAGCACCAAGACGCGAAGATTGAAAGCCGCGTCTCAATATCACTGTAATCATCAAGACGCGAAACATTAAAACCCACATCTCAGCATCACTGCAGTATCAAGACGCAGAGCCCAAAGCCCGCGTCTCACGTGAAGCTTGACGCAGAATTTGAAGCTCGCATTTCTCAAGCATCACCTCAATAGAAAAACGCGAGGCCCAAAGCCCGAGTCTCGGTTATAACTGGCCTCATTACTGGGTCAATTATTGCCCACGTAATGAGCGAGTTAACCCCCATTATGGAGCGTTTTTAGGGGACACTTTTACCTACTGAAATCTCTATAAATAGCCAAATTTGCTATGAAAGAGGGACAGGGGAAAATCCTTGGTCAGAAAAACTTCGGTTGTAAGCCGTAGAAGGATCAAAATCTCTAACTAAAAAAGAAGAAGAGAGAGTTCAACTTTTCTAACAACTTGCTGCATACAAGTTTGTTTTTTTTCTTGCAATCTCTTTTAGATTCTTGTTAGACAAAAACTGTGTTACTTCGTCCACCATCCAAAGAGAGGATTCCCAAGAGGTCCTGACGTTCACCCGGTTAATAGAAAACAAGATTCACTTTCCATCGCCACATCAAGAACCCGGTATTAAACAAAGGAGAGATTTGAGCTTGAATATCTCCCCTCTCTTGTAAAGGATTATTAATCCGTTGTAATTTTCTTTATAATCAGGTAAAAAAATTTCATCTCGATCTTCAATTTTTCCTCACCAAATAAGAAATGGCGACTCCGCTGAGGATTTCTTTCTTTACCGATGAGCAAGTCGTAGCGCAAGGTGATGTCACCTACATAAGAAAAATGGTCGAATCACTCATTGTCGAGTTCGACCAGGCAAAATATGAAGAGTTCCTCTCTTCCGGCTCTAAGAGCCCTAGAGCACGACCCTAGGGCAATCTAATTCCGAGTCGTCTAAATCTTCGTCTAAATAGGAAGGCAACCCGAAGAATGAGGGTATTCATTCTAAAAGAATGAGTCAATTGGAGCAGCGTCTGGAAGTCCTTACCAACCGGAAGGCCTCCAAGAAGCAGGAGTGGTCTGACCATATCCAGCAGAGTGGACTTATTCCATACCCTCCTAAGTTCAAAGCTCCGACCTTACAGGTTTTTGACTGTAAAGGGTCACCGAACCAACACATCTACTACTTCAAGTCTCAGACAAGAAATGTAGTAGATAATGATGCCATCTTGGCACGTTTGTTCATCGACACTCTAAAATGGCTTGCCTTTGAATGGTTCATGAAACTCTCAGAAGGCTCCATAAAAAACTGGGGTGATTTGAAAAATCTCTTCCTGACACACTTCTTTGAAGACAACTCGAAAATTACAATGCCCACTCTCCTGGCAACAAAGCAGCGAAAGGGAGAGTCAGTCAAAACATTTGTGGAGCGATTTCGGAATATGGCGCTCCGATGTCCTAGCAGATTGACCCAGGCCACCCTGATAGAAACATGCCGTTACAATCTACAAACTTCACTCCTAATCCAGATAGGGGTTGCTGAAAGCCGCAAATTGAAGCAATTGATCCAGCAAGGTGAAAATACTGAAGAAATTATCGTCAGGGTTAGGGCAGAAGAAAACAAGTGTTTGGTACGGAGTAGAAGAATTCGATGTAAAGTTTCCTTGAATCAATTGAAAGATTACAACGGACTAATGCTCCGACTACAAGGGAGGGAAGATGTTGAGTCTTGAATCTCCCCTTTGTTTAGTGCTGGGTTCTTCAGTGGCGGTGGAAAGTGAATCTTGTTTTCCGTTGACCGGGTGAACGTCGAGAACTTCTGGGATCTTCTCTTCGGATGGTGGACGGAGTAGCACAGCTCTGTCGACCAAGAGATTGTAGGCAAAGATTAACTTGTACGCAGCAAGTCTTCTGAAGGGTTGGACTCTCTTTTTTCTCTCAGAGTTCTTCTCTCCAAAATCTGACCCCTTCTTCATAGCAACGGGGCTATTTATAGAGGTTTCAGGGGCGTACGTGCCTCCTAAAAATACTCCATAATGGGGGTTAACTTTCCCCGTTATGTGGGCCGTGATTGACCCTATAACCGGGACGGTTACAACTGAGACGCGAGTTTTGACCCTCGCGCCTTGGTGCTGCTGAGACGCGGGTTTCGACCCTCGCGCCTTGGTGCTGCTGAGACGCGGGTTTCGACCCTCGCGCCTTGGTGCGGCTGAGACGCGGGTTTCGACCCTCGCGCCTTGGTGCAGCTGAGACGCGCCCTGCGTCTGGAGTTTGGGACTCTGCCTTTGATGACTTGTCTTTTAGTGATCTTTAGACAGCCTACAACAAGCCCCGACCCGAGAATTCGACAAGGCGCGCGCCAGAAATATCTTTTCAATCAAAAGAAAAGAAACGTTGGCGACAGAAACAAAATCCCCCGTCAAATCTCAGCCGGCCAGTGGAGGTGGTTCTTCAAGTCAGCCACGTGCCAACAAGCAGTATTTTTTCAAAGACGAGCATGTCGATTCGTTGTTCAAGTTACTTAATAAGAGCAACATATTGAAGCTTCCTGAAGCTAGACGTCCTGAAGAAGTCGGCAAGTCTGACAATCCTAACTACTGTCTGTATCATAGGATGCTAGGGCACCCCACCAAGAGCTGTTACGTCTTCAAAGATATCCTTCAAGCTCTGATCGATGCGGAAGTGCTAAAGCTCCGTCCAGAGCAGAAGAAAGTGACAGCTAATATAACATCATTTCTTCAGTTTGAAAAATAGCCTCCAGCACCATCCGGAGTAGTTCCCATCCTGAAAGGGAAACTAAGAATGGTCAATGCAGACCCACATCATCAACATGAGAAAGGTCTTGTACCTATCCCTACACCTCAGGGAGAAATTATGTGGGTTCATCCCGACCTTATAGATGGCTAACAGTGGACTACTGTTACCAACAGAAAGTCCAAAGGCAAGACGAAGCTTCATCCTGCAATGTGGTGTGTGCTTCTTTCCGGGAAGCAGAACTGATGTTCCCTCACTAACTAATTCGGAAGAGGAAACAATTATCCTTGCCACAAAGCTCAATAAACCGCTCGTGACAGAAACTCGTTCGGGTCAGTCGTATTTAAAGAAGTATGACGATATGGGGGCAAGCTCTCCTAAACCTACAGAGCCAACCAAACCCTCCGCAAAGCAACCGGTGGAGAAGCAGAAAGAGCTTCGGTTTTTCAAGGCTCTCCCAAAAGACTATTCGAACTCGCAGGGGTTTGGGCTATGTGTCAAATCTAATTCCATCAGCCTCTGAGTTTGAAGAGTAATTATACCATAATTACTCATCGGGCATGTCATCATGGGAGTCGGATGTTAGTATCGGCAATATCTTCAGAGAACTTTCAGTAAACATGGTTTCAACAAGCCACCTGGAAGACAGAGATGAAGAAACGATCCAGTCTGATATAGATCCTTGGATCAAACACCTAAATACTCTCTGGGATATTCTCTTCAAACAACGCGAACCACCACGGAAGATAAGGTCACCCAGATTAATCTGGGAGAGGAGGCTGTTGGCCCAGAGGCCTTCCACTCTAGTTTTGATGATGATTAACTCATGTAGTTATGTTTACTAATAATCTTGTGATGTTTAGTTTCAGATCATTAACCAAGATGTTAGTTGGTGATTAGCTTCAACAAAGGAGTTTTGAAGCCATTCACATGGTGATTCAAGAGCCCGAGCAACAAGATCATACATAGCACTCGTTGGAGTCTAGCTCGGTGGATCACGGAGTTTTGGATCGAGTCGGCTTGGAGACGGTGCTCTACAAGAAGACTTAGGTATCCTAGTTTAGTTTATATTTTAGATCCATGTGTAAAGATTAGATAGTGTGATATGCTCAAGTTCACAATACACACACGTTTCATGTTTTGGATATTGGTTTTTCGGTTTTTGGTTTAACCGATATTGGTTTCATGAATAGAAGTATCAATACAAGTTTACTTTGTTTAAGTGTATATTAGATATATTCTATATATATGTAAGCTTAATTTCTCAGACAAACTTATGTTGAGATGCCTATTCATGAGGCTTGGTGTTTTGTGTTTTTAACAAAACATATTTTTGAAAATAAAAGACAAAAACAATGATATGTATATGTTTCATGTATATTGGCTATGTCCATATGCAACAAGTTTTAAAATGATTAAGTATCATGTTTTTATATTTGGATATGTTTTGGACAATTTATTTGAAAAATCAAAGTTTGAAAAAATACAGTTTTGGTTTCGGTAATTTTTCCATAACACAAAAATGGTTTAAAATGTTTGATATTTGTGTTGAAATTTTTATCACATGTTTATATATCATATATAAAGTTAGAAACTATTTTTGTGGATTTTTAGAAGTTTTATGGGATTTTTTAGAATATATAAAACCCAGTTTTCTGACCCAGTTTGCCTTCTGTCAGGCTCTGGCGGTCGACCGGGCCGATCGACCGGACCCAGAGTCGGTCTACCGGGTCGGTCGACTGACGTGCACAAGCTTGTGCACGTTGGCCAGGTTCAAGGAACGGTCGACCGAGCGGTCGACCGGCCAGAGAGCTTTGCTCTCTGGTTTTGGGCGGTCGACCGGGCGGTCGACCGGCTTCTTCCAACGGTCAAAAATATGACCGTTGGCGGTCGACCACCAGCCGCCAGAGCTGCCAGTTCAGCTCCAACGGCTAGTTTTCCAATAGGGCTTTAAATACCCCATTTGTATGGGTTTTTCTCTAAGATTTTCAGAGCCAAAAATTTCTACTCTCTAGTGTTTATTTCAGCAAGTTTTCAAAAGTTTTTTGGTGCTTAAAGAGATCATCTCTATTTGTTTCAAAAGGGTTTGGAAAATTCAAGAAAAAGAAAAGCTTTGGGATTGGGTTTTTGATCTTCATTGTATTCTTATTCTAGTTATTTTCCCAATAGTTTTCTTTGAGTTTTTGACTTCCAAACACTTGTTTTCCACTTGAGCTATATCACTCTATCCTATTCTATAGGATCATTTATTTGTGAGAAAAGAAATTGTTTGTGGTTGAGATGTACCACCTTGTTGTAAACCTTTCTTTGTGGTTGCTCCCTCTTTGGTAGAGGTTGAGATTGTGGTTTACTCCCTCTTGGTGAGGTGGAGTTGGGTTGGATTTGTATCCCTCTTCGGTAGAGGTGGATTATGGTTACTCCCTCTTGTGTGAGGTGGAGTTAGATTGGTGGAGTTCGGTACTCCGGTCTTCGGTAGACCATTTGTATTGCCTCGGTGGAGGTTGTATTGGTTGAGAGAGGAGTTCGGTACTCCTAGTGGATTGGAAATCCTTCTCGGTGAAGGCGGGGACGTAGAGAGCGGTGCTCGAACCTCGAAACACATCTTCTTGTTTGCGTTTGATCAATTGACTCTCAACTCTCTCTCTCTCTCTCTTTATTTGTGTAGTGCATTATTCATATTGTCATATCTTATATGCTTGTGTTGTGCCTTACATTGATTCATTATTGCCTATCCCTATATGCTTGGATTGTTTGTATGTGCCTCACTTGTGCTTAACCACGAGAGCTTCATATAGCACCTCAACTCTTATTCAGAAGAATCAAGAGGAGTTAGTTCAGAGCCTTTCACGGGAAATTCGGCTATACTTGTTGGTTGCACTAAGTGTAGTTGCAATTAGTTTTTAATTTTCACATTTAGTTCATTAGATTAGCCCTATCACCTATTCACCCCCCCCCCCTTTAGGTGATTTCAATTGGTATCAGAGCCTACGCTCCTGATATTTGATTTAACCACCTAGGAGTGAGATCTTGGTTTGCTAATCTATCATTTGCATTTGCACGTATATTTGTTTGCACACACTCATGGATTGCTTGTCATCTCCCATGTTTGATGTTTCCAACATTGACACATGGAAATTTAGGATGTCCTTGTATTTGAAAACCTAGGCTTGCATGTTTTCCTTGCCGCTACCAAGAAATGCTATCTTGGTAGCTGCAACCATATAGGGGCCAATGCACAAGCCCTTGAGGCTATTAGAAGCACGCTTAACAAAGATTATCTTATGCTTGTTTCTAACTTTGATTCCGCCTTTACAGTGTGGAACAAGTTGACTTCCTCCGAGCTTCAAATGCCCAACATAATGGAGGATGAATCTAGTGGAGACGAATCCGAACAACGATGCTATATGGTCCAAGGGAATGACTCCCTTGAGATACATTCGGATACTCAACTAGATAGTGCTAGCTCTTCATTAGATGATCATGATAGTATGGATGCCGATGCTTTAAATGAAGAGTTATCTATTGTTTGTGAGAACCTCCTTGAAAAATATAAAGTTTTGAAAAAGAAAACTTGTAAGTTAAGTAAAGAAAAAGAGGATTTGTTTTCAAAACTTGAGTTGGTTTTGCAAGAGAAAGAGGAGATTTCTAATGAGAGGGATTCATTGAAATCTCAACTTGAACTTGCCCTAAAAGAAAATGAATTTTTAAAATCTAAAAATGATTGCAATGAAGTTTTGAAGAAAAATAAAGCTATAACTTCAAAACTTGATTTTGTTGTGAAAGAAAATGAATCCTTGAAAATAAAAATTGATTCTATTTCAAAAGATTTAGATGTTTGTTTAAAGAAAAATGAATCTTTAAAAATTGATATAGATTCACATGTTTGCCATGCTAGTGTAGCTTCACCACCTAGCTCACCTATTGCATGCCACACTTCTTTTTAATTGAAAATGATATATCTTTGCTAAAGAAGAATATGGATTGTTTGGGCTCCACCTTGAGCCATTGTGTTTTGAGCCATACACGTTTGAAATCTTTGTTTCGAAAGAAACAAGTTCCATCTTTGCATGCACACCTTCCACGGCATACACATGCTACTCACGGTCACAACCATCACACTTTATATGCTCATGTGTATACTTATACACATCACCTTGCTAAATTTTGTTATGATCGTATAAATGATTCTAATTTAGCAACTAAGTTTGTTTGGGTTAGGAAAGGAACTAACCCCCATGGACCCATAAGAATATGGGTACCAAAGACCACCCCTATTATGTTTGATGTAGGTGTGGGCTCTCGCATGACGTGAGAGTTGCGGTGCCTTGAGGTGGATGCGTTCCGAGTTTAAAGATTACTATTTGGATGCATCACTTTCAAGGGAGTTTGGGAGGACCACCTTGGTTTGGAGAACTAGAGAGGTGCCTTCATTGGTTTTGGTATCGATCTCTAACTCCCGCTTATGTTTGCATGCCTTTCATGTCTTTGTCTCATAGCATGTCTTGTTTTATTATCCATTATGCTTATGTCATGTTTATTAGATTAGTGATATACATGTTTAGTTACTTGAGACACCCATGTTTAATGTGGACTTATATTTTTGTGTTCTCACTTTGTTTAAACTAATATGTATATCCTAGATCTAATGCATATGCATATACATAATGATCATATGTATGTTTATGATTTGGTTTTGATGCTTCATGTTTTGATGTTTATTATGTTAAATGCCATGATTATTAGATCATTGACATGCATATATAGCATTTGAGATCACCCATGTTTATATGGACCCATATATGTGTTTCACCATTGTTTAGCTATTATGTATATCATAGTTCTAATAGCATGTGGATTTACATAATGATCGTTTTTATGTTAATCTATGTCTCGTTTTATACTTCATGTTTTGAATATATGTTTAAATGTTAGTTTTCATTAATAGTAGGATATATACTTGTACATATAGTGGGACACAAATAGATCATTATATGTTTGTGCTTAAACGCTCATTTGTACCCATTAGATGTGCTAGTATAGTCTAGTTTGATGATTCATACATTTTAAACTTGTATTCCCCATTTTGGACATGTTTTATGATCATGTGGTTTCACTTCATGTATATGTTTATTTTACCAAATTTAAGATATACATGTATACCCCTTGAGTCATTTGCTTTTCATGCAAATCTTTATTATGAACTCAATTGTGTTTAGGGATATGTATGTATACTTCTTGTTTTGTCAAAACATACATATGCTTTGAAGTATATATATTTTTTTTATATGAAAATTTAGTTTTGACGATTTTCATGTTTTCCATGTTTAGCTTCATGTATATGTCCATCTTGTTCAAACTATTGATTATGCATGTACATCCTTTGAGCCACGTGCCTTCATGCATATACATTTGTGGACTCGTTATGTTTGAATATATATGTATAGTTTAGTTTGTACTTGACATACATATGCCTTGAAGAAATCGAGTTTTTATGATTTTCATGTATTGAGGAACTTAGAGCTTGAATGTCTATTTTCATGATTATATGTTTTCACATATACCTTGTACACTCACCTACTTATTGTTTCTCATGACTTTGTTTTCATGAGCATGATATGGGCTTATGAATTTTGATTGTTTAGTGACCATGTGATTTACATGTATTTCATGAAATATAATTTTGTTTTATTCCTTACTTGAAGGATTTCGTACTAGTTTTCAAGTTTTTCCATTTAACTAGTTGATGTATTCTTCGTTATGGTAGAGTTTTCAAACATGCTATATTTTTTAAACCTATTTTTGAAAACCCCTACCTTCCAAGGGCGGTTGGCTGGGAGACCATGCACATGTATGCTTTATAGTGAAAATCATTTTAAACTTGAGCATGAAATGGGTGGTAGATGATATGAGGTATACACTTGATATTACTGTTGTTTCAATTGGTATCATTGGATCTTTTCAATTGGTATCAATATTGACATTTTTGTATACTCATATATTGTTTTTGTGTATGTATGCTTTCATTTGGTATCATCTATTTTGATTGGTACTTATTTTTCATACACCTATACATATTTTATTTGTGCTTACTATATCCCTATATCTTTAAGCATAATTTTTGATTATACAAAGCTTGAATGTTTAATGACTATCATGTTTCTATTAATGAGTTTTCAATTGGTATCTTAAACAAGCTTATGCATCGTTTTATTTGGTATTTCATAAAGGGGAAGAAAATTCGTATTTTTATTTTTCAATTGGTATTTTGTTTACCGTTGATTTCTACTCCCACACTTTATGTTGAAAATTGATTTTATTTTGGCATCATATGTTCTAAATGAAAAATATTCACAATTGGTATCAAAATTCTGTTTACTTTCAATTGGTATCTATTGATCTATTTCTTTCAATTGGTATCAAGATTTTATTTATTTTCTCACAATTGATATCAATGCCTTATTTACTTTCAATTGGTATCTTTAAAAATAATTTGATTTGTTTTATTGAGAAAATTCAAAATGTTGTTTTAATAAGAATTAAAAGTAAAAACAAAACCAATAAAAACAAAATTTAAAAAAAATTGTTTTGATTTATATTGCCTATATGCAAGGGGAGCTTAACATCTCTTCTACATATAGATTCATGTTGAGTGTATCCTATATTGAGGAGCTAGACAACTCTTCTTTATGCGATGCACGTGTGTAGGGGGAGCTTCACATCTCTTCTTATGCATTGCATATTATGTGTTATGTAAATTAGGGCTTGTCATCCCTTTTTCATGTAATGCATATATGCAGGGAAGTTAACTTAGCGTCTTCCTCTTCATGAATGTATATCGCATATATTCTTATTATTGATTTGTTTGATATCACCCCTTTATTGATTCTTTGTTTCGAACAAAAAGGGGGAGAAAAATTTTGTTTTACTTTAACCCCTTTGTTGATGATTGACAAAAAGGGGGAGAAGTATTTGGTATATATGCATGTTTTCAGGATTTATGTTTATGCATATATGTTTTGTTTTGCAAATAGGAGAAAAAGAATTTATGAGTTTTATGTTTGATTAGCATGTTTATCTCCTTATATTTGCATACTGTTTATTTATGCATGTGCTTCATTACCATATCTTATTGCTTATTTCCTATGCATGAGTTAAGGGGGAGCTTCATTGAAGCTTAACTTTAATCCATGCATATATAACTCCGTGAGTTTTGTCATCATCAAAAAGGGGGAGATTGTTGGCCCAGAGGCCTTCCACTCTAGTTTTGATGATGATTAACTCATGTAGTTATGTTTACTAATAATCTTGTGATGTTTAGTTTCAGATCATTAGCCAAGATGTTAGTTGGTGATTAGCTTCAACAAAGGAGTTTTGAAGCCTTTCACATGGTGATTCAAAAGCCCGAACAACAAGATCATACATAGCATTCGTTGGAGTCTAGCTCGATGGATCACGGAGTTTTGGATCGAGTCGGCTTGGAGACGGCACTCTACAAGAAGACTTAGGTATCCTAATTTAGTTTATGTTTTAGATACATGTGTAAAGATTAGATAGTGTGATATGCTCAAGTTCACAATACACACACGTTTCATGTTTTGGATATTAGTTTTTCGTTTTTGGTTTAACCGATATTAGTTTTCATGAATAGATAGTATCAATACAAGTTTACTTTGTTTAAGTGTATATTAGATATATTATATATACTTGTAAGCTTAATTTCCCAGACAAACTTATGTAGAGATGCCTATTCATGAGGTTTGGTGTTTTGTGTTTTTAACAAAACATATTTTTGGAGATAAAAGACAAAAACAATGATATGTATATATTTCATGTATATTGGACCTATGTCCATATGCAACATGTTTTAAAATGATTAAGTATCATGTTTTTGTATTTGGATATGTTTTGGACAAAGTTTATTTGAAAAATCAAAGTTTGGAAAAATACAGTTTTTGGTTTTCGGTAATTTTTCCATAACACAAAAATGGTTTAAAATGTTTGATATTTGTGTTGAAATTTTTATCACATGTTTATATATCATATATAAAGTTAGAAACTTTTTGTGGATTTTTAGAAGTTTTATGGGATTTTTTAAGAATATTTAAAAACCCAGTTTTCTGACCCAGTTTGCCTTCTGCCAGGCTCTGGCGGTCGACCGGGTCGGTCGACCGACGTGCACAAGCTTGTACACGTTGGCCAGGTTCAAGGCACGGTCGACCGAGCGGTCGACCGGCCAGAGAGCTTTGCTCTCTGGTTTTGGGCGGTCGACTCCAACGGTCAAATATATGACCGTTGGCGGTCGACCGGCCGGTCGACCGCCGGCCGCCAGAGCTGCCAGTTCAGCTCCAACGGCTAATTTTCCAATGGGGCTTTAAATACCCCATTTGTATGGGTTTTTCTCCAAGATTTTCAGAGCCAAAATTTCTACTCTCTAGTGTTTATTTCAGCAAGTTTTCAAAAGGTTTTTGGTGCTTAAAGAGATCATCTCTATTTGTTTCAAAAAGGGTTTGAAAAATTCAAGAAAAAGAAAAGCTTTGGGATTGGGTTTTTGATCTTCATTGTATTCTTATTCTAGTTATTTTCCCAATAGTTTTCTTTGAGTTTTTGATTTCCAAACACTTGTTTTCCACTTGAGCTATATCACTCTATCCTATTCTATAGGATCATTTATTTGTGGGAAAGAAATTGGTTTGTGGTTGAGATATACCACCTTATTGTAAACCTTTCTTTGTGGTTGCTCCCTCTTTGATAGAGGTTGAGGTTGTGGTTTACACCCTCTTGGTGAGGTGGAGTTGGGTTGGATTTGTATCCCTCTTCGGTAGAGGTGGATTGTGGTTACTCCCTCTTGTGTGAGGTGGAGTTGGATTGGTGGAGTTCGCTACTCCGGTCTTCGGTAGACCATTTGTATTGCCTCGGTGGAGGTTGTATTGGTGAGAAAGGAGTTCGGTACATCTAGTGGATTGGAAATCCTTCTCGGTGAAGGCGGGGACGTAGAGCTCGGTGCTCGAACCTCGAAACACATCTTCTTGTTTGCGTTTGATCAATTGACTCTCAACTCTCTCTCTCTTTATTTGTGTAGTGCATTATTCATATTGTCATATCTTATATGCTTGTGTTGTGCCTTGCATTGATTCATTATTGCCTATCCCTATATGCTTGGATTGTTTGTGTGTGCCTCACTTGTGCTTAACCACGAGAGCTTCATATAGCACCTCAACTCTTATTCAGAGGAATCAAGAGGAGTTAGTCCAGAGCCCTTCACGGGGAATTCGGCTACACTCGTTGGTTGCACTAAGTGTAGTTGCAATTAGTTTTTAATTTCCGCATTTAGTTCATTAGATTAGCCCTATCACCTATTCACCCCCCCTCTAGGTGATTTCAGAGGCTAGTCCTAAGCCCAACTTTATAAGCGAAAGCCTATCACCCCCCGAGAAAGAAGATATAATATCTCTTGCGCGAGAGTATATAGATGTCTTCGCTTGGAATTACGAGGGCATGCCTGGGCTTGATCCTCGAGTGGTTACGCATCGCCTTAAAATTAATTCAGACTTGAAGCCAGTCAAACAGCAGCAGCGACGGTTCCGTTTAGAAATAATGGAAGCAATCCAGACGGAAGTAAAAAAGCTTATAGACTCTGGCTTCATTAGGGAGAAACAACACCCTGATTGGGTAGCCAATATCGTTTCCGTTACCAAGAAAAATGAGAAGATCTAGATTTGCATCGATTTTTGCGATCTAAATGAAGTCTGTCCTAAAGACGAATTCCCTCTCCCAATCACGGATGTCATGATTGACAATACGTGCGGGTTTGAGCAAATGTCCTTTATGGATGGATTCTCAGGGTACAATCAAATCAAGATGTACCCTGATGATGAAAAGCACACATCTTTCAGGACACCACTAGGGATATATTGTTATACTGTCATGCCCTTCGAATTGAAGAACGCAGGGGCAACGTATCAGAAAGCTATGAATGCAATTTTCCATGAGCACATGCGTAAAACAGTGAAATGCTACGTTGACGACATTGCAGTGAAAAGCCGCACCAAAGGCGACCACATAGCCAATCTGAAGACAGTTTTTGAAATCATGCGGACACATCAGTTGAAGATGAACCCCACTAAATCTTTCCTGGGGATAGCCAGCAGTAAATTCTTAGGGTTTGTGGTGACATCCAAAGGAATTCACCTAGACCCAGAAAAAGTCCGTGCCGTCCGAGATATGCAATCTCCAAGGAATCTCAGGGAGCTTAGAGGATTTCAAGGGCGACTAGCATACATCAGTAGGTTTATCTCAAATCTCTCCGAAAGATGCCAACCCTTCACCAAATTGATGAAAAAGAGCGTCTTATTCATTTCGGACGATGCTTTCCAACAAGCGTTTGAGAAAATCAAATGATACCTCACGCAACCACCTGTCCTTACAGTTCCGGTGTCGGGAAAACCTTTCCTGATATACGTTCGAGCGATGGATCATTCTTTAGGAGCTTTGCTAACCCAGAATGATGATCAGGGACACGAGCAGACAATCTACTATCTGAGCAGGACCATGATCGAAGTCGAACATCACTATAACCCGATCGAAAAGGAATGTTTGGTGTTGGTGTTTGTCGTCCAGAAAATGCGACGCTACTTGGTGGGCCAGACTATAAATGTTATATCAAAAATCAACCCATTAAGGTTGCTTATGACGAAGCCATCGTCGCTAAATAGTCGACTGACAAAATAGGCCATACTGCTCTCCCAATATGAGATGCGCTTTCTACTGCAAAAGGCCGTGAAGGGACAAGCGGTGGCAGATTTTCTGGTTGAACATCCAGATCCAAGAATGACTGAACTTTACGAGGATCTCCCAGACGAGGTTGTTGATGTTTGTTAGACCCAGACGTCTTTCGAAGGACAGATATGGCAGCTCTTCTTCGACGGTGCATCAAGAACAGGCCCATGGGAGCATGTCGTAGCAGGAGTGGGGGTAGTATTAGTCTCTCCACAAAACTACGTGATCCCTCGTGCATTCTCATTAACCGAGCCATGCTCCAATAATGTAGCGGAATACAATGCCCTCTTGATTGAAATGCAAATCGCCGATGAGATTGGCGTTTAAAAATCTCAAAGCATACGGTGACTCTAAACTCATCGTTAACCAAGTTCGCGGAGAGTACGAAGTCAGGCATGAAAACTTAGTACCCTATTTCAATGCAGCTATCTCTATGACCGAAAAGTTTGGAAACTTTTACATCGACCATGTACCACGTCAGCAAAATGCGCACGCAGATGCACTAGCATCTCTCGCTGCCTCCTTAGCTCTTCCAGCTGGAGTAGTAGAGAAAATACTTATTTACAGCCACGACTTGTATTGCCCAAGAACCGCTTTTGAAGATCACCAAAAGCCAACAGGAGACTGTCAAGCCAAAGAAGCTTTAGAGACTTCAACAGGTCCAGAACTCAGGGATTGGCGATTCCCGTACATCGACTATGTCTTGTATGGCATTCTGCCTAATGATCCCAAAGAGGCGGCTGTCATTAGAAGGAAAGCCCCCAAATTCTACTATAATGCGATCACGTGAACACTGTATCGCCGATCGCATGACAGGATCCTCCTTCGCTGCCTGTCACAAAAGGAGTCACAGGAAGTACTCAAAGAAGCGCACGATGGCATGTGTGGAGCTCATCAGCCCGGTCCGAAACTCGGAGATCGACTCCAAAGGCTGGGATATTATTGGCCTACGATGATTCGGGACGCCATCACTTATGCCAAACGATGCCACGCCTGTCAAGTCCATGGCGATTTCATCCATCAAGCACCAGGATATCTTCGCTCTACAACCTCAACCTGACTATTTGAGATGTGGGGAATGGACGTGGTTGGCCCTATCAGCCCACCTTCATCCAAGGGATATCGGTTCATCTTAGCTATAACCGATTACTTCTCTAAATGGGCTGAAGCTATTCCCTTGAGGGAGGTAAAGGCATCTGACGTGATCAAATTTGTTAAAACACTACGTCATTTACCGCTTTGGTGTACCACGACAGATTGTTCATGATAATGGACCCCAGTTCGTTAGCCAGGCTTTTCAGAGGTTCTGCAACAAGTTCAGAATGCAGAGTGTGTTCTCAACGGCATACTACCCAGCCGCTAACGGCCTCGCA
This sequence comes from Agave tequilana, assembly GCA_038442645.1. NCBI lineage: Eukaryota > Viridiplantae > Streptophyta > Magnoliopsida > Asparagales > Asparagaceae > Agave > Agave tequilana. Next base: position 43,117 of record JAVJIF010007601.1, read on the forward strand.
GAAGCTTTCAACAAGACTATTGGAAAACTTCTCAAGAAATTCGTCTCGAAAAGCCAACGTGACTGGGACGACAAGTTAGGTAAATGCTTATGGGCCTATCGCACGATGGTTCGAACCCCGACGAAAGCTACACCTTTCTCCTTGGTGTATGAGTGTGAAGCTGTACTCCCATTAGAAATTCAAATCCTATCTCTACGTGTCGTCTTGATAGCAGAGATGACAAATGAGGAGAAGTATCGACTGTGACTCCAAGAACTGAAGGCTTTGGATGATAAACGCCTGCAAACTCAATAGCAAGTCGAGCTCTATCAAGCTCGAATTACCAGAGCCTTCAATAAGAAAGTCAAGGAGCGAACTTTCAAGAAAGGCGACCTTGTCCTAACTGTTAGAAGACCTATGGTGATGACGCATAAGACTAAAGGAAAATTCTAACCCAAATGGGAAGGACCATTTGTAGTAGAGTCGGTCTACTCAAATGGAGCATATCGCCTCATAACCTCAGACAGTGATACGCTCATGATGCCAATCAACGGCAAATACTTGAAGAAATACTATCCTTGATGGCACTCTTCTCCTGATCAGGTTAATACTACACCTCTGATCGAAACTCCAGATCCAAGATGAACACCAAAGAAAAGCTTTCTTCCTCTACTGGATCACATCACGGCCAATCAGCATCAAGCTAATCAAGCGCTAGTTATATCATGATGCATGATGTAAATATTGAAGAAGGAACAAAATGCAAAACTTCGATTTTAGTTTAGTTACTCTTCTACTGACATCCGACGCCTCTGACGGCTAAGGATAGAGGAAAATATTGGCTTTTAAGCCCAACATAAGTCTTCGATAACTTATCATGCTGAGGGGAATAGCATGGCTAGCCCAACTCAAACGGTGGTTGATAAAGGCCCATCAAATCCGTTGATAGCTGAGGGTTTGCTAAAAATCCTAAGGGACTTAGTCACATTCTCTCCTCCAAAATCTCCTACCAATTCTCACCCACAAAATGGCATGGACACAAAAAAAACACTGTGTTCATCTCCCTAATGAAATGAACGTGAATTCAGTCAAGTAAATATTACACCTCTGACAAATTGGATATTTCCAATCCCCAGTGGATTCAGTCAAGTTTATATTACACTCTGACAAATTGGATATTTTCAACCCACAGTGGATTCAGTCAAGTTAATATTAAACCTCTGACAACAAAACTCATTAGTAATCCTCGCTGTTATGTTAATACTACACCTCTAACGGCAAATTTCTCATGTCTCAGGAAAATCAACGATTGTCATGTTAATATTAAACCTCTGACAGTTCATTTTTCTTTCCACCCAAAATCCCCTACAAATTCTCTTTTATAGAGTGGTAGGTCCACAAATATAATCATTGTTATGTTAACACTACACCTCTAAAATGAAAATTTTAATACTCCCCAACGAGTACAAACTTCACTTGTCTCTCCTCTACATGGAATCACAAGTCCTCAAAATTGCACCTATCGCAGATCAATTATTGTCAAGTTAAAATTACACCTCTGACGTTCTAAATTTCACTTGTCAATTCTCATCAATAGAATGACAAGCCCCCAAAATTGCTCCTATCGCAAACCAATTCTTGTCAAGTTCAAAATTACACCTCTGACAAATTACTGTTAATTTTGTTGGCCCAGAGGCCTTCCACTCTAGTTTTGATGATGATTAACTCATGTAGTTATGTTTACTAATAATCTTATGATGTTTAGTTTCAGATTCTTAACCAAGATATTAGTAGGTGATTAGCTTCAACAAAGGTATTTTGGAGCTTCTCACATGGTGATTCAAGAGCCCGAGCATCAAGATCATATATAGCACTCGTTGAAGTCAAGCTCAGTGGATCACGGTTTGGATCGAGTTGTCTTGAAGACGGAGTTCGTCAAGAAGACCTCGGTACATAGTTTAGTTGAGTTTTAGATCCATTTGTAAAGATTAGATAGTGTGATATGCTCAAGTTCACAACACACACTTGTTTTAGTTTTCATGTTTATTGGTTTTCGGTTTTTGGTTTAACCGATCTTGGTTTTCATGAATAGATATTATATCAAAACAAGTTTACATTGTTTTATGTATATTAGAAATGTTCTATATACATGTATGCTTCACATCTTAGACAAACTTATTTTGATATACCTATTCATGAGTTTTGGTGTTTGGTATTTTTAACAAAACATATTTTTGTATTTAAGTCAAAAACATGGATATATATGTTTCATGTATATTGGACTTATGTCCATATGCAACATGCTTCAAAGTGTTTAAGTATCAGGTTTTTATATTTGGATGATTTTTGGACAAAACGAATTTTCAATTCAAAAATCCAAGTTTTGGGAAATACAGATTTTGGTTTTCGGAAAATTTTCATAACATAAAAATAGTTCTAAATGTTTTAAATTGTGTTCAAATTTTCACACAAGTTTATATATCAAAGAGATTATAAGAAACTATTTTTGTGGTTTTTTTTTAGAGTTTTCATGGGATTTTACAGGTTAATAAAAACCAAGTTTTCAAGTCCTGAAATCCCTGTTCCGGCTTCTGCGACCGGACCGGTCGACCGAGCTAGGAGTCGGTCGACTGACGTGCACAGAACGTGCACGCCATGTCTGCTAGAGGGCCGGTCGACCGACCCGGTCGACCGCCAGAGAGCTTCTGCTCTCTGGAAAGCCCCGGTCGACCAGGCCGGTCGACCGGCAGAGAGCTCTGCTCTCTGTTCCAGGCTGCGGTCGACCGAGCCGGTCGACCGAGGCTCCAACGGTCAGCTTTTTGATCGTTGGCGGTCGACCGGACCGGTCGACCGCCAGCCGCCAAGGCTGACAGTTCAGCCTAACGGCTAGTTTTGGATTGGGGCTTTATATACCCCATTGTTTTGAGTTTTTCTCCAAGATTTTTAGAGCCAAAACTTCTATACTCTCCAGTGTTTTTACAAGCTTTCAAAAGTGTTTTAACACTTAAAGATTTCATCTTTATTTGTTGTTTTCAAGGGTTTTGGAAAAATCAAAGAAAATAGGATTTTGAGATATTGTTTTAGATCTTCATCTCTATCATTTTCAAGTAGTTTCCCAAGTAGTTTTTCTTTGTTATTTGATTTCCAAAACACCTTGATTTCCACACTTGAGCTATCATTCTATCCTATTCTATAGGATCATTTATTTGTGGAAAATTGTTTGTGGTTAAGGAAACCACCAAGTTGTAAACCCTTTACTTATTTTATCCCTCTTTGGTAGAGGTTGATTTGAGGTTGTGGTTTGCTCCCTCTTTGGTAGAGGTTGAGGTTGTGGTTTACTCCCTCTTGTGTGAGGTGGAGTTGGATTTGTATCCCTCAAGTGTTGAGGTGATTGGTTATTTGGCTAAGGGCCTACTCCTCTTGTGTGAGGTGGTGTTTGTATTGCCTCGGTAGAGGTTGTATTGGTTGAGAGAGGAGTTCGGTACTCCTAGTGGATTGGAAATCCTTCTCGGTGAAGGCGGGGACGTAGAGCTCGGTGCTCGAACCTCGAAACACATCTTGTTGTTTGCGTTTAATCCATTGACTCTCTCTTTATTTGTGCATTGCTTTACTTTGTCATATCATATACAAGCTTGTGTGTTTGTGTGCCTCACTTGTGCTTAATCACGAGAGCTTCATATAGCGCCTCAACTCTTATTCAGAGGAATCAAGAGGAGTTAGTCCAGAGCCCTTCACGGGGAATTCGGCTACACTCGTTGGTTGCACTAAGTGTAGTTGCAAATTAGTTTTAATTTCCGCATTCAGTTCATTAGATTAGCCTTATCACCTATTCACCCCCCTCTAGGTAATTTCAATTGGTATCAGAGCCTACGCTCCTGATATTTGGTTTAACCACTTAGGAGTGAGATCTTGGTTTTGCTAATCTATCATTTGCATTTGCACATTTATATTGTTTACACACACTCATGGATTGCTTGTCACCTCCCATGTTTGATGTTTCCAACATTGACATGTGAAAATTTAGGATGTCCATGTATTTGAAATCCCTAGGCTTGCATGTTTTCCTTGCCGCTACCAAGAAATGCTATCTTGGTAATCGCAATCATATAGGGGCCAATATACTTGCCCTTGAGGCTATTAGAAGCACGCTTAACAAAGATTATCTTATGCTTGTTTCTAATTATGATTCCGCTTTTTCAGTGTGGAACAAGTTGACCTCCTCCAAGCTTCAATTGCCAATCCAACCGGAGGATGAATCTAGTGGAGAATCCGAGCCACAATACTTCATGGTCCAAGGGAATGACTCCCTTGAGGTATATTCGGAATCTCAATTAGATTGTGATGATGCTAGTTCTTCTAGTAATGAGCATATTGATCCTAATACTCTAAATGAAGAACTTTCTATTGTTTGTGAAAAATTGATAGAAAAATATGATCTTTTGAAAAAGAAGAGTTTTGAACTAAAAGAAGAAAACAAGGTTTTATATTCAAGACTTGATTTAGTTTTGCAAGATAAAGTAGAAATTTCTAATGAAAGGGATTCATTGAAATCTAGACTTGATTTTTTCTTAAAGGAAAATGAATGTTTAAAATCTAAAAATGATTGTAATGATATTTGAAGAAAAATGAAAAATTGTCTTCAAAAGTTAATTTTGTTTTAAAAGAAAATGATTCTTTAAAAATGAAAATTGCATCTATTTCGAAGAATTTAGAAGTTTGTTTAAAGAAAAATGAATCTTTGCAAAATGATTTGTCTACACATGTTTGCCATGTTAGGATAGTTTCACCTAGTTCACCTATTGCATGTTCCACTTCTTTTTAATTAAAAATGATATATCTATACTTAAGAAGAATATGGATTGTTTGGGCTCCACTTTGAGCCAATGTGTTGTGAGCCATACATGTTTGGAATCTTTGTTTCGAAAGAAACAAGTTCCTATTATGCATGCACACCCTCCACGACATACACATGCTCCTCACGGTCACACCCATCACATGTATGCTCATGTGTACACTTGTACACATTGTGGACGTAAGGGCCACCTTACTAAATTTTGCTATGATCGTATACATGATGTAAATTTAGCAAATAAATTGTTTGGGTTAGAAAAGGTACTAACCCCATGGACCCAAAGAGTGTGGGTACCAAAGACCACACCTATTGTATTTGATGTAGGTGTGGGCTCTCGCATGACGTGAGAGTTATGGTGCCTTGAGGTGGATGCGTTCCGAGCTTACAGATTACTATTGGGATGCATCACTTTCAAGGGATGTTTTGGTGGGAAGACCACCTTGGTTTGGAGAACTAGAGAGGTGCCTTCATTGGTTTTGGTATCGATCTCTAACTCCCGTTTATGTTTGCATACTTTTCATGTCTTTGTTTCATAGTATGTCTTGTTTTATTGTTCATTATGCTTATGACATGCTTATTAGATTAGTGATATGCATGTTTAGTTATTTGAGACACTCATGTTTAATATGGACTTATATCTTTGTGTTCTCACTTTGTTTTAAATTAATATGTATATCCTAGATCTAATGCATATGCATATACATAATGATCATATGTATGTTTATAATTTTTGTTTTTGATGCTTCAGGTTTTGATGTTTATAGATTATTATGTTAATGCCATGATTATTAGACCTTTGACATATATACATAGCATTTGAGATCACCCATGTTTATATGGACCCATATATTGTGTTCTCACCATTGTTTAGCTATTATGCATATCATAGTTCTAATTGCATGTGGATTTACATATTGATCGTTTTTCATGCTTATCATGTTGATTTATATCTTGTTTTATACTTCATGATTTGAATATATGTTTAGATGTTAGTTTTCATTAAAACTAGGATATATATACTTGTACATATAGTGGGTCACAAATAGATCATTATATGTTTGTGCTTGAACGCTCTTTTGTACCCATTAGATGTGCTAGTATAGTCTAGTTTTGATGATTCATGTATTTTAAACTTGTATTCCCATTTTTATACATGTTTTTCACGCTTACATGTTTAACTTCATGTATATGTCCATCTTGTCTAAACTATTGATTATACATATATATCCTTGAGCCACGTGCCTTCATGCATATACTTTTGTGGACTCGTTATGTTTTGAATATGTATGTATACTTTAGTTTAAACATGACATACATATGCCTTGAAGATTAAATAGTTTTGATGATTTTTATGTTTAAGGGATATTGAGCGTTATTGCCTAATTTTATGATTATGTGTTTCACATAACACTTGTACACTTACTTCATTTAAATGTTTCTCATGATTATGTTTTCATGAGTATGATATGGGCTTTATGGACTTTGAGTGTTTAGTGACCATGTGATTTACATGTTTTTCATGAAATATAATTTTGTTTTATTCCTTACTTGAAAGATTTCGTACTAGTTTTCAAGATTTTTCATTTAACTAGTTGCAGTATTCTTCGTTATGGTAGAGTTTTCAAATATACTATATTTTTCAAATCTATTTTTGAAAACTCCTACCTTCTATGGGCGGTTGGTTGGGAGACCATGCCTTGCATGTTAATATTGAAAATACTTTTTAAACTTATGCATGAAATGGATGAAAAAATATTATGAGATATACACTTGATATTATTATTGTTTCAATTGGTATCATTGGATTCTTTCAATGGGTATCAATTATGACACTTCTTTTGTATACTCATATATGTTTTATTTGTACTCAATGATATCACAAATTTTAGTTTTGCAAAATCAAGCTTATCATAACCCAAAACTTGAATCTTTTTAATGTATATCATATTTCAATTGATTAGTTTTCAATTGGTATCCTAATACAAGCTTATACATCGTTTTATTTGGTATTTCATAAAGGGGGAGAAAATTCGTTTTTTATCTTTCAATTGGTATTTTGTTTACGATTGTATTCCACTCCCATACTTTATTGAAAAATAATTAAAAAAATTAATATTGATTTTCAATTTGGTATCATATACTTATAAAGAAAAATACCTTCAATTGGTATCAAGATGTTATTTGTTTACTTATCAATTGGTATCAAGATTTTGTTTTTACTATCAATTGGTATATGTTTTCATATTGATATCAAAATGTTTGATTGAAACTTGTTTTCAATGCCTCATTTACTTTCAATTGGTAGGCATTTATTTCTTAAATATTTTATGTTCACTTTCAATTGGTATCAATATGCACTTCATTGACATATTTTTAATTGGTATCATATTGGTTTTGATTGCACCCCTTATTGGTATCATTTTTGTTTTAGACAAAAAAGGGGAGAACATTTTGTTTTGTTCTCTTTTACCCCTTTGTTGATGATTGACAAAAAGGGGGAGACGTATTTGAGTTTATATGCATGTATTTGAGTTTTTATATGCATATAGTTGAGTTTTCATTTTTTTGGTATCAAGAGCTTCTATTGATTGATTAATTTTTAATTGATTGGTATCAAGAGCATGTATTTAAAAAAAAAAGGGAAAAAGAATTTATTTTTTAAAAGTTTGGAAGAGCATGTTTATGCTATTCATGTTTTAGTTTGGTATCAAGAGCATGTTCATTTCATTGTTTTATGCATAGTCATGTTTAGTATTTATTGCATATCTTATTGTTTATTGCTATGCATGTGTTAAGGGGGAGCTTCTTTGAAGCCTAACTTTAATCCATGCATATATAACTCCATGAGTTTTGTCATCATCAAAAAGGGGGAGATTGTTGGCCCAGAGGCCTTCCACTCTAGTTTTGATGATGATTAACTCATGTAGTTATGTTTACTAATAATCTTGTGATGTTTAGTTTCAGATCCTTAACCAAGATATTAGTAGGTGATTAGCTTCAACAAAGGTGTTTTGGAGCTTCTCACATGGTGATTCAAGAGCCCGAGCATCAAGATCATATATAGCACTCGTTGGAGTCAAGTTCGGTGGATCACGGTTTGGATTGAGTCGTCTTGAAGACGGAGTTCGTCAAGAAGACCTCGGTACATAGTTTAGTTGTGTTTTAGATCCATTTGTAAAGATTAGATAGTGTGATATGCTCAAGTTCACAACACACACTTATTTTAGTTTTCATGTTTATTGGTTTTCGGTTTTTGATTTAACCGATCTTGATTTTCATGAATAGATATTATATCAAAACAAGTTTACATTGTTTTATGTATATTAGAAATGTTCTATATACATGTATGCTTCACATCTTAGACAAACTTATTTTGATATACCTATTCATAAGTTTTGGTGTTTGGTATTTTTAACAAAACATATTTTTGTATTTAAGTCAAAAACATGGATATATATATATATATATATATATATATATATATATATATATATATATATGTTTCATGTATATTGGACTTATGTCCATATGCAACATGCTTCAAAGTGTTTAAGTATCATGTTTTTGTATTTGGATGAGTTTTGGACAAAACGAATTTTCAAAAATCCAAGTTTTGGAAAATACAGAATTTTGGTTTTCGGAAAAATTTTCATAACACAAAAATGGTTCTAAATGTTTTAAATTTGTGTTAAAATTTTTCACACAAGTTTGTATATCAAAGAGATTATAAGAAACTATTTTTGTGGTTTTTTTTAGAGTTTTCATGGGATTTTACAGGTTAATAAAAACCAAGTTTTCAACTCCTGAAATCCCTGTTCTGGCTTCTACCGGTCGACCGGACCGGTCGACCGAGCTAGGAGTCGGTTGACTGAGTCGGTCGACCGACGTGTACAGAACGTGCACGCCATGTCTGCTAGAGGGCCGGTCGACCGACCCGATCGACCGCCAGAGAGATTCTGCTCTCTGGAAAGCCCCGGTCGACCGGGCCGGTCGACCGGCAGAGAGCTCTGCTCTCTGTTCCAGGCTGCGGTCGACCGAGCCGTTCGACCGAGCCGGTCGACCGAGGCTCCAACGGTCAGTTTTTTGACCGTTGGCGGTCGACCGGACCGGTCGACCGCCAGCCGCCAAGGCTGACAGTTCAGCCTAACGGCTAGTTTTGGATTGGGGCTTTATATACCCCATTGTTTTGAGTTTTTCTCCAAGATTTTTAGATCCAAAACTTCTATACTCTCCAGTGTTTTTACAAGCTTTCAAAAGTGTTTTAAAGCTTAAAGATTTCATCTTTATTTGTTGTTTTCAAGGGTTTTGGAAAAATCAAATAAAATAGGATTTTGGGATATTGCTTTAGATCTTCATCTCTATCATTTTCAAGTAGTTTCCCAAGTAGTTTTTCTTTATTATTTGATTTTCAAAACACCTTGATTTCCACACTTGAGCTATCATTCTATCCTATTCTATAGGATCATTTATTTGTGGGAAAATTGTTTGTGGTTGAGGAAACCGCCAAGTTGTAAACCCTTTACTTATTGTATCCCTCTTTGGTAGAGGTTGATTTGAGGTTGTGGTTTGCTCCCTCTTTGCTAGAGGTTGAGGTTGTGGTTTACTCCCTCTTGTGTGAGGTGGAGTTGGATTTGTATCCCTCAAGTGTTGAGGTGATTGGTTATTTGGCTAAGGGCCTACTCCTCTTGTGTGAGGTGGTGTTTGTATTGCCTCGGTAGAGATTGTATTGGTTGAGAGAGGAGTTCGGTACTCCTAGTGGATTGGAAATCCTTCTCGGTGAAGGCGGGGACGTAGAGCTCGGTGCTCGAACCTCGAAACACATCTTGTTGTTTGCGTTTAATCCATTGACTCTCTCTTTATTTGTGCATTGCTTTACTTTGTCATATCATATACATGCTTGTGTGTTTGTGTGCCTCACTTGTGCTTAATCACGAGAGCTTCATATAGCGCCTCAACTCTTATTCAGAGGAATCAAGAGGAGTTAGTCCAGATCCCTTCACGGGGAATTCGGCTACACTCGTTGGTTGCACTAAGTGTAGTTGCAAATTAGTTTTAATTTTCGCATTTAGTTCATTAGATTAGCCCTATCATCTATTCACCCCCCTCTAGGTGATTTCAAATTTAACACTACACCTCTAATAGTGATTAAGTTACTGCCAAGTTCAATATTAAACCTCTGACAGTCACTTTCTCTCAAACTTCAATATCGAAGCTGAGATGAGCGATGCTAAGTTTAACATCACACCTCTAGCGTCCAGTTCATTGCTAAGTTCAACAATACACTTATGACAATGACTTTCCCTCGAACTTCCCTATCGAAGTCGAGATGACCAATGCCAAGTTCAAAATTACACCTCTAGTATTACCTTCATTGCCAAGTTTAACATTACACCTATGACAGTGATGTTTTCAGTCTTCCCAAATGAAACTGAAATTCCTGTTGAGTCAAGTTAATATCACACCTCTGACCCACATTTCTGTCGAGTTAATATCACACCTCTGACAGTAATCTTAAGTTCCTGAAATAGAATTTTTCCCCAACTTTGACTTGTTAAGTTAACTATCGCATTTCCAGCAAGTCAAGAGTTTCTACTTCTATGTGTCTGATTTTCAATGCACAAAAAAAAAAGGAATTCAAGACACATCAGAAAACAAGAAAAAGTGTCACTTTTATTTATGTTCAAACATATGAAAGTGGTACAAGATGCTCTATTATATAATAGGATTGGGTGTTACAATAAAGGAGTACAAAGAAGTCCCTCTCTCTCAGCGAAAGGTTGCACTCACTCCTCAAGACATCCACACCGCTCCAAATACAAGATGTTTGGAAGAGCGCCGAAGAAAGACCACTTTCTTCCTCCATTGGATCATGTCGCAGTTGATCAGTGTTGAGACGATCGGATGCCGATTACACCATGATGCATGATGCATGATGTAAACATTGAAGAAGCTCATCGCTAACCAAGAACAATGGTGTTTCTCGAGGTCGAAATGCAAAAAAACATTCTGATTCCACCCGACCAACTGGTGTGGGCCGTAATCCTTCGTTGATGAACATCTCTACCACCAGAAAGTCATCTAATGAACATGAGTTTTTCGTCGATGTCACTTCTGCGGGTAAGATTGGTGAAGGGAGGATCTGAGACCTTACAGGTGACGTCCTCTTTCCCGTGACCTGCAAGAGGACTATACCCACCACCATACCCACCATCATACCAACTGTAACCATGACAAACCCGGGGCATTGCTTGTGCGTCATGTTCAATAAGGCCTTGACGGATGTCATTAACCGCACGAATCCTCCTCGCCCATGAACAGGAGCTTTGATTTCCGAAATGCTCGCCAATCGAACAAGTTCACTGGTCGAAATATTCTCCGAGGAGCCCAGCGAAGATGCGGAAGACTGGCTGAGGCTCCCAGAACCTGCAAGAAGCAAAAAACCAAAAAGTTAAAATTCTGTTAAGGCAGAAACAAAAAAGCTGAAGAGCAGACGCGATTGAAGTTGTAAATTTCAGATGCGGAGTTGGCCAGTGCAGATCTGAACGCAGTTTGGTGTCAGACCTGCGTCCAAGATAAAAGACGCGAGGTAACCCAGACGCAGAGTTCGCCATACCCGCGTTTGAGAAACCGAGGCTAATATAACAATTGGGCGTCTTGTAAGGCAGGCTGAAAACAGCTTTTGTCCCTCCATCTACACTGTAGTACCACGCCCGGGCACTTTCAAATAAATTTTCGCTGAAGCAGAGGCCAGCGTTGGGGTTGCCGACATATAACTGATCATAACCGAACTGCAGAGCAAAATGACTGGGCATGTAAGGCTCGATCATACATGAATTTCCTTGCCGGAAGATCAGATATCCAGGCCGAATATTGATCAGCCACCAGAAGACTCCCGATGGCAGCCTTGTGAAATCATCTGGACCCGCAAGGTCGGCAAACTTATCCCCATAGGACGCACCAGCAATCTCAGGGAAGCAACGGTCGAGCTGATAGTTCGAAAAGTTCAGAATGCATTTCCGAACAAAGAATATATAGTTTTGAGACCAGCTCGAATTATCCAGCCTCTACACGAAGGGAACGAAACCTCCGGAGGAAGGCACCGCCGTCATCAATGAAGGGCAGTGCAGACCAGGCCATCAGGTATGTATGTGGGAGCTCGATCCTGGGGTGAGGGGTCTTCACTCTCTCGACCTTCCCTCTGAATCGACCACTGGCCTACCCTCAGAATCTACAATGGCCTCCACTTGGCACAGGCTTTTAATCAGAGCCCGTAATCTACTCTGAATTCCGTCCACAATCGCTGGAAGGAGAGCGATAAACTTCCCGTGGGCAACCAAGACCGCCGGGTACACCACATTAGCAACGATTACTTCATGCGGCAGCGTTGGTACCACACAACGCTTCAGTCACAGCATAAGGAAGCCCGCCAATAGAGCCCGGTCAAAAATGGGAACTCGAGCCTGGTGTGATGAAAACTTTCAAAGACCGTATTAGGTCTGAAAGTTGTAAGTACACCTAGAGGGGGGGTGAATAGGTGTACGGCTAATCTAATGAACAAAATGCGGAAATTAAAACTTAAAATGCAACACACTTAATATAACCAACGAGTGTAGCCGAATTCCCGGTGAAGGACTCTGTACTAACTCCTCTTGATTCCTCTGAATAAGAGTTGAGGTGCTATATGAAGCTCTCGTGGTTAAACACAAGTGAGGCACACACAAACAAGCCAAGCATATAATATATGAATGAGCAATATGAAATGATGCAAGGCACAATATAAAAGAGAGAGAGTTAGAGTCAACGGATCAAACACAAACACCAAGATTTGTTTCGAGGTTCGAGCACCCAGCTCTACGTCCCCGCCTTCACACAGAAGGATTTCCACTAACTTGTCCACACAGGACTCCCACACATGGAACCTCTACTAAGGATTTGAGGCAAATACAACTGGGAGTACACAACTCCTCTCTCAACCGAATACAACCTCTCACTAGAGGCAATGTACAGCCAACACAAACACCACCTCACACAAGAGGGGTAGGCACTTAGCCAATACAAAACAATCACCTCACACTTGAGGGATTCTAACACAAACTCCACCTCTCACTAGAGGGAGCTAAACACAACATCCACCTCTCACTAGAGGGAGCCAACCATAACTTCCACAATCACCTCACAATAGAGGGATACCAAATCAATCTCCTCTCACTAGAGGGATATCACAATGATAGAAGTTTACAACTTGGTGGTTTCCACAACCACAAACTAATTTTCCCACAAAAAATAAAGATCCTAATAGATAGGATAGTAGATAAGCTCAAGTGTGAAAAATAAAGAGTTTGAAAATCAAAAACTCAAAGAAAAACTCTAAGGAAAAACTCCAGATAGAATTGAAAATGAAGATCAAATCAATTCCCAAAGAATTTTCTTTTCAATGATTTTCTAACGCTTTAAAAACAAATTAAAGATGAAATCTTTAAAGCTCTAAAAACTCTTTTGAAACTTGTAATAAAAATACTAGAGAAGCTCTGAATTTTTGGCTCTTAAAAACTTGTGTATAAACACTAGAAAGAATGGAAATTTTAGCTCTTGGAAAACTTGGTGAAAACTGGCCAAAGATTGGGGTATTTATAAGCCCAATCAAAATCTGCCCGTTGGCAGCTAACTAGGCCCAGATTGGCCTTCCGGTCAACCGGCCGGTCGACCGGCCAACGGTCAAAAAATTGACCGTTGAGCCTGTCGGTCCACCGCCCGGTCGACCACGCCCAGAACCAGAGAGCAACGGCTCTCTGGCCGGTCGACCGCCCGATCGACCGGGCCAACCCGAGAGTGGGTTGACTTCAGTCGGTCGACCGCTCGGTCGACCGGCCAACTGATATGGCCTTGTGCACGTCTTGTGCACATCCGGTCGACCGTTCCGGTCGACCGACTCCTGGTCCGGTCGACCGGTCAGTCGACCGCCAGAGCCTGGCAGACTGAATTCAGGACTTGAAAAACTGAGTTTTTATTATCCTATAAAATCCCATAAAATCTCCAAACATCCACAAAAATAAGTTCTTGTATTATCTTTGATATACAAACATGTGTGAAAATATTCAACACATATTTCAAACTATTTGAACCATTTTTGTGTCATAGAAATTTTGCCGAAAACCAAATTCCGTATTTTCCAAAACTAGGATTTTTGAATTGAAAAATCGTTTTGTCCAAAACTCATCCAAATACAAAAACATGATATTGAAACAACATTTAAGCATGTTGTATATGGATATAATCCAATATACATGAAAAATATATATACCAATGTTTTTGACATTAAATCTGAAAATAAGTTTTGTTAAAACACCAAAACACCAAACTCATGAAATAGACTATCAAACTAAGTTTGTTTAAATAGATGAAGCATACATGTATATAGAACAAATCTAATATACATTAAACCATATAAACTTGTTTTGATTCTATCTATTCATGAAAACTAAGATCGGTTAAATCAAAAACCGAAAACCAATAAACATGAAACTTAAACAAGTGTGTGTGTTGTGAACTTGAGCATACCACACTATCTAATCTTTACACTGGATCTAAACCAAAAACTAAACAATGTACCGAAGTCTTCTTGTAGAGCGCCGTCTCCAAGTTGACTCGATCCAAACGTGATTCACCGAGCTTGACTCCAACGAGTGCTAGATATGAACTTTGACGCTCGGGCTCTTGAATCACCATGTGAAAGCTCCAAAATACCTTTGTTGAAGCTAATCACCTACTAATATCTTGACTAAATATCTGAAACTAAATATCACAAGATTATTAGTAAACTATAACTACATGAGTTAATCATCATTAAAACTAGAGTGGAAGGCCTCTGGGCTAACAAAAGTGTCCTCGTTCGACTCAGTGGTGTAGGAGCTTGTAGAGGCATTGATCCTCTCAGTAATTTCCTCGTCAGTGCAAGGGGCTAGACTAGTCACTGGGCTATCTTTCTTATTTATGCCGTTGAACAGATAGCTCGCTCAGGACATCTGCTTGACACCCCTGTTCTTCCAGGAGGATATCTGCCCGCAGATGTGGAAGTGACACAACACTTCCCAGTATGTCTCATACACTTGAGGGTCCTCTTTCCTCAAGAGGTGAAGCTCCTCAGAAGTCGTGACGTATTCTTCATAAGGGGCATCTCCCATAACTAACCCCGAGACTTCATATAGCTCATGAAGAGCAAGCCCCATCTCTCCAGCTGGGGTAAAAAATGTGCCCGTCAGAGGATTATAATACTCCAGCACGCCATAAAAATTGTGGGAACTATGCGGGAGGCCATACTGTACGGCCCTCATCAAATGATATAACCCCACCTGTTGTAGCAGAGCCCCGAGCTCAACAAGAACAAATCCGATCATTCTACCCCACCATGATTTGTCGGTAGAATGGACCCATCCGAGCGGGCGAAAATCGACGGGAAAATCACCCCTAACTTTCAAGAACTAATTGATGAAGGTGGCAGCAAGCTGATGGGTTTCTCCTTTCAGATACTCAGGCCTGAATAACCCGGAAAATAAACCAAAGACATCTTTCTTATGGCCAGCAGGGTATGCTTCTTTGGCACTTAATCTGCCGAGAGAGACCAGAGACAAACTGGGAAAGATCCCACTCCATCGTGCGATGAATAGACATATGCTGAAGATAGGACAAGGAATACATCCTCTCCATATTGGGAAGAAAGAACCTCTTGTCCCCTATCTGACGGAGTCACTTGTAATCTCCATTGTAACACCCCGCTCCCGGAATACGTACTTAGTTGCGTATTCAGGTTTCTCGATCGTATTTTTTCGATTTGCTTCCATGATTATTTTGTATTATGAATTCCTTATATGATTGTTTTGTCTTGGATTTGGATTCGTGGATTCGGAGTCAACCTTAATTCGAACCGAAGGCCCGATCCCAGAGTATTACTCGGTTTGGATATTTTGGTATTCCGATTTGACCGGTTTCAATTTTAAACATCGTTTTCCAATATTCCGGATTTTATATGATTTTCTAGAATTTTCCTGAATTAAGTTGTAAATCTTCAAAACGGTACCGACCATTACCGTTGACCGATTCCCGGATTTTTAATTTACAAACGGTTTGGAATTTCCAGAAGTGTCTTTAGACATTATTTCTTAAAATCATATTTTCTATCTAAATGCTTTTTCTGGGATTTTTCAGAATTTATTGAAAATCCGGCCAATCCGGTGTATACCGAGATTGACGATTGACTTCTGGATTTTTATCTTGAAAATGAGATTGAATCTTTGAAAACCGATTTCACCAAAAATCATTTTATAATATTTATGTTTTTGGAGAATTTTTGGAAAGCTATCCAAGTTACTTTATTTTTGGACCTTTCCGGAGTTTTCAGTATTTTCCCAGTTACCGAGGAATTGTCCCATATATTCCACCATGTCTTTTTCCCATTTTCTCTCCCCTTCCTTAAACGCGGATCTCACCTACCTGAGATTCTGCATTTATTGTGAAGATCCTCCCCATTCCGCATTTAATGCACTTCAGATCAAATCCCATCAATTATTATGACTTTCTCTCTCCTCTTTGAAACGCAGCTTTTGGCTTTCCCCAAACGCGGCTCTAATCCCTGCGTTTAGCCCAATGCAGCCCAAACGCAGGAGAGTGCTGCGTTTTGAGTGAGGGAAACGCAAGACTTCACCTTAGTTGCTTTTGTCTTATATGGTGAATATCCTCCCTTCTCTCTCTTCATTTAATTCTCTTCCAAATGTCATTTCCAAGATATCCCCACTCCCCTCTCATCATCATAACCAGCCAAGTGGCCAAGAGAGTCACCTAACCCCGCAATTTTGCAAAAACCCCCTCTCCTTTATTTATTTGCATCACCTTCTCAATCCAAATCCTATAAATACCCCTTCTCCTTCTCTCTCTCTTCATTTTTACTTCTCTTCTTCTTCTTTGCTTCCTGCAGCCTCCAACAGAGAAGCCACCAAGAGAGCCTCCTCCTCTTGCTTCCTTGTCCACCATCTCCACCTCCTTATACACCACTTTAACCATCACCAAGTATACCACCTTCAACCTCCCTCCATCACTTCGTGAAGACCGGCCACTCCTTTGGATTGTGGCCGTGTTTCTTCTCCGGCGGCAAGACTTAGGGCCGGTACCCTCCTTTTGGATTGGGACCGAACCTCCCTTCGTTGGACGCAGCAAGGATCGTTCTTAGGCGAGTGATCTCGCTATCCTCTTGCCTTACTATTTTATTGGTCATGCGAGTGTTCTCGCTTGACTTTCCTATTTTTAGCGAGTGCTTTTCCTCGCCAAAGACTTGGTTAACTTGTATATGCATATCAAACAGATCACAACTCTTAAAACTGTTTCTGTTCACTATTTTACAGCATTAGTCGACTTGACCCCCATGATAAGTCGACTAACCCCTTGAAACGCAGTCTGGTTTCTTGTGACGCAGTTCAATAAGTCGACTAAACCCATATCCTAGTCGACTAACTCTTTTCTGGAAACGCACCCTTCTTGGAAACGCAGCAATCCTAGTCGACTTAGGCAATCGCCCTAGTCGACTATCTTTTCTTCTTGAAGCGCGGTTCTCTGAAACGCGGACTTCTCTTAGTCGACTACCCTATTGACCCAGTCGACTAACTCTTCTCTTGAGACGCAGTCCTTGAAACGCAGACTCCTTTAGTCGACTTGCCCCTTGCGTCCAGTCGACTAACTTTTCTTCTGGAAACGCGGTTCTCTGAAACGCGGACTTCTCTAAGTCGACTGCCCACTGTTCCAAGTCGACTAACGCAGCTCCCTTCAAACGCGGCTCTTCGAGACGCAACCTTGACCTAGTCGACTAACCCAAAAGCCCTAGCCGACTAATCCTCTTCTTGAAACGCGGTTCTCCCAAACGCAGCCTAGCAAGTCGACTTGCCTCTTATCTACAGTCGACTAATTCCTCCTTAAGTCGACCACTTAGTTTCCCTAGTTGACTAACCTTGGCTGCCTGCTGTGATTGATCACTTCCTTGAATATGGACTTTATCCTCGGGACTTGTATTATATATTATGATATTTTCATGACTTGTTACCTGCCAATTATCATCATCCTGTCATGCTATCACTTGACACCCAGCATGATCTACTTGACTTGTGATTATCATGTTTACGGGAATCTTGCCTTGTTATCCTGTTTGGAACTAAGTGCCACACGGAACAAAGTGCCACACCATACTCGGTGGGGGCCACCTCTTGAATCTGTGGGGGCCACCTCTAGAATCCATCCCCTCAGAACAAAGTGCCACACGGAACAAAGTGCCACACCATACTCGGTGGGGGCCACCTCTTGAATCTGTGGGGGCCACCTCTTGAATCTGTAGGGCTATTTCCTGTCATGTCCAGTTATTCCCGTGAATTGATAATATTAAAAAGGGCAACTTGCACGGGTATGGGAGGAAGTGATGGATGCCGGTATGATGCCTTGCTTATAGTAATGGAATAAAATACTGACGGTTCGTGTTAGTGGGATTTAAGGCCCACAGGAGATGCGTGTTAGGGGGACTTAGGGCCTCCAAGCTGGTCCCGGGTGTACGGGAACTACTATAAGAAGTGCTATCAGTTCTCCATCATCTTCCGGTAACAACCCTCGGCTTGCTTATATATGGATGTATGTGTGTTGGGGTGTACACCCGGACACATACCTAGATATATGGGTCAGACGAGTAATAATAATATATGATTCCTGTTACTTCTGTTATGATTCCCGTTATGATGCCCGTCATGATTCCTGTTATGCATGTTGTGGACTCTTGTTATGATTCTTGTTATAACTCCTGTTATGCCTGTTATGTGTTCCCGTTATGGTTACTTTGTGACTTGTGATTGTATGTGCTTGGATCACGATGATATGAGATAAAGGTATATATATGAGGGTTTCCTTGTTTGGATTATTCCTTTGATGTACTAGTCCCATGGAGCCGTGACCTAAGCCCGTACAATCGGTACCACTCGTAATGATGTTTTATATCGGATTTCCTGTTTTATGATGATTATGTTATGCCTGTTCATACCTGCTATACTTGTATTCTAACCCCCTGTCTTCTGAACTTGATATCATTTGTTATATATACACTTGTGCTCATCCTGGCTCGCCACCTGGCTTTCGTATCACCACTCGCCTGGGGAGTTTCATCTAACTCCCCTGGATCCTCATGTCCAGGTCATGGAGCTTGGAGCGTGTGGTTTCCCCCTGTTGCTGATCAGAGTGGCGCAGCAGTAGCGTGGATCCCCAGCCTGACCGTTCAGAGCTCTATCCTTCCAGGCCCCCTGTGTGCCTCTCGAGTTTTCCTTTCGTAAACTCGTGAGTGCCTTTTGTACTGTTCACTCTAGTATATCCCTTGTACTCTCGCAATTGCGCCTATCTGGTGATAACTCTGTAATTGTACTCATGTGTTGGAATGTATAATGCACCACTTGCTTCCGTACTCTGATTCTTGCCGGTACTGATGCTTAGCGTATATACGTGAAGGTACTTCTGACTTGCGTATATACGTCGCAGTGACGTCCCGTACCCGCAGGATCGGGGCGTTACAGGTTGGTATCAGAGCCTAGGTCAGCTTAGGCTCTTACTTCCTCAGTACGTCTAGATGGCAAATTAATGGTAAAGAAATTTGCAACTGGAATGCTTGAGTCCTGGTTATACAATCCAACTACAAGTGCAAAGTTATCTTTCTCTCCTTCTGATCCATTTCTTGAATCCTGAAACTCTCAATCTTTTACCTTCCAGTTCCTTCTTGTTACCCATTTCAACCAACTCAGATATGGATAGACGGGGAACACGCAATGGTTCTAATGCCTCTCAAGATGGGTCCAACAGAGACAGTGATGGTATGATGAGGATACTTCAAGGGATGATGCAGAATCAACAGCAGCAGACAGAGCTTCTACGTCAAGGACTATTGGTTGCACCCCGAGAACAGAGACCAGGCAATGTGTCAGATTTCAGAAGATTACAGCCGGCAATCTTTTCAGGCACAGAAAAGCCCCTGGATGCAGAACAGTGGCTGATAGACACAACGGATCTTTTGAAGGCGGCCCGAGTCCGGATGAGAACCAAGTGGAAGTGGCTAAGATACAGCTGAGAGATGTGGCCAGAACATGGTGGTTGGCAGAAGAAGCAACGCTGGAGAAACCCATCACATGGGACCAATTCTCAAAGGGTTTCTATGAGAGATTCTTCCCGGCAACAGCCCAAAAGGAAATGGAAGAACAATTTATCCGCCTGCAGCAGCGCAACCGGTCAGTGGATGAATATGCTGCCGAATTCTTGAGGCTTAGCAGGTTTGCACCCTACATGGTGGCAGACGAAGAAAAGAGGGCGAGCAGGTTTCAGCAAGGGCTGAAGATGGATGTCCAGATGTTCCTTATTCCTCAACAGCTGAAGACGTACTCTCAGGTTCTCTCCATTGCCCATGAAGTGGAACGAGGACTAGAGAAGAAGAATGAGAACCAGGTGCAGAACAAGTCAGTGAAGAGACCCTTTCAGTTGATGAATGAGGAAGATACAGTTAGGACAACACATGGTCCGATGATCAAGCGACCATTCCAACCTTCTCTCCCTCATATTATATGCAATTTCTGCCACAAGCCTGGACATTATAGGAAAGACTGTCGAATGGCTAACGGACTGTGCTTGGCCTGTGGAACGGGAAGTCATGCAATGAGGGATTGCCCGTTCAGAAAGTTTGGAAATATGGCACCAGTCAGACCAGCACTTCCAGCCCCACCTCTTCCAGCTCCACCACTGAGAAGGAATCCAGAACCCGTGGACCGAAGAGCTCCATTTCCGCCTCAGCAACATGATCACCCACAGAGAGGAGCAAGACCCAGAGCAGATTATGGCAGGGGCCAAGTTCACAACATGGCAGCAGAGGTATCAGATGAAGCAGCAGCAGAATATGAAGCTCAGTATCTGGAGCAGGAACCTTGAGGAGGTCATTGTTACAGCAAACCCTGACCTTTTGTGTTTTGAGTTGGTTTCCCTTAATCCAGTTACCCCTAATCTTTTGTACCTTGGGTTGGTTATCTTTCCAGATATTCCTCCTTATCCTGTTCTCATTGTCCATTCTGGTCCTTCCTGTGTTCATCTTAACCCTGTTTTGGTTTTTCGAAGCCTTTGTTTCCACCCTTGTCCTCCCTGTGTTCAATTTACCCCTTATCGAAATTGCGAGGACGCAATTTTTTGTAAGGTGGATGGATTGTAACACCCCGCTCCCGGAATACGTACTTAGTTGCGTATTCAGGTTTCTCGATCGTATTTTTCGATTTGCTTCCATGATTATTTTGTATTATGAATTCCTTATATGATTGTTTTGTCTTGGATTTGGATTCGTGGATTCGGAGTCAACCTTAATTCGAACCGAAGGCCCGATCCCAGAGTATTACTCGGTTTGGATATTTTGGTATTCCGATTTGACCGGTTTCAATTTTAAACATCGTTTTCCAATATTCCGGATTTTATATGATTTTCTAGAATTTTCCTGAATTAAGTTGTAAATCTTCAAAACCGGTACCGGCCAGTACCGTTGACCGATTCCCGGATTTTTAATTTACAAACGGTTTGGAATTTCCAGAAGTGTCTTTAGAAATTATTTCTTAAAATCATATTTTCTATCTAAATACTTTTTCTGGGATTTTTCAGAATTTATTGAAAATCCGGCCAATCCGGTGTATACCGAGATTGACGATTGACTTCTGGATTTTTATCTTGAAAATGAGATTGAATCTTTGAAAACCGATTTCACCAAAAATTATTTTATAATATTTATGATTTTTGAGAATTTTTGGAAAGCTATCCAAGTTACTTTATTTTTGGACCTTTCCGGAGTTTTCAGTATTTTCCAGTTACCGAGGAATTGTCCCATATATTCCACCATGTCTTTTTCCCATTTTCTCTCCCCTTCCTTAAACGCGGATCTCACCTACCTGGGATTCTGCATTTATTGTGAAGATCCTCCCCATTCCGCATTAATGCACTTCAGATCAAATCCCATCAATTATCATGACTTTCTCTCTCCTCTTTGAAACGCAGCTTTTGGCTTTCCTCAAACGCGGCTCTAATCCCTGCGTTTAGCCCAATGCAGCCCAAACGCAGGAGAGTGCTGCGTTTTGAGTGAGGGAAACGCAAGACTTCACCTTAGTTGCTTTTGTCTTATATGGTGAATATCCTCCCTTCTCTCTCTTCATTTAATTCTCTTCCAAATGTCATTTCCAAGATATCCCCACTCCCCTCTCATCATCATAACCAGCCAAGTGGCCAAGAGAGTCACCTAACCCCGCAATTTTGCAAAAACCCCTCTCCTTTATTTATTTGCATCACCTTCTCAATCCAAATCCTATAAATACCCCTTCTCCTTCTCTCTCTCTTCATTTTTACTTCTCTTCTTCTTCTTTGCTTCCTGCAGCCTCCAACAGAGAAGCCACCAAGAGAGCCTCCTCCTCTTGCTTCCTTGTCCACCATCTCCACCTCCTTATACACCACTTTAACCATCACCAAGTATACCACCTTCAACCTCCCTCCATCACTTCGTGAAGACCGGCCACTCCTTTGGATTGTGGCCGTGTTTCTTCTCCGGCGGCAAGACTTAGGGCCGGTACCCTCCTTTTGGATTGGGACCGAACCTCCCTTCGTTGGACGCAGCAAGGATCGTTCTTAGGCGAGTGATCTCGCTATCCTCTTGCCTTACTATTTTATTGGTCATGCGAGTGTTCTCGCTTGACTTTCCTATTTTTAACGAGTGCTTTTCCTCGCCAAAGGCTTGGTTAACTTGTATATGCATATCAAACAGATCACAACTCTTAAAACTGTTTCTGTTCACTATTTTACAGCATTAGTCGACTTGACCCCCATGATAAGTCGACTAACCCCTTGAAACGCAGTCTGGTTTCTTGTGACGCAGTTCAATAAGTCGACTAAACCCATATCCTAGTCGACTAACTCTTTTCTGGAAACACACCCTTCTTGGAAACGCAGCAATCCTAGTCGACTTAGGCAATCGCCCTAGTCGACTATCTTTTCTTCTTGAAGCGCGGTTCTCTGAAACGCGGACTTCTCTTAGTCGACTACCCTATTGACCCAGTCGACTAACTCTTCTCTTGAGACGCAGTCCTTGAAACGCAGACTCCTTTAGTCGACTTGCCCCTTGCGTCCAGTCGACTAACTTTTCTTCTGGAAACGCGGTTCTCTGAAACGCGGACTTCTCTAAGTCGACTGCCCACTGTTCCAAGTCGACTAACGCAGCTCCCTTCAAACGCGGCTCTTCGAGACGCAACCTTGACCTAGTTGACTAACCCAAAAGCCCTAGCCGACTAATCCTCTTCTTGAAACGCGGTTCTCCCAAACGCAGCCTAGCAAGTCGACTTGCCTCTTATCTACAGTCGACTAATTCCTCCTTAAGTCGACCACTTAGTTTCCCTAGTCGACTAACCTTGGCTGCCTGCTGTGATTGATCACTTCCTTGAATATGGACTTTATCCTCGGGACTTGTATTATATATTATGATATTTTCATGACTTGTTACTTGCCAATTATCATCATCCTGTCATGCTATCACTTGACACCCAGCATGATCTACTTGACTTGTGATTATCATGTTTACGGGAATCTTGCCTTGTTATCCTGTTTGGAACTAAGTGCCACACGGAACAAAGTGCCACACCATACTCGGTGGGGGCCACCTCTTGAATCTGTGGGGGCCACCTCTAGAATCCATCCCTCAGAACAAAGTGCCACACAGAACAAAGTGCCACACCATACTCGGTGGGGGCCACCTCTTGAATCTGTAGGGCTATTTCCTGTCATGTCCAGTTATTCCCGTGAATTGATAATATTAAAAAGGGCAACTTGCACGGGTATGGAGGAGGAAGTGATGGATGCCGGTATGATGCCTTGCTTATAGTAATGGAATAAAATACTGACGGTTCGTGTTAGTGGGATTTAAGGCCCACAGGAGATGCGTGTTAGGGGGACTTAGGGCCTCCAAGCTGGTCCCGGGTGTACGGGAACTACTATAAGAAGTGCTATCAGTTCTCCATCATCTTCCGGTAACAACCCTCGGCTTGCTTATATATGGATGTATGTGTGTTGGGGTGTACACCCGGACACATACCTAGATATATGGGTCAGACGAGTAATAATAATATATGATTCCTGTTACTTCTGTTATGATTCCCGTTATGATGCCCGTCATGATTCCTGTTATGCATGTTGTGGACTCTTGTTATGATTCTTGTTATAACTCCTGTTATGCCTGTTATGTGTTCCCGTTATGGTTACTTTGTGACTTGTGATTGTATGTGCTTGGATCACGATGATATGAGATAAAGGTATATATATGAGGGTTTCCTTGTTTGGATTATTCCTTCGATGTACTAGTCCCATGGAGCCGTGACCTAAGCCCGTACAATCGGTACCACTCGTAATGATGTTTTATATCGGATTTCCTGTTTTATGATGATTATGTTATGCCTGTTCATACCTGCTATACTTGTATTCTAACCCCCTGTCTTCTGAACTTGATATCATTTGTTATATATACACTTGTGCTCATCCTGGCTCGCCACCTGGCTTTCGTATCACCACTCGCCTGGGGAGTTTCATCTAACTCCCCTGGATCCTCATGTCCAGGTCATGGAGCTTGGAGCGTGTGGTTTCCCCTGTTGCTGATCAGAGTGGCGCAGCAGTAGCGTGGATCCCCAGCCTGACCGTTCAGAGCTCTATCCTTCCAGGCCCCCTGTGTGCCTCTCGAGTTTTCCTTTCGTAAACTCGTGAGTGCCTTTTGTACTGTTCACTCTAGTATATCCCTTGTACTCTCGCAATTGCGCCTATCTGGTGATAACTCTGTAATTGTACTCATGTGTTGGAATGTATAATGCACCACTTGCTTCCGTACTCTGATTCTTGCCGGTACTGATGCTTAGCGTATATACGTGAAGGTACTTCTGACTTGCGTATATACGTCGCAGTGACGTCCCCGTACCCGCAGGATCGGGGCGTTACAGGTTGGTATCAGAGCCTAGGTCAGCTTAGGCTCTTACTTCCTCAGTACGTCTAGATGGCAAATTAATGGTAAAGAAATTTGCAACTGGAATGCTTGAGTCCTGGTTATACAATCCAACTACAAGTGCAAAGTTATCTTTCTCTCCTTCTGATCCATTTCTTGAATCCTGAAACTCTCAATCTTTTACCTTCCAGTTCCTTCTTGTTACCCATTTCAACCAACTCAGATATGGATAGACGGGGAACACGCAATGGTTCTAATGCCTCTCAAGATGGGTCCAACAGAGACAGTGATGGTATGATGAGGATACTTCAAGGGATGATGCAGAATCAACAGCAGCAGACAGAGCTTCTACGTCAAGGACTATTGGTTGCACCCCGAGAACAGAGACCAGGCAATGTGTCAGATTTCAGAAGATTACAGCCGGCAATCTTTTCAGGCACAGAAAAGCCCCTGGATGCAGAACAGTGGCTGATAGACACAACGGATCTTTTGAAGGCGGCCCGAGTCCCGGATGAGAACCAAGTGGAAGTGGCTAAGATACAGCTGAGAGATGTGGCCAGAACATGGTGGTTGGCAGAAGAAGCAACGCTGGAGAAACCCATCACATGGGACCAATTCTCAAAGGGTTTCTATGAGAGATTCTTCCCGGCAACAGCCCAAAAGGAAATGGAAGAACAATTTATCCGCCTGCAGCAGCGCAACCGGTCAGTGGATGAATATGCTGCCGAATTCTTGAGGCTTAGCAGGTTTGCACCCTACATGGTGGCAGACGAAGAAAAGAGGGCGAGCAGGTTTCAGCAAGGGCTGAAGATGGATGTCCAGATGTTCCTTATTCCTCAACAGCTGAAGACGTACTCTCAGGTTCTCTCCATTGCCCGTGAAGTGGAACGAGGACTAGAGAAGAAGAATGAGAACCAGGTGCAGAACAAGTCAGTGAAGAGACCCTTTCAGTTGATGAATGAGGAAGATACAGTTAGGACAACACATGGTCCGATGATCAAGCGACCATTCCAACCTTCTCTCCCTCAGATTATATGCAATTTCTGCCACAAGCCTGGACATTATAGGAAAGACTGTCGAATGGCTAACGGACTGTGCTTGGCCTGTGGAACGGGAAGTCATGCAATGAGGGATTGCCCGTTCAGAAAGTTTGGAAATATGGCACCAGTCAGACCAGCACTTCCAGCCCCACCTCTTCCAGCTCCACCACTGAGAAGGAATCCAGAACCCGTGGACCGAAGAGCTCCATTTCCGCCTCAGCAACATGATCACCCACAGAGAGGAGCAAGACCCAGAGCAGATTATGGCAGGGGCCAAGTTCACAACATGGCAGCAGAGGTATCAGATGAAGCAGCAGCAGAATATGAAGCTCAGTATCTGGAGCAGGAACCTTGAGGAGGTCATTGTTACAGCAACCCCTGACCTTTTGTGTTTTGAGTTGGTTTCCCTTAATCCAGTTACCCCTAATCTTTTGTACCTTGGGTTGGTTATCTTTCCAGATATTCCTCCTTATCCTGTTCTCATTGTCCATTCTGGTCCTTCCTGTGTTCATCTTAACCCTGTTTGGTTTTTCGAAGCCTTTGTTTCCACCCTTGTCCTCCCTGTGTTCAATTTACCCCTTATCGAAATTGCGAGGACGCAATTTTTTGTAAGGTGGATGGATTGTAACACCCCGCTCCCGGAATACGTACTTAGTTGCGTATTCAGGTTTCTCGATCGTATTTTTTCGATTTGCTTCCATGATTATTTTGTATTATGAATTCCTTATATGATTGTTTTGTCTTGGATTTGGATTCGTGGATTCGGAGTCAACCTTAATTCGAACCGAAGGCCCGATCCCAGAGTATTACTCGGTTTGGATATTTTGGTATTCCGATTTGACCGGTTTCAATTTTAAACATCGTTTTCCAATATTCCGGATTTTATATGATTTTCTAGAATTTTCCTGAATTAAGTTGTAAATCTTCAAAACCGGTACCGGCCAGTACCGTTGACCGATTCCCGGATTTTTAATTTACAAACGGTTTGGAATTTCCAGAAGTGTCTTTAGAAATTATTTCTTAAAATCATATTTTCTATCTAAATACTTTTTCTGGGATTTTTCAGAATTTATTGAAAATCCGGCCAATCCGGTGTATACCGAGATTGACGATTGACTTCTGGATTTTTATCTTGAAAATGAGATTGAATCTTTGAAAACCGATTTCACCAAAAATTATTTTATAATATTTATGATTTTTGAGAATTTTTGGAAAGCTATCCAAGTTACTTTATTTTTGGACCTTTCCGGAGTTTTCAGTATTTTCCCAGTTACCGAGGAATTGTCCCATATATTCCACCATGTCTTTTTCCCATTTTCTCTCCCCTTCCTTAAACGCGGATCTCACCTACCTGGGATTCTGCATTTATTGTGAAGATCCTCCCCATTCCGCATTTAATGCACTTCAGATCAAATCCCATCAATTATCATGACTTTCTCTCTCCTCTTTGAAACGCAGCTTTTGGCTTTCCTCAAACGCGGCTCTAATCCCTGCGTTTAGCCCAATGCAGCCCAAACGCAGGAGAGTGCTGCGTTTTGAGTGAGGGAAACGCAAGACTTCACCTTAGTTGCTTTTGTCTTATATGGTGAATATCCTCCCTTCTCTCTCTTCATTTAATTCTCTTCCAAATGTCATTTCCAAGATATCCCCACTCCCCTCTCATCATCATAACCAGCCAAGTGGCCAAGAGAGTCACCTAACCCCGCAATTTTGCAAAAACCCCCTCTCCTTTATTTATTTGCATCACCTTCTCAATCCAAATCCTATAAATACCCCTTCTCCTTCTCTCTCTCTCTTCATTTTTACTTCTCTTCTTCTTCTTTGCTTCCTGCAGCCTCCAACAGAGAAGCCACCAAGAGAGCCTCCTCCTCTTGCTTCCTTGTCCACCATCTCCACCTCCTTATACACCACTTTAACCATCACCAAGTATACCACCTTCAACCTCCCTCCATCACTTCGTGAAGACCGGCCACTCCTTTGGATTGTGGCCGTGTTTCTTCTCCGGCGGCAAGACTTAGGGCCGGTACCCTCCTTTTGGATTGGGACCGAACCTCCCTTCGTTGGACGCAGCAAGGATCGTTCTTAGGCGAGTGATCTCGCTATCCTCTTGCCTTACTATTTTATTGGTCATGCGAGTGTTCTCGCTTGACTTTCCTATTTTTAACGAGTGCTTTTCCTCGCCAAAGGCTTGGTTAACTTGTATATGCATATCAAACAGATCACAACTCTTAAAACTGTTTCTGTTCACTATTTTACAGCATTAGTCGACTTGACCCCCATGATAAGTCGACTAACCCTTGAAACGCAGTCTGGTTTCTTGTGACGCAGTTCAATAAGTCGACTAAACCCATATCCTAGTCGACTAACTCTTTTCTGGAAACACACCCTTCTTGGAAACGCAGCAAATCCTAGTCGACTTAGGCAATCGCCCTAGTCGACTATCTTTTCTTCTTGAAGCGCGGTTCTCTGAAACGCGGACTTCTCTTAGTCGACTACCCTATTGACCCAGTCGACTAACTCTTCTCTTGAGACGCAGTCCTTGAAACGCAGACTCCTTTAGTCGACTTGCCCCTTGCGTCCAGTCGACTAACTTTTCTTCTGGAAACGCGGTTCTCTGAAACGCGGACTTCTCTAAGTCGACTGCCCACTGTTCCAAGTCGACTAACGCAGCTCCCTTCAAACGCGGCTCTTCGAGACGCAACCTTGACCTAGTTGACTAACCCAAAAGCCCTAGCCGACTAATCCTCTTCTTGAAACGCGGTTCTCCCAAACGCAGCCTAGCAAGTCGACTTGCCTCTTATCTACAGTCGACTAATTCCTCCTTAAGTCGACCACTTAGTTTCCCTAGTCGACTAACCTTGGCTGCCTGCTGTGATTGATCACTTCCTTGAATATGGACTTTATCCTCGGGACTTGTATTATATATTATGATATTTTCATGACTTGTTACTTGCCAATTATCATCATCCTGTCATGCTATCACTTGACACCCAGCATGATCTACTTGACTTGTGATTATCATGTTTACGGGAATCTTGCCTTGTTATCCTGTTTGGAACTAAGTGCCACACGGAACAAAGTGCCACACCATACTCGGTGGGGGCCACCTCTTGAATCTGTGGGGGCCACCTCTAGAATCCATCCCCTCAGAACAAAGTGCCACACAGAACAAAGTGCCACACCATACTCGGTGGGGGCCACCTCTTGAATCTGTAGGGCTATTTCCTGTCATGTCCAGTTATTCCCGTGAATTGATAATATTAAAAAGGGCAACTTGCACGGGTATGGGAGGAAGTGATGGATGCCGGTATGATGCCTTGCTTATAGTAATGGAATAAAATACTGACGGTTCGTGTTAGTGGGATTTAAGGCCCACAGGAGATGCGTGTTAGGGGGACTTAGGGCCTCCAAGCTGGTCCCGGGTGTACGGGAACTACTATAAGAAGTGCTATCAGTTCTCCATCATCTTCCGGTAACAACCCTCGGCTTGCTTATATATGGATGTATGTGTGTTGGGGTGTACACCCGGACACATACCTAGATATATGGGTCAGACGAGTAATAATAATATATGATTCCTGTTACTTCTGTTATGATTCCCGTTATGATGCCCGTCATGATTCCTGTTATGCATGTTGTGGACTCTTGTTATGATTCTTGTTATAACTCCTGTTATGCCTGTTATGTGTTCCCGTTATGGTTACTTTGTGACTTGTGATTGTATGTGCTTGGATCACGATGATATGAGATAAAGGTATATATATGAGGGTTTCCTTGTTTGGATTATTCCTTCGATGTACTAGTCCCATGGAGCCGTGACCTAAGCCCGTACAATCGGTACCACTCGTAATGATGTTTTATATCGGATTTCCTGTTTTATGATGATTATGTTATGCCTGTTCATACCTGCTATACTTGTATTCTAACCCCCTGTCTTCTGAACTTGATATCATTTGTTATATATACACTTGTGCTCATCCTGGCTCGCCACCTGGCTTTCGTATCACCACTCGCCTGGGGAGTTTCATCTAACTCCCCTGGATCCTCATGTCCAGGTCATGGAGCTTGGAGCGTGTGGTTTCCCCTGTTGCTGATCAGAGTGGCGCAGCAGTAGCGTGGATCCCCAGCCTGACCGTTCAGAGCTCTATCCTTCCAGGCCCCCTGTGTGCCTCTCGAGTTTTCCTTTCGTAAACTCGTGAGTGCCTTTTGTACTGTTCACTCTAGTATATCCCTTGTACTCTCGCAATTGCGCCTATCTGGTGATAACTCTGTAATTGTACTCATGTGTTGGAATGTATAATGCACCACTTGCTTCCGTACTCTGATTCTTGCCGGTACTGATGCTTAGCGTATATATGTGAAGGTACTTCTGACTTGCGTATATACGTCGCAGTGACGTCCCCGTACCCGCAGGATCGGGGCGTTACATCCATCATGCAGAATCCTATCATTCTCGTCAATGGCGTCAACAAAGAAAAAAACAGGCTTCATTAACGGAGTGCGGGAATTCGTCTCGAACAACCCATCAAAGATAATCTCCCAAAGGGTCACCATACTGGCCTTAGAAATTCTCTCCTTTCGCTCCTTTGACTTACCAGTAGTCATAGGAGCAGTCTTCTGAAGCACAAAAGTCAGATTACGATCAGCGTCACCTACGTGCCCAAAGTGGCACTTCTTGGACAAGGGGCTGGAAGAGTATCATATTGCAATAAAGACGACACTTAGTCAGAAATCTAAAAGAAAATAGCTAAGTGCTTGAAATTCAAACGCGGAAATAAACCCGGATGCGGAAATCAGCAAAATCCGCGTCCAGACTCAAAAAATGAGAGGCTTGCATGAAGCTCGCATTTCAAAATCCATAACTTAGAAATTTTTCTAAGTATCGGACTCAGACGCGAGACTCAGTAAAAACCGCGCCTGGCCTTAAAAACGCGAGGATCACATGAAGTCCACGTCTAATCCTCTCATACTTCAAAAAAATTCTGAGTATTGAGCTCAAAACGCAAGGCTTAACGAGGCCAGCGTTCAACAAACAGATACGCACTCAAGTTGATGAAGTAAAGACGCGGAAGTCGTCAAACCTGCGTCTTGTCTACCAATTCAAGAGCTGCGTCTGAAAATCAAACACGGACATGAGCCTCGCATTGACGGTTCACATTCAAAAGAGACTTAAGAGTTAAGAGAACTCTTTAAGCCCCTTCAATGACGGAAACCAGATCACATAGTCTTACTACCTGAAATGGGGGCCTCCTGCGCGGAAGGACCGCCCATTTGAGTCTCAGAGGCAGCAGCACTCGAGGACGAAGCAACATGCTTGGCTTTTGGTGCCATTGCAATCGTGAAATCAGTGTTGGAGACGATGAAATGGAAAAAGCTTTAAGCTTTTCTTAACCCTCGATAAAAAGCTCAGCGAAGAAGAAGAAGAGTCTAATGATGACTCTTTAAAGACTGTTGTCTTTTATAGACACAGTGATCCGCAGAGATACGCGGCGCAGGTCTCGAGGCCTAATCCCCGCCCGACGCATGACATGCATCTTAAATGCGACGCGAATTTCGCGTGTCAAAGGAAGGATATCCCCTCAACTCTGCTGGACATGTGACAACGCGCCCAAAAAGCGGGACTCGCGTTTAATAAAAACCGCGTCCCTCCAAAGGCCGCGCCTCTTCAGCAAGGCCAAAGCCGCGCCTAGTCAACAGAGTGAGAGCTGCGTATTTACTTTAAAGATCGCGTCCCTCCAGAGGCCACATTTCTTCAGCAAATTAATAGATGCGTCCCCACTTCAAATGAGGACTGCGTCTCTAAAGCAACATGACCCCTGCGTTTACAAGACTTGCATTCAGTCTTTACTTTGCAAATCAGTTCAACAGTACACTGACACAAGCAGACGACTATTTATCCCTGGTTCAACAGTACACCAATAACCAGCTCAAAGCACTGAGGAGGTCTGGACTGCATATCTAGACACTCACCACGATCATCTCTGGCGGCTTCAAAGGATTTTACAGTACACTCACGAAGACCATACTCCAGACAAGATCAAGCTCAGAGTATCTCAAATGATTGTCAGTGCAATCATGAGAAGTATGAAATCAACCAGAGTCTAAAGTATTTCGAAATCCGTCCCAGTCAACCGCGGAATATCAAAAACTTTGGAGGGGGTTCTGTAGGATGTTTAAAAATCACTGAAGACAAGTCAACAAAAGGTAGAGTCCAAACTCCAGACGCAAGGCTAATCATCGCCACCAGTGCAGCACCAAGACTCGAGGATTAAAAGCCGCGTCTCAATATCACTGTAATGACCAAGACACGAAGCATGAAAATCTCATCTCAGCATCACTGCAGTACCAAGGCGCAGAGCCCAAAGCCCGCGTCTCACATGAAGCTTGACGCAGAATTTGAAACTCGCGTTTCTCAAGCATCACCTCAGTGGCAAAATGCGAGGCCCAAAAGTCCGCGTCTCGGTTATAACTGCCCTCATTACTGGGTCAATTACTGCCCACGTAATGAGGGAGTTAACCCCCATTATGGAGCGTTTTTAGGAGACACTTTTACCCCCTGAAACCTCTATAAATAGCCCAGTTGCTATGGAAGAGGGAGCGGGGGGAAATTCTTGGTCAGAAGAACTTCAGTTGTAAGTCGTAGAAGGACCAAGATCTCTAGCTTAAAAAAAAGGAGAGTTTTTCTAACAACTTGTTGCGTACAAGTTTGTTTTTTCCTACAATCTCTTTGAAATTCTTGTTGGACAGAAGCTGTGTTACTTCGTCCACCATCCAAAGAGAGGATTCCCAAGAGGCCCTGACGTTCACCCGGTCAACGAAAAACAAGATTCACTTTCCATCGCCACATCAAAAACCTGGTATTAAACAAAGAGGAGATTTGAGCTTGAATATCCACCCTCTCTTGTAAAGAATTATTGATCCGTTGTAATTTTCATTACAATCAGATAAAGAATTTTCATCTCGATCTTCAATTTTTCCTCACCAAACAAGGACGAAGGAAGACGGCATCCTCTTGTTGAAGATGTTTGTCTTAATCAAAAGGACCTTCTCAAGCAGCATATTTTAACACGCTTTGCGGGAGAAGAATGCATGTGCTAATTGGACAGCAAATGCTCGATATGTGATGGATTCTACTGTCATGTGGACTTCTAAAAACCCAGCAGAGATACTTCAGGTGGTGTAGATGTGCCCACGTTGATGAATGAGAGATGGCAACATAACCACCCTGCAAGTGTATTTGTTAGCCAAAAGAAGAAAGGGACTTCATTTTAACTCAGGAAAATATCATTGCAAATCCATTTATATATTTATATATCTAATAAAGCCACACTCTGATACCTTGGATCCATAACCCCTAACCTACCTTAGTTTTTTCTGTTAAAGAGCTATAATGACATAAAACAGCTAAAAAAGCACCATAATGCTGCTATAACAGTCATCATGGAAGGGGGTGGTTGTTGTGGAGATTATAACGTTCTCTGTGTCTCTGATAAGTATTCTAGTTCATTAACTAGATATTATTCCGCATGCAGACATGATTTTGTTTCATAGAATCATTTGTTGTGGTTCTCTTTGTGGTCACACTAGAGCCACAGCTTAACTAGATATTATTCAACATGCAGACATGATTTTGTTTACCAAATACATTCATGGCTCTCACAAGTTTTCATGACGGAAGACGGTATCCGTATGTTAAGCTGTGAATCTAGTGTGACTACAAAGAGAACCACAACAAATGATTCCATGAACCAAAAGCCAGGAAATGGAAGGGACAAAGTGGTAGCAGTACCATGTTAAGTCATCATCTGGTCCATACAGGGGTTTCCTTTGGATGTCATGTGTGTACTTGCATCCAAAGGATTCAATGAAGTTGATGGCTCCAGACGTTACAGTGACATAGTGCTTAATCAATGATAATGAAGCCAATGCAAGTTGGTTTAAGAATCAAGATACTTAATAATAATACTTCTATAATGGAGCATTTCACATAATGGCTGCACACACCTCTACCCTTGCCATATATTGAATTCTGAATGTTACTCTTTTCGTAGGAGAAAAGGTGGAAGTTCTTACCTTGTTCCATGAACAAGATGTAAATGAGATGCAACATACCCATAAAAGTGGAGAAATGACAATACTGTCACCACTCACCATGATGAGGACATCACGCTGCTTAGGAGACGATTTGATCGAGTCTATTTCAGAAAGCGGCGTAACGCAATTCTTTACTTTTAGCCTAGTTTTAGTTTAGACTTGTTTTATGTTTTTTTTTTTTTTTTTTTTTTTTTGTTGATGTAGTAGGTGTTCTTTTATGGACGTTTAATACCACATCAGTTATTATTTAGAAATCATTTCTTATAATGCCTATAAAAAGCTCCCTGACTACTTCTTTTAGATTATGGAATGATAAAAAAATTTCTCAAATTATCCTATTTAATTCTTGAGTTTATCTGCTCTCGAATTTTAGGTGAGAAGCCCGCTTAAGGGGTAAAAACTCGAAATCCTCTCCTGTTTTGAATTTCAAATTTTGGTTACGATTCGAAAGTGATTGCGATCCAGATTAATTTTACATCATCTAGTATCAGAGCCTGATTTTCAATTCCCTTCAAATTTTCATGTTCCAAATCTTCTCCAGTACCAACCCCAGATCTAGATTTCAGATCCATTAAAAAAATTACGTTATAGAAAATTTCCAAAATTTCTCTTCGAAAATCCCTGCTAATTCAAAATCTGCACTGTTTATCTTCAATCCCCTCCCTCCCACCAAATTCCACCGCCACCATCACTGTCGTCCTCATCCTACACCTCCCATCTCCTTCACTAGATCCGCCACCCAAACCGACAAAGTCAACACCTTCGTCGTCCGCCTCCGACGGCAAATCCAAGCCTCGTCGACGAAGCTAAAGTTAGATCCGACATAATAAAGCATAGTCGGCCCCTCATTTACATCACAATGCCTTCACTGGAGTCTTGGCACCGTGCCTTCGTCGGAGGTCTTCAATCTGGTCTCCACGCCATCGTCTTCGTCCAGAAATCCACCAGCGTCTTCCCTTTTAAACCGACTTCATCAACGGAGCAATTAGAAGCGGATCGGAGCAGATCGAAGACTCCAGAGCCTCGTCGAAGCTTCCCGAGCCTAGATCAAAGCTATCGGAGCCTCTCCCTCCGTCAACCACTTCGTTAGGTCCTCATCAACATCCAAGGAGTCCCCGGATTAACTTCTCTGACCGAGTCCACTCGGTGTTGTCGGATCTCCAGCGCGGCAACCCTTGGATCTGGAATTTCGCCGTTGATTATTATCGAGCCCTAGCTGAGATCACAGAGAAGAGGGGTGATCGAGTGAGATTGGAGCGGTGCCCTAAGGTAATTAAACCCGTTCGAGTTTTAATTGGAATTCGAAGCGGGTCGGGTCCTGACCGCCCGCCCTGACGAGATCCGGACCCGCGATCCATTTAAATGACGTCACTGCTGACGTCATCCTCTGAGTTGTTCCACTAAGTTAACTCAGTCCAGAGGAGTTCTAACTCAGTCCAGTGAAGTTCTGACTCACTCCAAAATTAAAGCAGTGCGTCCGAAGACCGTTCAAGGCTCGTTTCAAGTCCAAATTGAGCCGTTTTCGAGATAGCGAATTCATGGCGACCAGTATTACGCGTCTACAGCAGTCACGTTCAGGTTTGAACCTCAGTGGCCTTCCAAGTACCTTTGAATATTTCGTTCAGTTATTCCTGTTACTTAATTGAGATAGCTAGCTATTCCAATCTGTCGCAAGATAGAACTTATTGACTATTGCCCACTAAATAGTGAGTTGTGTGATTCTGACCTTGAGTGGAAACCTGAATTAATATTAACTGTGCAACTAAATTAATTTGAATTTGTGAACACTTGACTTATCTTGAAAATTAACTCTGTTAGCACGTGTTTTTGTCACTATCTCTACATTATATTTTCTTAATCACGTGTTAATCTACATAGTATGGAGTTGGTATTATCTTTTATTGATCTAATTTCTGACTGCTGCATAACGTATATATCATTTTAGGACAGTTTGTATTTAGAATCAGCTAGGATCTTGCATGCCTACTAGAAGTGGTAGAATTTTTTCTATAGGAGAAACTTCAGCACCTATAGATCTTAGCATTCAGGATACACTTAACGCACTCATTGACAAGATAGAAAAGATGGACCAGCAATTACAAGAAATTAGGGATCAGGATGATGTCAATTGTAGAGATCTAACAACCCGAATTGATAGACTAGAAACCAATTAGAGGAGAACCACAGAGGAGGAAAATTCACGAAAAGACAATAGGTATCCCAGGCAAGCGCGAGTACAACCTTACTATACAGCTGATGCTGATGCCAGTATATCAAGAGCGTTAAAGTCGATGCCCTTTCCTTCGACGGGCACTTGGACCCTCAGGTTTATATAGACTGACAATTGGGTATGGACCGATATTTCCGTTGACATGACATGTCTGAGTCAAGAAAGATTCGATTGACTGTAATGAAACTAACGGGACAAGCAGGACAGTATTGAAAAAACCTTAAGAGGATGATGAGATATAGAAGGGAAGACCCGGTGGAAACTTGGCAAGGCATGAAGAAGAAGTTTATGTTAAAGTACGTCCCACCGTCATTCAGTCAGTAATTACTGGACAAGTGAAATCGATGGACTCAGGGGAACAAGTCAGCCACTAATTACATTGCTAAGTTTGATGAATATTTGAATCGGTGTGGAACAATAGAGTTAAGAGTCTCCCGAACAACCCTATCTAGGTTCAGGTCCGGTCTTAGGGATGATTATCGCCGAGAGCTCATCGCTCAAGGCATCACGACTCTAGAAAAGACATCAGTTAGTCACCGACTTAGATGAGTCTAGAGGATCCTATTTTCACTGAACTGATTTTAGGGATAACTCTAAAACCGCCACTACTAACAAACCAAGGTTTAACCGACCTCTTCCTGCTCTAAGCAAACCTGTTTCCAGTTCCTCTAGCGTCAAACCAACAGGTCCTTCAGGTGCAAAGTCAATCACATCCGAAAGGAGAACGGTGAGTGAAACATGGAAGGTCAACCCAAAGACCTAATGCTACAGGTCTCAAGGTATGGACACCTTGCCAGCCAGTGCCCGAGTCAAACTAAAACCCTCTTTGTGGAAGTCCCATTAAGATATAGAAAAAGAAGAGGATGATGGAGAAATAGTTGTGCACCAACAAGATGATGACTCGGATGTCTCTATCGAAAGTATGAGTTCAATGAGTGCATCAGAACTGTGGAAGTGACGGGCCTACCCCCTAGTACAGACCGAGCCCAATTAGGAGTAA
This sequence comes from Agave tequilana, assembly GCA_038442645.1. Classification (NCBI taxonomy): domain Eukaryota; kingdom Viridiplantae; phylum Streptophyta; class Magnoliopsida; order Asparagales; family Asparagaceae; genus Agave; species Agave tequilana. Next base: position 80,365 of record JAVJIF010007601.1, read on the forward strand.
TTAGGTGCACCTAGTACAGCCTGAGCCACTCAACGACTAGAGAAGAACTGCCATATTTTAAACTTGTACAAAAATTAAAAACAAAAACTGCAACAAAGATGATAGTGGAAAGTGGCAGTTGCAACAACGTCGTTGCGTCAAAGTTAATCACCACTTTGGGGATGAGACCGGTGAAACATCCAAATCCCTACAAGGTCACGTGGATCGACGCTACATCCATAGATGTTCAGGAGAGATGTCAAATTCCCATCCAGTTTGCCACGTACATAGATAATGTATGGTGTGACATACTCCCCATGAATGTTGGTCATATCATTTTAGGTCGACCATGATTGTTCGACTTAGATATGACCATATATGGACGTACCAATCAACGTTCATCCATAACGAAAAAAGGGTGAAGATTATGCCGAATCAACCGAAATCACTAACCAGAGAAAAAATGGTTGACAAAGGCAAAAATAAAATGGATGTCATAACTTCTGGAAAGAAAAGTGATAAGGGCAAAGGTAAGATGATTATGAATTTGATTAGCCACGATCAAATTGAAAAAAGGTTGCATGAGGGTTCTACTTGTTATATACTTATGGCTCGAGAGGCTGATCGTAAGATCGATGTGCAGATTCCCGAGCACATTAAACTAATCCTGAAAGAGTTTTCTGAAATCCTCCCATAAGATCTGCCACGTGAGTTGCCTCCCATGCGAGACATCCAACATGCTATTAACTTAGTCACAGGAGCAACTTTGTCAAACCTGCCCCACTACATGCGGAGTTACAACGGCAGGTAGGAGAATAACTTGATAAGGGCTTCATCAAAGAGAGTTTGAGCTCATGTGCAGTTCCCGCACTCTTGGCGTCAAAGAGGGATGGTGAATGACGTATGTGTGTGGATAACCGCGCCATCAACAAGATTACCTTCAAGTATCGCTTCCCCATTCCACGTCTTGATGATACGTTGGATCTAATGTCAGGTGTCATAATCTTCTCCAATATTGATCTTAAAAATAGGTACCACCAAATTAGAATCCGACCAGGGAACGAGTAGAACACTGCATTCAAAACTAAAAATAGACTGTATGAATGGTTAGTTATGCCATTTGGGCTATCCAATATTCCTAGCACCTTCATGAGAGTGATAACTCAATTGTTTCAGCCATTTATCAGAAATTTCGTAGTGGTATACTTTGACGATATACTGATTTACAGTCGAACTCAGAAGCAACAAATGGGCCATTTGAGGCAAGTCCTCTGCACACTCCAAGATGAGAAGTTTTATATAAACTCAAAAAAGTGTGCTTTTTGTATGGACAAAGCTGTTTTTCTAGAATTTATGCTTTCATCTGAGAGAGTTTCCACAAACTCTGAAAAGGTGAAAGCAATCACTGAGTAGCCACAACCCCGAACGATTAGGAAAGTCAGAAGTTTTCACGGGTTAGCCACTTTCTATTGTCGCTTCAGAAAGAACTTTAATGCTATTATGGCACCAATAACTGACTGTCTCAAGAGCAAGGGATTCCAGTGGACTCTTGCCGCCACCAAGGCCTTTGCAACAATTAAGAGGATGATGACTAAAACTCTTAATATGAGCCTCCCTGACTTTTTGAAGGCATTTGAAGTAACATGTGACGCATTGGGACTGGCAAGATGTGGTGTGCTGTGTCAGAAAACCATCATGTTGCTTATTTCAGTGAAAAATTAAATGACGCTCGACAACGATACTCCATGTATGACAAAGAATTTTATGCGGTTGTGCAGGCCTTGCGTTACTGGAGGCATTATCTGATACCATAGGAATTTGTGTTGTATTCGGATCATAAAGCACTGAAGTACCTCAACTCTCAGAAGAGACTAAATGCGAGACACAGCAAATGGGTAGAGTTCCTCTAGGATTACACATTTGTTCTCAAACACAAGGCGGGAGTTGAGAACAAGGTCGCTAATGCACTCATCTGGCATATTATGATTTTGATAATTATAAGTACAGAAGTGATTGGGTTTGAGAGATTGAGGGATGAGTATGACTCGTGCCCCGACGTTGGGAAAATTTACGTCACGTTACGGACGGCTCCGTTCGTGAAATGGACGGCTTTCTGCTACAAGACGGTTATCTATTCAGATTCAGTAAGCTATGTAATCCATGTACGTTCCTCAGGGATTTTCTCTCTTGGAAATATATGTTGGAGGTCTGGTTGGACATTTCGGTCAAAACAAAACAATTGAGGTTGTTGAACACTGATTATATTGGCCGAGCTTGAAGAAAGAAGTCACTAAAATAGATGGCCAGTGTAGCACATGTCAATTAGCCAAGCAATAAAAGCAGATTGCCGGACCTTACACTCATCTCCTTGTGCCCAATTGCCCTTAGTAAGACGTGAGCCTAAATTTCATACTAGGGTTGTCAAAAACTCAGAAAGGCACGACACTATTCTAGTAGTAGTTGACCGATTCACCAAAATGGCTCACTTCATCTCATGCTCCAAAACCTCATATGCGTCTCGTATAGTTGTCCTGCTCTTCGATAACGTCGTCAAGTTGTATGGGTTGCCCAAAACTATGGTATCTGATAGGGACGTTAAGTTTGTTAGCTACTTCTGGCAAACACTGTGGCACATGATGGGCACCAAATTGAAATTCTCGACAGCTTTTCATCCACAAACAGATGGCCAAACTGAGGTCGTTAACAGGACTCTAGGAAATCTCCTTAGGTCTCTTGTTGGGAAAAACACTTGGGATCTCATTTTGCCTATGGCCAAATTTATCATACAATGGTTCTGTCAATAGGTCTACGGGTCTTAGTCTTTTTGAAATAGTAACTGGATTTAAACCTAGACAACCAATTGATTTAATTCTCATGGTCCATCATCATTCTAGGGTATCAGATTCTGCATCAGCATATGTATCTCATATACGTGCACTACAATGAGGAAATCAGAGAGAAGATAATAAAAAATAATGTTGATTATAAAGCTTCTGCAGATTAACATCGCAGATTAAAGATATTTAATGTTGGTGATTATGTGATGGTCCGCATGAGACTTGAGCAGTTTTCTCTGGGAACCGTGAAGAAATTATACGCGCTAAGCACAGGGCCTTTCCAAATCCTCAAGAAAATCAATTCAAATGCTTATGTGGTGGATCTCCCACCAGACTTTGGTATCAGTTGCACTTTTAATGTTGAGAACTTAATTCCATATAAGGTACCTTTGATACCCCTTCTGATCCATTCGTGGATGAGCCTACCCATGACCTTCTTTCTGAGAGCCCCCACTATCTCCACTTCCTCCTAAATTACCTCATGCAACAAAAAACATAGATTCTATCTTGGATGATCAGATCGTCTCTACGAGAGATGGAGGGACGCGACGCTATCTTATTAAGTGGAAAGGAAGACCTGATTCAGAAAATTCTTGGATTACTAAGGAGGACTTCCGGCAGCTTGATCCCGACCTACTGGAGCGTTATCAGGGCCAGCAATAGCTTCCCACCACACACTCGACAGGGTCGAGTTCTCCCACCACAGGAGAATTGATGAGGACATCAGCCGCTTAGGGGACGAATCGATCGAGTCTATTTCAAGAAGCGGCGTAATGTAATTCTTTGGTTTTAGCCCAGTTTTATTTTAGACTTGTTTTATGTTTTTTTTAGTTGATGTAGTAGGTGTTCTTTTGTGGGCGTTTAGTACCACATCAATTATTATTTAGAAATCATTTCTTATAAAGCCTACAAAAGGCTCCCTGACTACTACTTTTGAATTATGGAATGATAAAAAAATTCTCAAATTATCTTGTTTAATTCTTGAGTTTATCTGCTTTCAAATTTTGGGTGAGAAGCCCGCGTAAGGGGTGAAAACCCGAAATCCTTTCCTATTTTGAATTTCAAATTTCGGTTACGATTTGAAGGTGATTACGATCCAGGTTAGTTTTACATCACACCATCCTTGAGAACATTCACCAATCAGTCATACTAACCCAAAATAAGCCATCCGAAAATGCAAACAGAATTGGAAAGAGCAATATAGATCAATAGTAAAGCACTTTCTTGTGATAGGATAGGTCATTCATCAAGGCTGCCTCTCAATATATTTGGAGATAGATTGATCTATGGAGTTCCAAGCTGTAAAGCAACTTCCAATTCATTCAACCTGCATCACCCGAAGCAAAACACCACAACTACGGTGCTCCAAGCCCCCCTCCAACTACCAAGGAGCGTTTAACTCCATATAGTGCAATTGAACCTATTGTCATTGGGAAGCCCTAAATATTCATTTATTATGAAGAAATAGGTGGCCACTGGTTCCATCCACTGGCATACATTTTTTTTTTTTTTGAGAGAGAGAGAATACATTCCATTGCCACTTTGGCCTCATTAGATAGCATTAGTGAGATCCCCAGTCCTTCATTAACAACTACCATAAGAACGAAATCCATGAGCAAGGTACCGTATTTTTTATTTTTCCCCTCTTCCTTTATTAGGCTTTTAATGCATTTGGAGAGCACAAATATATATGCATTTGTTCTCTTATTGGGTATGGCTATAATTCTTGGATTGTCGAATATTTCGTCAAACTTTTAGCAATGAAGAAAAGAGGGTCTGGATGGCGCTGTTTCTTCACGAGAAACTTAAGTAGCCAGAAAAATCCCTTGCCTTGGACAGGGCCTTAGTTTACAGCAAAGGCGATATCACCCTTAGCCTTATGCATCATGCATGAATGCATGAAACTGTCGAAGGGACTCTGTTGTACTCTATACAGTCTGCAAAAGACTTGTGACTCTAGGCTGAAAAGGACTGAAGCAAGAAGAGTGGAAGAACGCAAGGGAAGTAGGGGCGGCGAGATGAATGAAGTCGAGGAAGGAAATTTCGGTTTTTTTAGGAGAGAATAATTGAGCTTCTCAAAGATAAATAAACAAATAGATAAATTTAGGCTAAGCCTTAAAGCCAGGATAGTTCCATAGAGCCAGGCGTGAGATTCTAGGATTATCAAGTATGCCTACAAATGGGAGTTGGACTTATATAATTCTGTAACGAAGCCAAGAAAAATTGCTTGTTAACTATCTGTAGTATAATATTCAAATCCTTTTTATTGTTTATTGTCCATTGGAATCTCTTCCAAAGGTCCTCTCCTCGGACAAATAGTTAGCAATACTGTATGAGGCGAAAACTCCAATAATATATTTATGGTACAAGCAAGACAAAAAAATGGGTGAGAAACCAATGCAACGAGGATGCTATAAAAGCTAGCCAGACTACAAAGAATTACCTAGTACCGAGATTGTGAATTTTCTTTAAGATTGCCTACAAGTCTACTGAGAAGAAAAAGATGTGTTTCAAGGTGGATTGCAAGCAATGTGGGAAGTTTACATGGGGTGGCTGTGGTGTGCATGTTGCTTCAGTCTACAATAAGATAGAGAAAGGGAAGCACTGCACATGTCAGGCATGGACAGGAGTAGTAATGACATCTGAGACTACATCAGGGACCACACTGGGTGGAGATGAAGAAAGAAGCCTCTCTTTCTTTGTACTAGGTTTTGTTGTTATTTTGGTCGTTTATTTTTCTTACTGGACCCTCTGAATTTTTTTAGGGAAATAAGATGCTAGGGGAATAAATTGCAATCAAATAAGGTTGATATCCTGTTCTAGAATTACTATGCAAAATTCAATTAAAATAGGTCACTTCCCTCTTGAATCTTTTATTATTCCATAATTCCAAAATAAAAATGAAAGCTTCACTTAAGGATGAAGGCCATTGGCTCAGAAATGATCAGAGGAAAAGGGAGGCAGGCTATGAAAATTCAGCCGAAAGCTCTTACCGGACTAGTGTTATCTTAGAGATGTCACCACTAAACAAGTGTTCCAGTTATCCAGAATAAGAGTGGAGACAGCGGTGCACAAAAATGTAACCATTTGCAGGTTTTTGTCTTTGCAGGTCTGTGGTTTGTTAGTCTTAGTTCTCATGATTTTTGGCATATCTGAAACTTGAGATGTTTAGAGATTGAACTGATTATAAATCAGCTCCTTATCTATATTCATAACTTGGGATATCCTGGGTTTTGGTTCAGCTAAATTACATTGTAAATGTGGAAGGTAAGTGGGTGAAGAAATGCAAGAAGAAATCCTTTCCCTGGGGCTATATTTTGCTTGAACTTTAAAAGCAATTTTGTTAGAACACTGTACATCATTCCGACAAGAATATTTGACTTGGATTCAAAGCAAATTTACAAAAACTTTAGCCTCCAGGATACTAGAGCTGATAATTACTCTGAAAGAAAGCGCACTCATGTAGAATATGAATATTTCAGTGATGTAAAAAATGTGATCATCATAGCCATCTACTAGAGGTGATGCACACAATAAAACATAATGTCCAAACATATCTGAGCAATAATGATGTTAGCCTATATCCTGTTATGTGCTGTAACAAGTGAAATATAAAGGCGGCTTCTTCAAGACCATGAGACCTAAAATGGGAAACATGCTTATAGCAACAAGTGCAACTTCAAAATTCACATGCTCCAAATATTAGAGGCAACACTTACATGTAACTGCACGCAACATTTTTTGTTAAAAAATTCGTAAACTGAACACACATTGAAGACCATTACCTTTCAGTTATTCCAAGGAACTTGGCCATGTTAAAACATGCATAATGATTGTTGTAACTATGTGCAAGCAGAATACAGCAAACACTATGGCTAAACAAATCATGATATGGTAGTTAATAATGTTGTAGCTTCTTTTGACATTCCCTGCATCTAATGTAATCATACGTGTTATTCCGGGAGTACAAACTTATCAAGGAGGTTTCGGTATTAACAATGTGACACCATGATATTCCTTGAATGTTCTGTTCGTAGGCCAATTAACAAATTCATTGAATGATTCATCTATATGGTTCAACAAAAGATGATACAGCGAAGCTGTATGCACGGCAAGTAGCAAGAAAATTGTTTCAGTGTTTATAGGCACATTAGAATAATCTTATCGGGTGCTTCCTATCTACATAGGTAATAAACATATGGTATAGCAAAATACAGAAAACATTATGGCAGAGCAAACGCAGCAAACACTATGGCCAATTAAATCATGATAGTACTTAATAATGTTATACCTTCTTTTGACATTATAGACATCTAATGCAATCATAAGTGTAATTCAGGGAGCACGAACTTATCAAGGAGGTTTCAATATCAAGTTATCAACAATGTGGCGCCATGATATTCCTCGAATTTTCTGTCATAGGGAAATTAAACAATTTCATTGAATGATTTATCTACATGATTCAACAAAAGACGGTATAGCCAAGCTGTATGCTGGGCAAGTAGCCAGAAAAACCTTCTAGAGTTTATAGGCACATCAGAATCATCTTATATTGAGTGTTTATCTAAACGGTTTAAAGACAGACGGTATAACAAAGTCGCAGAGCAAGATGCAAGAAAGATCAATTGCAGGGTTTAACTTTGGCCGGACGAATAACTTTGTTGAGGCTATAAAGGAGACTCAGATAAAGTATTGCCCTCACTATATAGTGTAATGGGTCTTGGTCAAATCCACTGGGAATAGTTATAATGCAAAACATCTGCTCCTTTTGTTACATCAGAAATTATAACAAAAGTAGCAGCATAGGCGCTAACATAATGAGATTCTGGACATTCCATATAAACAATTGGGTTGTAAAGATTCATTGAAGTGGACATAATGGCACGGAATCACCTGGAACCAAGATATCTGTCATTTGACTGTTTTGACTAAAAATGATTCAAGCTCTATCATGTTTCTTTGTGCGGAATGCATGGTTATAGCTAGGTACCAATGATGAAAAGGCTACTGCATGCAAGCTGTGAGTCATGCATAACCACTTCCGAGTGCTACAAACAAATGATTCCAGAATTCAAATGTGATCAAAGGGAAGGGACACAGTGGAGCAGGTCAATGACACAAGCATTCTCTTTCTCAAGGGGGAGACATGCCACCCAATTTGGTCCCACATAGAGCTTTATCTGGTTCATATGTGTGGATTTTGACCAGCTAAGTATCAAATTAAATTGATGCAACGTCATAATTTTAGTTTAAGAAACAAGATAAAGTACAGAAAACATCAATAATGCAACAATTCCAACGAAAAGGCGGGGAAAAAAAACTTGGATCAAGAAAGACAACAAACACTTTGCATACCTCTAGCCCTTGGCATCTATTGGATTCCGAACATTTGCTTTCTCTCCTCAGTCTCATGTGCTGTAGCCTGTACATGAAATGGTGGGTGGAATATTTACTGTTTTCTGAACAGCCCGCAAAGGTCTCATGATGTGTGAGCTCTAAAGGTAAAGATGGAATAAATCAAGAAGTCAAGAACAGTAAGGAGACAGAAGAACAGCTCAAAGCAACGCAAAAGTTTGGACTTCAAGACAAATTAAATTAAAGAAAAATGTAATAAAAGCTCCAGTTTGCGAGCAGACAAAGACAGCATTAGGTTGGAGCATTAAAAGGGCAGGGATGATTAAAAACAAACTTTATTACCTGCAGGCTTTAAACCGCAGTAAGATTCTCGGATGTGATTATGTGAACCCTGCGCCCAAAACTAAAACAAATAATAAAGGTAGCTGCTCTTTAGTTATGTTGTTCAAATGCTCTTTATTCCTCCTGGCCGTTTGGAATCCCCTCTCTTAAAAATGCTTCTCTCTTTTGGCTCCGCAGCAGCAGTAGACGAGCTATTTCTCGAAATTGCTGAGAGAATTTATGAGCTTTCAAAGAATCTGGAGTGAAAATTTCCAGCAAAAAATGGCGGAAGCGAAGCTCGGTCCCAAAGGGCAAGCTTGGTTCTGTACTACTGGATTGCCCAGTGATGTCGTGATCGAAGTCGATGACATGAGCTTTCATCTTCACAAGGTAACCAATCAATCAATCAATCTGAAACACAAATGTCCGTTCTAATTACAACAACAAAACCTCTGAATTTCCAAACTTTCCTCATTTTTTTTCTGTTCTCAGTTCCCTTTGATGTCGAAGAGCAACAAACTGCATCGGATAATCACAGAGCGAGAGCAAAACCCTAGAACTCAGAAAGAAGAGGAAGAAGAAGAGGAAGAGATCGAAGAAGAAGAGCTCCCTCACATCTCGCTCCCCTCGTTCCCCGGCGGTGCCGAAACGTTCGAGACCGCCGCCAAATTTTCCTACGGCGTCAAGATCGATCTCACCGCTACCAACGCCCCCGCCCTCCGCTGCGCGGCCGAATACCTCGAAATGACCGAGGAATTCAGCGAAGACAACCTCATCTCTCGAACCGAGCGATTCCTCGCCCAATCCGTGTTCCGAAGCCTCAAAAGCTCCGTTCGCGCCCTAAGATCCTGCGAAACCCTCGCCCCTCTCGCCGAGGACCTCGGCATCGTCCAGCGATGCATCGATTCCCTAGCCTCCCGCGCAAACTCGTCCGACGCGAGCTCCCTCTTCGGCTGGCCGATCACTGAGGGCAGCGGCCGAGATCTCCGCGTCGCGATCCGGCGGAAGAGCGGCGGGAATCTCAATGGCGGTGGATCCGACCAGTGGTTCGAGGATCTGACGGCTCTCAGCCTCCCGATCTACAAGCGCGTGATCTCCGCCATGAAAGACCGAGATCTGAGCTCCGACATCATCGAAGGATCGCTGATCTCGTACGCGAAGCGATCGATTCCTGGCCTCTCGAGATCGAACCGCCACCTCGCTCCGGCGCCGTCGAAATCTGAGATCGAGCAGAGAGAGCTGCTGGAGACGGTAATTACGAACCTGCCACTGGAGAAGAGCTCGGGGGCGAGCACCACCAGGTTCTTGTTCAGGCTGCTTAGAACCATCAACATCTTGCGCGCGTCGGAAGCTTGCAGAACTGCGCTGGAGCGCAAGATAGCGTCGCAGCTGGAGCAGGCGACGCTAGACGATCTGCTGATGCCGAACTACTCGTACCTCGTAGAGACGCTGTATGACGTGGACAGCGTGGAGAGGATCCTGGGGTACTACCTGGAGAGGCTGGAGGAGAGATCGACAGCGATCGTGGAGGCGGAGGAGGAGGAGGGGGAGGGGGCGGTGAGGTCACCGGACGGTGAGAATAGAGCGGTGATAAAGGTGGGGAGGCTGGTGGATGGGTACTTGGCGGAGATCGCGTCGGATGCGAACCTGAGGCCGGAGAGGTTCTGCGATTTGGCGGTGGCGCTGCCAGATCACGCGCGAGTTTACGATGACGGGCTGTATCGAGCCGTTGATCTCTATCTTAAGGTAAAAAAAACATAACTTAATATTTGAAAATTTTAATTTTAGCATTGTTAGTCCCTTTATTTAATGGAATTTTTGTTTATTTTTAGTGTTCGTAGTTATTGAAGCAAAAACTTGCTATTTGAATTTTAAAAAAGTTTAATTTCTTTTCTCCGGAACATGTATAATAGAGCTTGTTATACGTGGTTTTTTTTAAGGAAAAAAATCCTGTTTTAATATTTAATTTCAAAAAAATGTAATTCAAATTTAATTATCAAAATTGACTTCTGATAAATCACATCATAAATCACATCAGCATTGGGCAGCATTGGGCGATTTTATGCTGCCTGCGTGATAATAGGTAGCCGCATGTTAGTTTTAGTTCAGGGTTCAATGAACTCGGAGGTAAAACTATAACAATTTTACTAAATTTTGTGTTTAGGTTTGTCAAACTCGAATGTAATTCAAGTTAGAGCCCGCAGAACCCGCAACTAATTTGGAAAAAAAATCTCCTTCTGTGTCGTTCTTCCTGTGTGTCCTTCCTCTGTTCGGCTCCAGGTCCTCGAGACGACGACCAAGAAGCCCCCAAGTTCCAAGAACTGATCACGAAACAACAAAGCAAACGGTTAATTGAAGAAAAAAGAGAAAATTTAAGAAAAATAGAGGATTTGACTCACCGTCGTAGTGAGAGCAGGGATAGGAATTTGAGAGGACAATGAGCTGGAAGAAGAGACCAAGAGTGAGCAGGACAATGGGAACGAAGTAGCGTTTAATTTGTGCACCAGTTCTCGCCATTTTTTAAGAAATTGGGAGAGGATTAAGAAAAAAACCCTAAGAAAGACGAAGAAGAGTAGAGAGAGTAAAGAGAGAAGTTTTTGAATATCGTATTAATTAATATGGGAATATTCCTTAAAAAGAAAGATATATGACAACATATTTATAGAGGACAGATTTTGCGTTCGGATATAGCGAACCGGTTATTTTGCGTTCGGATTCATTAAAATTAGATGTAAAATTTAGCAAATTTACTATAGTTTTGTGTCCGGGTTTCGGTGAATTCAGACCAAAAATTAACTCGTGGCCGACCAACGCCACGCTGACAATGCACCGACCTGGTCTATCAAAGATCGATTTTGATAATTAAAATTTTGGATATGTCTTTTCTTGAAATTAAATATTAGAACAGGATTTTTTTTTTTTTTTTAAAAAGCCTTATGCATAGAGTAAACTAAATTCCATTAATTCAAAATTGATATTCATCGTAATATACTTTGCAACTTCTTAGGCCTAGTTTGATAATTAAGATTTGGAAAACAAAACTGGGGTTTTGATGGGTTTAAGAATCAAGTTCCAAAAATTGAAATTGCGCTCCGGCTGACAATTATTTTGAGTTAATTAGACTTTAGTGACACCTTAAAAGATGTGTTTCACAGTCATTTTAGAGTTTTCCGAACTTCAATTTCAGATATAAATTTGTCTTCAAAATTGAGGCTTCGGCAACTATACTCCAACCAAGATTTTGAAAGCGCCAAAGTGATTGAAACTGAGGTTTGTATCTAGTTTTAGTTTCAATATAACTTAGACGAAATTTTAGTTTCGCACACTTGGTTCTATCCTAATTTTTTGGTTGCATAGACCATAGTTCCAAACTCCAATCCGGCAAAAAAATTTTGGAATTTTTCTTTTTGGCATTAATTTACATATATGTTTACTTCCTTCTAACACTAGTTTGCAACATTTTAACATGTTCCATAAAAGAAAATGATAGTGATCTTATCTCAGAGTGTCTATTTGTTTACAACTTCTTACATATATCCCCAAATTTCAGTGAAATGCTTTGTAGCAAGTTGGTACAAATTAGTACGCAACAAACAAAGTAATATAAAGCCTTTAAACCATTTCAATCCTTTTTGTGTGTGTGATAGTCACACCCGCGGATATCAGAGGAAGAGCGAGACAAGGTATGCAGCGTGATGGACTGCCGCAAGCTCACACTAGAAGCATGCACCCATGCCGCCCAAAACGAGCGCTTGCCCCTTCGAGCCGTAGTCCAAGTCCTCTTCTTCGAGCAGCTCCAGCTCCGGCACGCAATCGCGGGGACCCTCCTCGCCGCCAACGCAGTCGGAGCACCACCACCCGAAGAACAACAGCAGCCGGGATCCATGGTCCCTCGACAGAACGACACATGGAGGACGGCGATTCGCGAGAACCAGGTGCTGAGGCTGGACATGGACAGCATGCAGAGGCGGGTGCAGGAGCTGGAGCGCGAGTGCTCGAGCATGAGGAAAGAAATAGAGGAGGCGGGGCGAAAGGGCGGAGGAAGAGCTGGGACTGATCGGGCTTCAGCGGGGAAGAGATTCGGCTGCAAGTTTGGGACGAAGGTCTGCGATTCGCAGGAGAGGACTGTGTTGGAGCCAAGGAAGTCACAAACTGAGCATCAGCACAGTCCTTAATTTTTTACTTCTTGTATGATGATTGATAATATCGTGTATTGTTTCTTCACACGTTCCTTGATCTATATAAATTGAGATTTCATGCGTAAATTCTTTCATTTTCAAAAGAAAATAACACAACAACTCTCACCAGAAATCCCCACAAGAGCACGTCCCATCCTTGAAATGGTGAAACCTCTTGTTGTCCCTCACAATGATCTCCCTCTCCACAACCTTGGACATGACCTTGACGGCGTTATGGCAATCTCCGCAGATCCGAAGGTTCTTCATGATCGAGCCCATAGGCTATCGCCAGCCTCTCGCTGTGGTACATAGGAGCCTTCTCTTTCGCCTCCGCGTCAATGTCATGGAGCACGAACCTCGTATCGGGCACGTAGCCAGCTGCTCGTATCTCCCTGTTCAATTCCCTCACCATCTCAGGAGCCCCTCTCTTCTTGGGATCCACATTGCCGGCGCTTGCCATTCGGTTTCTTCGACTAGCCATTACGGTGAGCATCGTCAGTGCTCCCAAGCTTACAATACACTACAGCCAGTGTATATACAAAGGAGGTGCTAACGTTTGATGGGTAGCTCTTTAGATGGTAATGGGCTCTTCTGACCAAGGCCAAAGATCTGGACACTGCACAAGCTTGAAGAAGCAGAGCGAAGGTCTTTAGTGCCGGCAGAGCCCCCGGTTTCTCCATTTGAAATGCCATTCGAAAAGCGGCTTCTGCTTCTCCTTCATTGCATAGGGATTTGATGTTTGTATCGGATGCTTCGAACGGGAAGTTTTTGGCGATGTTCGGAGTGTTGGATGGTGAATGGCTGATCATGTTACAGGGAGAATCGCCGGAGGTCTTTGATGGTTTTTAGGTATTACAAACAAACTTAGACTTTTAAGGGAGCATGCAACCTAAAACATGATCTATGTTTTCACAATTGAACCTATAACTTTGAACATAAAAGAATCCTAATATCCCAGTAATTAATTAAAATTACTACAGAAGAAAAATATAATTACATACCTTTTAGTTGTTATAGTAAGCAACTAAAATTATCCCTTCAGATCTCTTGGAAACAAGCACCACAAACGTCGTGCCTCTTTTAGTTGTTATAGTAAACAACTAAAATTATCCCTTCAGATCTCTTGGAAGCAAGCACCACAAATGTCGTGCCTCTGATGGAATCACACCCAACGATTCAAAAATTTAACTAAGTATGGATGAACTATCAAAGAGTTCTTCCAAGAGGAGAAAGAAGGAGGCTAATACTCAAGCCAAGAGGTAATGAATTAGAATGAATCCCTAAGGTCCTATTTATAGCCTTGGATAACCTCCAGTTTTCTTATCCCACCAATGTGGGACTAATTTCCCAAAGGAAATTTTGTTCTCCTTTTAGTTATACTTATTTTTGAATCTCGAGGGCAACCCAAAAGGACTATGCTGCTATCAATTATAATTATGACTTAGACACCTAATCCAACAGTCTCCCACTTGGATAAGTCTAATAACTTCCTAATTGATCAGCAAATTGTAGCTTCCAAAAGCCATTGTCGAACTCTGACCTAGTCAGTTTCGTGTCCTAAGATAAGAGATCATATAATCCTTCGTTCTACAAGATATCATTTGAACATGAGACATGGAACATAATCAATCTCTTTGTCCAGTATTTTGTTTCCCGATTTCTGATTTGTAATGACATAGAACTACTAAATGAACACATCAATTTAGTCCTGGTCGGGCCCGACACTATATGTCAACTTCAAATCACCGAGGGGCCCAAAGATATCGCTTTTCCCGTTAGGACAAAAGGAACGAATAAACTTTGACCTATATGCTTGCACCATTTACTCATCAAATCATGCACAACAATGCGTTTTATAACATCAAGTTACTGATGCGTTTACACATTATCAACGCACAACTGACTTGTAAACCACAACTCATATATCTCCATTTAAAGATTATAAGATATTATCGTCTCAGAATTACTCGTGATAAATTCCATGAAGTAATTCTCTGAGCGTGGGTTAATCCAATACTTAAATCTCCATTTCAAAGTACTCACGAACATTGCAGCAATACCATTGCTATGTCTAAAACTCTTTAGACAATCCACAACTCCATTCATGACAGTCTTTATTCACTACTTACTTCCAAAAGTATGATCGACTGTGGAATTCGAATAATCAAATTATTCGGGAAGTAAAACATGCAAAAATGAAACACAATAATAAACAATTGACAAAAGGTAGTAAACAAACTCATAAATAATACTCTATTATTTAATCACCAAAAGTCAATCACATTTACTTTGTTATAAGTTTCAAACTAACTATCTAACTGCTAAAACCAACATCATCTCTCAGACCAATGCTCCTAGCATGCTGATTGTGTTTAACCCTACTCAGACCCTTTGTGAGTGGATCTGCACGATTATCTTCAGATGAAACCTTCCTCACTACAACGTGACCTTCTTCTATCTTGTGTCTGATAAAATGGTATTTTCTGTTAATATGTCTAGATCTGTCATGATCTCTTGGTTCTTTTGTTAATGCAACCGCTCCTTCATTATCACAGAAAATATCCATTGGCTCCTTGATGGTTGGCACAACTCCAAGATCTTCGATGAAGTTTTTCAACCAAATTGCCTCCTTTGATGCTTCGCTTACCGCTATGTACTCTGATTCACAAGTAGAATCAGCCACTGTGTCTTGCTTGGAACTTTTCCAAGTAACTGCTCCTCCGTTTAAGGTAAAGACCCAGCCAGATTGGGAACGGAAGTTGTCTCTATCTGTTTGAAAGCTGGCGTCACTATACCCAGTTACTCTCAATGTATCACAGCCACCAAGTACTAGGACCCAGTCCTTAGTCCTTCGCAGATACTTGAGAATATTCTTAACCGCTACCCAATGAGCTTTACCTGGATTTCCCTGATAACGACTGACCATGCTCAAAGCAAAGGACACATCAGGACGAGTACATGTCATAGCATACATGATAGAACCAACAGCAGAAGCATATGGAATTCCACTCATTTCTGCTATCTCTTCATCTGTACTCGGACTTTGAGTCTTACTCATTTTGGTATTACTCTGGATGGGCAGTTCTCCTTTCTTGGAATTCTCCATACAGAAACGTTTCAGTACTTTATCCAAGTAGGTACTCTGATTAAGTCCAATTAGTCTTTTACTCCTATCCCTTAAAATTCTTATTCCTAGAATGTAGGCAGCCTCTCCTAGATCCTTCATAGCGAAACACTTTCCAAGCCAAGACTTAACATTTTGCAAGGTTGGAATGTCATTTCCTATAAGAAGTATGTCATCAACATACAATACCAGGAAGGTGACTATGCTCCCACTAGCATTGACATATACACACGACTCATCCTCACTTCTAGAGAAACCAAACTCTTTGACTTTCTCATCGAAGCAAAGATTCCATCTGCGAGACGCTTGTTTTAATCCATAGATGGATTTCTCAAGCTTGCATACTCCATTGGGAAACTTTGCATCCACAAAACCTTCTGGCTGACTCATGTAAACATCCTCAGCCAACTTTCCGTTTAGGAAGGCGGTTTTGACATCCATCTGCCAAATTTCATAGTCATGAAATGCAGCTATGGCTAGCATTATCCTAATAGATTTTATCTTAGCCACTGGTGAGAAGGTCTCATCATAGTCAATCCCTGGGGTTTGAGTAAAGCCTTTCGCCACCAGTCGTGCTTTGAATGTACTTACATTACCATCCATGTCGATCTTCTTCTTGAAGATCCATTTACAACCAACTGTCTTCCGACCAGGTTGTTGATCAACCAAGTTCCAAACTTGGTTGTCATACATAGACTTGATCTCGCTGTCCATTGCCTCTTTCCATTTGGCTGCCTCAGGGCCTGCCATGGCTTCCTTGTAGTTCGTCGGCTCATCCAAATTTACCAGTGTATTGTCACTGATAAACGTGTCTCCATTTGCAGTTATATGGCAACCATAGAACTCAGTTGGCTTGCCAACTCTACTAGAACGCCTAAGAGGTAATGAAGTGTCAATGGGTTCAACTGGAATCTCTTCCTCTGGTTGAACCATAGTGGTTTCAAAGGTTCCTTCATCTGCTGGCTCTTGAATTTCTTCAAGGTCAACGGCGCTCCCACTGTCCTCTTTGCATATGAGCTCTCTCTCTCGAAAGACTCCTCTCCGTGCTACAAAGACCACGTTCTCACTAGGTCTGTAGAACAAATATCCAAATGACTTCTTCTGTGGATAGCCGATGAAAACACATCGCTCACTACGAGGTTCAAGCTTGTCGTGAATTTCTCGTCTAACGAAAACTTCACAACCCCAAACCTTAATATGTGCTAACGAGGGAACCTTTCCTGTCCACATTTCGTGAGGTGTTTTGGCAACCTTCTTTGTTGGAACAAGATTAAGAATGTGGGCGGCAGTTTCTAAGGCATACCCCCAGAATGATATTGGAAGTGAAGCTCGACTCATCATGGAACGCACCATGTCTAACAAGGTTCGATTGCGTCTCTCAGCCACACCATTAAGTTGTGGTGTCCTAGGAGGTGTCAATTGTGAAACTATTCCACATTCCTTGAGATAGTCATGGAACTCGATACTAAGATACTCTCCGCCTCTATCTGATCGGAGCATCTTTATCTTCCTGCCTAATTGATTCTCGACTTCTTGTTTAAACTCTTTGAACTTTTCAAAGGTTTCAGACTTATGCTTTATTAAGTAGATATAACCATATCTGCTATAATCATCAGTAAAAGTCACATAGAATCGATTAGCATCCCTTGTGGCTGATCTGAAGGGTCCACACACGTCTGTGTGTATGAGATCCAACAAACCTTCACCTCTTTCACAAAATCCAGTGAAAGGTGATTTTGTCATCTTACCCAAAAGACAAGATTCGCATGTATCATCTGACCTTAGGTCAAATGATTCCAACACCCCATCCTTTTGGAGTTGAGCCATGCGTTTTTTGTTAATGTGTCCAAGACGGCAATGCCACAAGCACGCTTTGTCTACACCATTAGACGAATCAATTTGAAATACACTATTACCTAAGTTGTCTACACACATCACAGTTTCATACACACCATCACAAGGTAAAGCTTCAAAATAAAAAATGCCATTTTTATAAGCAGAAATAGAACCATTCTCATCATTAAAAGAATATCTAAAACCTTGTTTGAACAATGCATGAAAAGAGATAATGTTTCGTGTCATTTCTGACGAGTAGCAACAATTCAATAAATCTAAATTAACACCATTATTAAGCACTAGACTATAAACTCCAATCTTGGTGACAGGTGAAGATCGCCTATTCCCCATGATCAAGTTCATTCTACCATGCTCCACATCCTCACTTTTTCTTAGTCCCTGCAATACAGAGCAAATGTGAAACCCACA
This sequence comes from Agave tequilana, assembly GCA_038442645.1. Lineage (NCBI taxonomy): Eukaryota > Viridiplantae > Streptophyta > Magnoliopsida > Asparagales > Asparagaceae > Agave > Agave tequilana. The sequence continues at coordinate 98,424 of JAVJIF010007601.1, forward strand.
TCCTGTATCAAGAACCCAAGAATCAGAAGATGTTGCGTTAATAGACGAAATAGTGTATATACCTGCAGTAGATGGTTTTACTTTCCCATCTTTTAAATCTTGCAGATACTTTGGGCAGCTTCGTTTCCAATGTCCTTTGTCGTTGCAATAGAAGCAAGTGGCCTCTTTAGGATCAGAGACAGGGGTAATATTAGAACTGGTTTTTACATGAGACTTTCCCTTCCAGTTTTGCTTGGGAGGACCTTTCCTCTTTTTCCCCTTTCCTTGCCCAATGGCCAGAACGGTAGTATTAGCAGGAGTGGGGGGATCACTCTTTCCCTTCATCCCAGTTTCAGCTGTTCTCAGGAGGTTGTGCAATTGAGCCAATGTGGTCTCATTGTTGTTCAAATGATAGGTCAAGATGAACTGATCATAACAACTTGGTAATGAGTTCAAGACTATGTCAATAGCCAACTCATCATCAATATGCACATTTAGCCTCACAAGGCGTTCTACGTATCGCTGCATCCTTTGCACGTGGCCGCTGACAGACTCTCCGTCCTTCATCTTGCTTGATATGAGGGACTTTACTATCTCGTACTTTTCTTGACGAGCTCGCTTATGGTACTTTTCCATAAGGTCTTTGTTCATCTCGTACGGCCAGTAATCCTCATAGAATTTTTGCAGTTCAGGAGTCATGGTAGCAACCATGATGCAAGCAACTTTTGTTGCATCCGTGTAGTGCTTCTTATAAGCAGCTAATTCTTCAGGAGTGGCCTTCTCTTCGTCAATTTCAACAAGTTCTTTGTCAAGGACATACTCCTTGTCCTCGAAACGAAGAGCCATTTTGATGTTGCGCATCCAGTTATTATAGTTGGTGCCATCTAATGTCACCTTTGAGCAGATGTTCAACAAAGAAAAGTTGTGATTGGAGGAGGAGGAACCAGAAGCATCGTTAGGGGCAGACATTTCTAAAAGAAAGGTAGTTTCAGTTAGAAAAGAAAAAATAACCCTTAATATAACAACTCAAAATTGAAATATCGAGGCTAGGATCCAACTATGAAATTCACAACTTAGAAAAGGGATGCCATAATCTAATTGTAAATTTCATACAGGTATGTCTTTTGAGACTCATTGAAACTATTCAATGGCATGTTTAATCTCAGATTATGCTCTTACATTTGTGACTGGGATACCGAGGATCACAAACAAGATGTGAATAACCATGCAAATGTGCTTGGTAACCTTCATGTCATTTATCATCTCAATTGATGTGCTGGTAAACCACACACACTCCATCAACAATAACAATTTATAAGATACTCATTACTGCTCTTTATTAGCCCTATTAGTGTGCTGGTTAACCACACACGCACCACTAATGACTTATAAGGTGTAATGTGCAATTTCATGGGTTAGCATACAATTTCACATTTTTTTCTTAAAGTAACTAAGATTGGGATTTACATAAAATTTAGTTACCTTTTATTATCATTATACTTTTAATGAGAATCAATATATATATAGTCCTATCAAACCCGTTCAGTTAATGACCCTCCACTAATCAAGGAAGTGGTGGGTGAGAGTGGACACCCATACATCTACCATTATATAGGCAGTTACCTTATCAATTCAACAATTATAGCAAATTCAATTGAAAACAAACCTGGCTCTGATACCACTGATGGTTTTTAGGTATTACAAACAAACTTAGACTTTTAAGGGAGCATGCAACCTAAAACATGATCTATGTTTTCACAATTGAACCTATAACTTTGAACATAAAAGAATCCTAATATCCCAGTAATTAATTAAAATTACTACAGAAGAAAAATATAATTACATACCTTTTAGTTGTTATAGTAAACAACTAAAATTATCCCTTCAGATCTCTTGGAAACAAGCACCACAAACGTCGTGCCTCTTTTAGTTGTTATAGTAAACAACTAAAATTATCCCTTCAGATCTCTTGGAAGCAAGCACCACAAATGTCGTGCCTCTGATGGAATCACACCCAACGATTCAAAAATTTAACTAAGTATGGATGAACTATCAAAGAGTTCTTCCAAGAGGAGAAAGAAGGAGGCTAATACTCAAGCCAAGAGGTAGTGAATTAGAATGAATCCCTAAGGTCCTATTTATAGCCTTGGATAACCTCCAGTTTTCTTATCCCACCAATGTGGGACTAATTTCCCAAAGGAAATTTTGTTCTCCTTTTAGTTATACTTATTTTGAATCTCGAGGGCAACCCAAAAGGACTATGCTGCTATCAATTATAGTTATGACTTAGACACCTAATCCAACAGTCTTTTCGATGGGTTTGTGTACACTTTGATGAACAATGTCGATTGAATTGGCTAGTTGGGGAGCTTCTCAATTTTGCAGGTAGAAGTAAGTTGTTAACGGCAGGCGTTGCTGCGGCACCTGAATCATTATAGAAGAGTGAGTCTGTAGCAAAATCCAGGCTGTGATAAGAGCCAGGGCAGCATAATGCAGAATGGAGTTTTAATTACCAAATATCCTGAGACAGCAGATACAATAGAACTGGTGTTAAGTAATTGTCTCTAGATATTTTGATTTATTCAAAATTATAACAAGTTGAAGGAACAGCAAGATATTTTTCCTCGCAGGTAATAAAATGGAAGGGGAAAAGAAATTTTGACCTTCTTCTTATATTTAATACTTTTCCTGTGCTCAAGCTGCCAACCAAAATAAAGATTATTATCAAATGGCTCAAACAAGGTAATAATAATACCAGATACTTTCACCATGCAGCAAATCGTCGTAATAGTAAGAATCACATCTCATTATTGGAAGTAGATGGGATCGAATTCTCCAATCAAGAAGATATCTTCAATTCCTTATCTCATTTCTTTCGGAATCTCATAGGCATGCCTGCTCGCACCTTTGATATCAGCATTAATTGGGAGCATCTTTATCCGGCGGACAATAGGGCTTCTCTTGTGGTGCTTGAGGAACCTATTTACTGAGGAAGAAATACAAAGAGCTGTTTTTTCGCTTATGGCCACAAAAAGCACCTGGACTTGATGGATTCAACATGAGATTCTACCAACACTTTTGATTGATGCTTCGACAAGACTTTATTGACATTTTTCATGCTTTCTTTGGTGAAAATGTGGACCTATCCGGACTCAACAGAGTCCATATTGTTCTCATACCTAAGCTGGCGGGGGCAAGAAAAACATGAGATTTTCATACCTAAGCTGGCGAGGGAAAGAAAAACAGGAGATTTTCGGCCTATTAGTTTGATTAATTGTATTCTTAAGATAATCTCCAAAGTGCTTACTAACATACTTAAATCGAAAATTGGAGATTTGATCGACCCCTCTCAATCTCCAATGAAACCCACTCATTGCTTCCCCTCTCTTGCTCGAGGCTTCGAGATCTAGGGCTTCAAACCCCTTTCAGGTGGCGGCGGAGCATGGCGAGATGTGGAGGCGACGATGAAGCAACTGACGCAAGGAAGAGGTTTTGGGCGAGAGGTTGAAGGCGAGGTGAGTTCTCTAGACTAGAAGTGGCGGCGCGAGGTGGAAAGATTTGTAGATGGGCTGTCGCGGCTGTTGAGGATGAAGGCGAGGTGGTAGGTGGTAGGTGGTGGAGAATGCGATTTGTGTTGCGCGAGTGCCTTAGCAACAACAAATTGAGGAACCCCAATTAACAGAAAGAGTGCAACAGAAAAGTACCCAAAAGAAAAGAACAAATAAATAAGAGATAAAGCAAACATAATATTTAACGACTTTCGGTAAATTGCCAATGTCCTCGGGGCAAGAGAGAGATTTTATTGATTCAACAATCAATACAAGTTTTTTCAAGGGATACAATTCACAAGGCTCTACCCCTTTATTTATAACTAGAGAGTCTCAGGGTTGTAGGAAACCACAATTGATTCGACTCCAATTCAGAAATGAAGTCTGAATCCGAACAGGAGAAGCAGCCGCCTTTCAGTCGATCGGGCTTTGACTGACCCATCACTTCGACCGACCAGTCGATCATCCCTTCAGCCGACCGGGCAGTCAACCAAATCCTACAAAAAGTTGGGCATGTCGGTCGACCATTCTCCTTTCTACGGTCGACTGAGCAGCACCTGTGCACGTTGTGCATGCCGATCGACCGGCCAGTCGGCCAGTCACTGTTTTGGCCTGCAATTTGTTGTGTTCTCGCTGCTTCTGGACTCCGATCTCTGCGCTATCTTTTTCAATGATTAAAAAACCCTTCTATCAAGCTTTTATCTCCTCTCTCCCTACAATTTGGGGGCGGAGTGTGTGGAGATGGTGACGTTACTGTTGTCGATGGTGATGGCACGGTGGAGGAGATGTTGGGGGATCGAAGTGGCGGTGGGCTCTTGTGGTGGTGTTGGCACGAGGTCGGTGGGGGTATCCGCAGTGGTAGCCTGGCTACAGTGGAAGGTTGTGGTGGGTTGGTGGAGATGGTGGTGGCAAAGATGATGTTGGGAGTCTGGCCGCAGGTGTGAGGTGGCGGTGGCGGCGGAAGGGACTGACCTGGGCTGGTGGCAAGCTTTCTAGGGCTTGATGAAGAGGAAGAAGGAGAAGAGGAAGCCGATGGTGAAGATGATGGTGATGGGTTCAGGGGATGTTGATGGTGGAGATGATGATGACGGTTTTGGTGATTTAGGCTTAGAGGGAGAGGAGAAGAGAAGAAGGAGAAGATGAATAGGAGACTTATGAAAATTTGGAGATTTTTTCTGTTGAATTTTGGAGAAGGAAGATGTACACTGAGGGAGATGAAAGAAAAGTGTAACTTGAGACTTTTTTTCTAATTTCCGAAAGGATTTTTTTGAGAATTTTACTGCAGTGTATTTTTTTTAGAATGGATTTAGGGTCTATTTTAGATCTGAGATTTCAGATTTAGAACTAGGTTTTTAGGAGAATAAGAAAAATTTTGAATGAGATTGGAGCCTAGGCTCAAACTGATATAATACAGAATCGCAATCACCTTCAATTTAAAAGAAAGGAAAAAAGATAAGATTTTAAGAAAAGAGAAATTAGGGTTTGAGAAAAGAACCAGATAAATTTGAGTTTCGCACCCCTTATACAACGGGATTCACACCTCTTACAGTAAGATCTTGACATCCAAACTCAATAACACACTCAAGAATTTTAACTGAAAAGTTTTCATTTAATCGTTGTCTAATAATAAAATAAGTATGATGCGTATTTATAAGTTTTTTATCAAAGAGCATTTTAGAGAATAACTGATGTAATACTAAACACTCACGTTAAAAAAAATAACTACTCAAAAAAAAATTTAAGACATAAAAGAAACTAAAAACTGATTTGATGTCCTCGTCGAAAAGACTCTAAAGTGCACACTCGTTTGGACCCAAATGGAAGGATAAAAGTCAGAGACGATACTCTAGGATATCAACATGCACCAACAGTCCTTTCCTAAATCTCCTAAATCATGATATGGATAAGAACCTGTACTTGAATTAACATCAGGAATGCAAAATGTTCACAGAAATGGGCATGGTCACCACACAAACACGCTGATAGAGTAGATCATCAGAAAGAAGGGCATGATGCAACTCGAACTCACCAACAAACCTTTTTTTTCTGTTCTCTGTAACTTTTTAGAATATCAAGAATCATGAATAATGAGTCGTATTTTAAATTTGAAAAATGTAAGGTTAACAAAAAGATAAAGATTAAATTCTACAGGTAATGCTACTAAATATACACAATGGGGGTTGCCCCCTTCATCTTCCTCAAGTAGAAAAATGTCGTATCAAAGCGTCTCAATATTATAATGATAATAAGAAATTCATTAAGAATTTTATCAAGGAGAAATATGCAGATATAAATGGATTTCAGTGTCACAATTCAGCTGTTGCCTGCTCAAAAAGTATGCATCAATTGTGCGCAAAATCTGAACTATGAAATTCAATGGATTAGTGGTGGAGGCGATATAGACCTTTGAACTTATGGCCTAAAGTAAGACACTTAATGACAGAGGACTGTGGAAAGAAAATCTGGTTTCTACATTTATTTCAGCAAAAATTGAAGGACTTGGGCACCATTTCAAAATCCTTATATATTCAAAATCATTCTCACGTCTAGCCGACTAAATCCCAACAATCCCCTTCTAACAAAGAGTCCGATGTGGGACTATTTGTTCGACCCAAATCCCAACAATCCCCTCTCGAACAAAGAGTCTCCCTCTGCAAGCGCCTTTTTGCGCATCGCCTTTTTGCGCATCGTCGAACATCGCCCACACACACGACTAAGTTCAAGCGCCTTTTTGCGCATCGCCTTTTTGCGCATCGTCGAACATCGCCCACACACACGACTAAGTTCAGGGCATGACTCCGACACCAATTGAAGGACTTGGGGTACTATCCCAAAAGACTAACCTTTTAGGTGGAGTTGCCCAAATCCTTATATATCTAAGACCATCCCCACGTCTAGCTGATGTGGGACTATTTGTTCGACCTAAATCCCAACAGAAACGATTTCAGAAATTCAAGCTGCCCAGTACAGAAACTATAATACACTGGACAGACTCACGAGGCATTCAGTTGGCTCAAGTCTGCTTGGATAAATTAAGAGAAGCAACTTGAATAATTGGCATAGCTAACATCTGGAATCAAGATATTCCTGTTGAAATATCTTCTTTGATCTGCTTGAAATTTACTCAAGGGTGCCACTGCATTGGACTTGAAATCGAGGAAATTGGGAAATGTATGGTCAGTAAATGCAGCTGATATGCTAATCCAGATTGTAAAGACATCAAGCATCTCTTCTTGAAAGTTGAATTATTTGTCCAAGGTCTGGTCATCCATTTATTCTACTTTTAATATTCGACTAAACTGAACATGCTTTGAATCTATCTTGGATTCTTCTTGAAATTTATCTCGTACACCGTCATCTATTAATATCTGTGATCGAGATTTTCTGACAATATTGATCGGACACTCGACCTCACATCATAAGTGAATGTATCTTTCGATTTTCCTGTGATAATTGAAGATTTCAGCACAATAAACAGACAGAGACAAAAGATTTTTATGTAAAAATTCAAATTGAGAAAAACCACGAGAAGGAGATAGAGAATTCACTATGCTCTTAAGGTTATAATGAATTCTACGGAATCTTCTTCTGTTTACAACTTCTCGGATACCCTCTTTTTCGATGGATCTCCAGTGCATAAATACCATATAGCGTTGTGATGAAGGACGCGAATATTTCGGATCTCTATAACCACATGATTTGCACGTCACGATTTTTTCATAACTGCTCAGATAATAGTATCTAATTGTTGGGATTGATGTACAAAGATATTCACCACTACTCATAACTGTCCCCACTGAAATAAGGGCACTAAAATATTTAGAATGTGGGGATAATTTGACAGCATAACTGATTTCGTGAATCGGGAATCCTGCTCTGAGTTGTATTTAGCGTAGAGGCGAGAGTCTCCGCGGAGGGCCTTCACTGTGGAGGTCGGGGCTTCCAACTAGTGGGATGGTTCTTTCCGAGTTGAATCTCCGAGTGAACTATCCCAGAAGTCAGAGAGGAACCTGACAGTTGCGGATGTTAGAGAGAGATCATGAGTCAATGAGGGACCTAATAGTTGTGAATGTCAGAGAGGAACCGATAGTTGCGGATGCTGGAGAGATACCTCGGGTCGAGTGTGGGTGCGGGGCAATGTCCGAGGCTTTCTCCTTAGACCCATAATGGTACAGCTGGTATATCGAGTTTGTTATTCGCTTGAGATGCTTCTGATGCGGTTGGACACATATTATGATCTTGACGAGAGTCAAAATATGACCACTACAGATGCCCCTCACTCTTTTGATTGTCGGAGTCATGAGGGAGGAATCGGAAGAGCGAAGTTGATATGAACTTTAAAGTACTTCTGAGTTTTGCCGGAAGTCTACACAATTGAGGATCTGGTCCATTATTATGAATCTCTGGAACTACGATTGAAGGTCACGCTGTTGGATGACAACTAGCGTGTCAATTAATTAGATTGGCACGAAATCTTTGGTGGTTGCTTTTTTCGAATCCTGGCGTCATTATGACTGAGATCGTGTGGCAGAGTCGGTTGATATTCTACAGATTTGTTGACCGATAATCTTGAGATGTGGATCGACTTTTTTGGAGATTAGAATTGGAATTGAGGACATTTCTACTCCTCCATCTGTAAATAGGGAGGAGGCCTATTGGTTGAAATCTGCCTATCTTAAAAATTTCTTTCTTCCAAGTTTCTTATCCTAATGGGTTGCAATGTTTTTCTTCTTCTTTGTCCAGTGGAGAAAAGAAAGGGAGAGGATGAAAATGGTGGGAATAGATGCTAGGCTTCTGTTGCTTGGGAGCATGATAAGCACAAAATATTAGTCTCCAGCAATGAGCTTGTTGCAAAATATCAGTGTCTGTAACTGACAAGTACAACTGCATGGAAAATGTCTAGCCGAGTACACATCATCGCATACATCATGCTTCCAACAGCATTTGAATAGGGAACGAGTCATCTTCGCTTTTTTCTCTGAAGTCTGAGGACACATCTTAATACTTAAGGTGCTAGCCTTCTCGACGGGCGTGTCAATAGACTTGCAAGCTTGCATCTGAAATCGTTCGAGTATCTTTTTAATGTATGTTTCTTAAGATAAACCAAGTAGTTTTATAGAATAATCTCTTAGGATCTTAACTCCGAGCACATAACTTACTTCACCCGAGTCCTTCATCTCAAATTTTGAGGACAGTCATTCCTGCATGGCGACGATCATCTCCTTATCATTTTCAGCTAAAAGTATGTCATCTACATACAAAGAAAGAATTAGAAAATTACCCTTAGACCGTTTAATATACACACAATGGTCTTCCTCAATCATCATGAATCCATTGGAAGTAACAGCTCGATGGAATTTGAAATACCATTGTCTGGATAATTATTTCAAGTCATAAATGGATCGTTAGAGCTTGCAAACTTTGTGCTCTTCCCCGTTTTCTATAAAGCCAACAGGTTGATTCATGTATATCTCCTCATCTAGTTCTCCATTGAGAAATACAGTCTTAATATCTATTTGGTAAAGTTCTAAATCCAAATGAGCGACAATAGTTAGAATTAGGCGAATTGAGGCAAACCTCACTACCGGTGAAAAGGTTTCCTCATAGTCAATACCCTCTCTTTGGGTGTAGCCTTTTGCTACGAGTCGAGCTTTGTACCTTTCAATGGAACCCTCTGCATTGCATTTGACTTTCAGAACTGATTTGTTTTCGATAGTCTTACGCCCAAGTGTAAGGTCTACTAAGTCCCAGACTTGATTCTTTCTCATAAGTTCCATCTCATCTTGCATAGTAAGTTTTCATTCCTCAGAAGTTGGGGATTTTATAGCCTCTTAATAGTTTTTAGGCTCATCTGCCTCTTGCGGAGTACACATAAAAGCTTCTCCCTCAATCTCAAAGCGACGACGAGGGATGTTTTCACTTTGGCTTTTACGCAAAAATATAGCTTCGGAATCAGTCCCTAATGGTACACTCTCACTCGAAGGTACACTCTCACTAGGCAGTAAGTCACTCTCATCTTCCTTATATTAAGTGCACCTTCATGTGAATCGTCCATTTCAAAAACAAAATCTATCAATGTCATCGATATCCCCTTTTCTTGGAAATTCGCTTTCGAGGAAAACCACATCTCGTGATTCAATTTCGGTAGTCGTTCCATCTAGCTGATCACCAAGCATTACATACTCTTTGGATTCATCAGAGCATATAATGAATATGCACTTATTTGCTTTAAGGCCAAGTTTTTCATAAGCATAGGTGTAACACCCCGCTCCCGGAATACGTACTTAGTTGCGTATTCAGATTTTTCGATCATATTTTTCGATTTACTTCCTGTATTTGTTTTATATTATGAGTTGTTTATATGATCGTTTTGCCTTGGATCTGGATTCGTGAACTCGGAGTCAGCCTTAATCTGAACCGGGAACCCGATCCTAGTGAATTGCTCGATTTGGTCTTTCTGGTATTTAGATTTGACCGATTTCAGTTTTAAACATCATTTTCCAATATTTTAGATTTTCTATGATTTTCTGGAATTTTTCTGAATTAAATTGAAAATCTTCGAAACCGGTGTCGACCAGTGCCGCTGACCGATTCCCGAATTTTTAATTTACAAACGGATTAGAATTACTAGAAGTGTCTTTTTACATTATTTCTTAAAATCACATTTCCTATCTAAATACATTTTCTGAGATTTTTCAGAATTTATCAAAATCCGGCCGACCCGGTGTAGACCGGTATCGGCGGTTGACTTTCGGATTTTTAATTTGAAAATGGGATTTTATTTCTGAAAACCGATTTCATATTATTCCTCAGGATGACGTTTTCTACCTCTATGTATTTTTGGGGATTTTCCGGAACAGTCGATTTTTCGGATCTTATTATAATATTATATTTTTTTCCCGAATCCTTCCTTTCAATCTTTCTTTCTTTTCTTTTCTTTTCCCACCGACTCCAGCGCCGACCCAGCCCACATGGGTCGGTCCCATCACTCACCTCCCCCTTCCCATCAATCCATCTCTCTTTTCTTTTTCTTTTCTTTTTCTTTTCCCTTATTTCCTTTCTCCCTTATCTTTCTTCTCTTCTCTCTTCTTCTTCTTTTTCTTCTTCTCCATGGTGGCCGACGCCCAAGCGAGCCCACCACCGGCCTCCGGCTACGTCGCCGGCGAGGAGTCTCCCCCAACTCCGGCCATCTCTTTCCCCTCTCTCTTTTTCTTTTCCTTTCTTTCCTTTTCTTTTCTTTTTCATCCTCTTTCTTTTCCTCCTCCTTGATCCGGCCACCACCACCGTCGCCGGGGCTCCGACCACCACCCCTGGCCTGCGCCGGCCACTGAGGGCCGGCGTGGCTCCCCGGCGTCCCCCTCTGGCCGCGCTGTCGCGGCCAGATGTTCGGCCATGGCTTTGATTGGAGGGGGGGCTGCTGCCCCCCTGTTCTCCCTCTCTCCCTTGGTCTCTCTCTCACCCCTCCTCCTTTGTTGGCGCCGCCGGCGGCCAGACCGCCGCCGGCCAGGCCTCTGGCCGGCAGAGCGCCGGCCAGGTCCCCTAGGGCCCACGGTTCCCCGTGGGCCCTCCTTGCGCAGGGGCTGCGTGAGCAGCCCTAGCAACCTCTCTCCTCTCTTTCTCCTGAACACTCTCTCTCTCCTCTCTCTCTCTCTCTCTCTCTCTCCCATTCTCTCTTTCACTCTCTCTCCTGTCTCCTCTCTCTCTCTCCTGAACTTTCTCTCTCCCTCAGATTATCTCTCTCTCCTCCCTAATCTTTCTCTAGATATCCCTCCTCCTCTCTGTAATTCTGACGCGGATCTCACACCCGCGCCCAGGCAACCCCTTAACGCGAATCTTCGCGTTCTTGGCTTCTGTTCAACGCGGCTTTCGCGTTCTTGTATCGACGCAGCGCGGAGTTCAGGCCCGCGTCTGTGTCCCTCTCGTGTCGACACGACGCGGAGATAATACCCGCGTCTGTGTTCTCCTCGCGTCCTGATTTGAACGCGGGTCTCGAACCCCGCGTTTGTGGCATCTTCGCGACGCGACTCCCGCGTCTGTGATTACCGCGTCTGCTATTCCCGCGACGCGACTCCCGCGTCTGCGACCCCCGCGTCTCATAAGCCCGCGTCTCCCTGTGTCCCTTTCTCTCTCTAGGTTTCTCTCTCTAACTCTTTCTCTCTCCTCTTCACTTTCTCTCTCTTCATAATTATATATTATTTTATGGCGTGTGCGCGAGTTCCATGGATTTCGGACTTTTCGGCATTCCGGTGATTTAGGCGAGTGTCCTCGCTCTCGCCTCCATTTGGTTTCCCTGCTTGTCGGGTCGACATGTATTTTACTCCATGTTTTCATGTATTTTGTATTGGGCTGAGTCCCTGTATCTGTGTATGGCCGAGTGCCAATGACTGGACATGTATTGCTCTGTGACGAATGCTTGTATAGGGTAGTTTCATTCTTGTACATATACCATGCCTGTGATGTATTTTACTGCTTTATACTATGCGTGGCCGACCCTTCGTGGTCGTTGAACTCTGGGTTTCTGCCCACTCCTGGGATGGCTGGTAACCACCGAGAGTGCGAGCGTTCTTGGTCCCTCAGCCCTCAGCCTCCGGTCTCTCACTATCTTGAAAGAGAAGTGATTGGGACCGTCAGGTTCTCAGCACTACCTCCAGACCATTCAGCCTCTGGTCACTCACTATCTCGAAAGGGAAGTGATTGGGACCGTCAGGTCTCTCAGCTCTGCCTGGTTATCATGATCAGCGTTCAGCGCTTTACCACTAGATTCGTCTAGGCGAGATACTGCCGGATTTTCTACTCGCACTTTAAGCCGAGTTATCCCGGTAATCTTGTCAGACGCTTCAGTGTTAAATACTGTTTGCTGTCTGTGCCTCCAGCTTGCCCAGCTCCGCTTGGTTGTGCTTAGCTACTACTTTACCACATGCCATGTACTTACCTGATATGTGAACACTTGACATGCTTTACTTAATACCTGTCATTTGCATGTTACTATTTAACACCTGTTTGTATTACCTGTCAACTGACGTGTTATCATCTAACACCCGACATGCTACTACTTGACACTAACTCTTGTTATACCTCCTGTCATGAACACTTGTCATTGGCTTGATAAAACCTGATACCTGTTATGAATAACTCTCTACTCTTGATTATCACCTTACGGGAATGTAGTATCTGATCTCTTGTTATGTACTCCAGTTATGCCTGTTATGATTCCTGTTATGATTCCCGTTATGATTCCTGTTATGACAAGTTATGATCCTACTCATTCCCGTAATCTGATAATATTGTTAACAAGCCATAAAAAGGACAACTTGCACGGGGAATGGGAGGAAGTGATGGATGCCGGTATGATGCCTTGCTTATAGTAGTGGAATACCAGAACTGACGATTCGTGTTAGGGGAATTTCAGGCCCCCAGAAGATGCGTGTTAGGGGGATTTAAGGCCCCCAAATGGCTGTGTCCCGGGCGGTCGGGAACTACTATAAGAGGAGCTATCAGTTCTTCATCAGCTTCCAATAACCAACCTCGGCTTGCTTATATATGGATGTATGTGTGTTGAGATGTACACCAGGACACATACCTAGATATATGGGTCAGACGAGTAATAATAATAAAAGATGCCAACTATGTATCATGTTATGCCTGTTATGAACTCCCGTTATGCTTGTTATGATTCATGTTATGCCTGTTATGTACTCCTGTTATGATCGTTGTGTGATTTGCCACGAATGCTTTCATCGGATTTTACATCAGATTTTTAGTTTTAAGATTATTATCATATTAGCTACTCATATCCTGTTTTATTACCCATGTTCCATTCCATCAGTCTACTGCTCCTATCTTATCATTCCATGAGTACTTCCTGCTTGATATCACTTGTTATATATCTACCTGCCTATACATGCTTATGCTCACGACACGGTTTTCAATGCTTATTTATGACTTCGGTTTTATCGATACATTTGTACTTATCTCAGCACGCCATCTGGCTTTTGTATCACCACTCGCCTGGGGAGTTCCATCTGACTCCCCTGGATCCTCATGTCCAGGTTATGGAGTTTGGAGCGTGTGGATTCCCCAGTTGTTGATCAGAGTGGCGCAGCGGTTGCTTGGGTCTCCAGCAGATCATCCAGAGCTCTATTCTTCCAGGCCCCCCTGTGTGCCTCTCGAGTTTTCCTTTTGTAAACTCGTGAGTGCCTGTGTACTGTTCATATTTGTACATCTCTTTGTAATCTCGCAATTGCGCATATCAGTGATGTAATATTCATATAATATTGGATCACCTCTGGTGATAACTTTGTAATTGTACTCATATGTTGGAATGTATAATGCACCATTTGCTTCCGTACTCTGATTCTTGCCTGTACTGATGCTTAGCATATATACGTGAGGGTATTTCTGACCTGCGTATATACGTCGCAGTAACGTCTCCGTACCCGCCGGATCGGGGCGTTACAATAGGAATTGCTGTGAACATAGCCGGCTATCCCCCGATGGGCACATATAACTTAAGTCAGGCCTTCTGCCCATTCAAAGCTCATATGGTGTTGTTGAAATCGATTTGAAGGGCACACGATTAAGGATGTAGACCGTTGTCAACAATGCATCCCCCCAGAAAGATATTGAGAGGTTGGCATGCGTCATTATCGGCCTAACTATGTCTAAGAGAGTACGATTTCGTCTCTCTGCTACACCATTTTGTTGCGGAGTGTAAGAAATTGTCAACTGTCTCTTAATCCTTTTTTCATTACAGAGTTTCTTAAACATTGACTGGTCATCAAAAATGCATATTTTTATTCACATTTCCATACTTATTTTTTTTTATAAAACATTACTATTTAATTTATTTATTATTTAGTAATGTGCAGGCCTCCAAGATCCAAGAAAGCCTAAGAAAAAGTCCAAAAGAAGCCAATAGCTCACAAGAAATATAAAAATAAAGATTAATTAGGAAAGATAAAGGAAGCATCTTTTCTATCCCATTTAAATTTGGATTAATCTAAAAGAGGAGAAGGATAGAACAATCCTAATCCTAATTAAAGACAGATGTGGACTTCTATTTGAACCTGGTTACTTGCACAACAAGATGAAAATAAAAGAAGAAAATCTGAATTTGATTCGGATTTGGAGATAGCTTGGTCTCCAAGTCATTTAAAGAGATCATCATATTTCAAAATTCAGAGCCTAAATTCAAGATCTGAGGATAGATTTTCAGATGGACGGACCAGAGTAGGCCACACACGAAAGCGCGTGGCCATTGGCCACACTTTTGTCATGGAAACGCAGCAAAAGCCGCATTTCCATGGCATTCTGGTGAGGGTTGGCGCCGTGTTTTTGTGGTAAAGTTGTACTGAGATTCTACATCTCAAATCTCCTATAAAACCCCCTGTAGAGCAACAGAGAAGGGCAGATCTCAGAGCTCAAGGTTAGGGTTTCTTTAGATCCTCTTTTCTTTCTGAATTTTCTTATATTATTTCATTTTTTTATTTGGAGAAGAAGATTGTTGAAGAAGGAGACGAGCTTTGTAATTAGCTGGTGACATCCAATAAAATAAGGTTCTTTATGCTTTTTACTCTTCTTGCTTTTTCAATTCAATTTACTTTTTTGCTTTAGCTTATTTGTTTTTCTTCTTTAATTTTGAGCCAACTTTTCTCATTCATAATAAAAATTAATTAAACTTGTAGTTTACTAATCTCTCGATCAACCTAAATTTAATCTAAAAGATGAACTGATTGAAATCTATGCTTGTTAGAAATCCTAAGATTAAATTGGTATTCTTGAAGATGAATAAATAATTAGGTTTAACTAATTTAGGGTTACACTTCTTAATGGTTATTCATAGTTCATATTTAAATACTTTGATAGCATCATGTTAAGTTTAAAAAAGACTATTCTTATGCTATGCTTAGAAATTAGGATGAACTAAAGTTTAATTTTAATTAGTGCACACTAATTAGGGTTTACAATATTTTTACTCATCTTGTATGATTCTCAATCAAAACCCTAAGGCAGATAATTCTTCATAGATTCAATATGATGTTCACTCTTTTAGATTAATACTCTGATTGTGGTAGATGATTAGTGGACTATAATTTCTTTACTTAATTAAATCTCTTTCTTACAATAAATGTCTCTTTTTTCAAGCTAACTGTTAGAGAAATCATTCTGAAAAGATTCCATCGCATCCTTTCCTGTGGATCGACCCGTCTAGCCCTCGCTACACGATTATATTGAGAAGAGACTAAGAACTTTCTGACTTTAACTCTTGACTTTATTTTCAATATATTTTCTTTTCTTAATCAAAATTTTGGCGCCGTTGTCGGGGAGGGAACGGTAGAATATTCTCTAAAACTATTTTTTTTATTTGCAGGATCTAATAATAGAAAAACTAGCTGCAGCTAAGGCCATATAGCTACTATGTGCCTCTACCCTATAAGGCTGAGCAACAGAGCCTACTAAGCAGTCACGCAAACGCGACAATTGCAGTGTTTCTGCTGCCTTAGTAGATCACTACTAATCGATCTTTTGCAGGTTGCTACAAATTATAAAGTTCTATTTACTGCTTTAATGATTTTTCTCTGTGATCACCCTGCATACTGCTAACTAATTAACAGTAACCTATTAGTTGACTAATTAAAAAAATTTAGACTCTTGCATCATAGACACGTGTCAATTTAAATTTCTTAATTTTTCTTGAAGAGTGTTGGCGACAAGGAACATTTGCATTGCATATAAATTAGGAAGCACTCTTGGCTGATTTACTGCTTTTGAGTGAATTTTTATCTATTGCTTTACACGTGAACTAAATCACTTTAAGGCAAAACCCATAAACAAGATAAGGTGGGGACGTCATTACCCTTCCTTAGCTCACAAATCATCTCCGTTACACTCACAACCCTACCCTAAAATAAAAATTGACTAGACGTTAGCCTTAGGTTAACTCAGACTCATTAAGAGATTGACTGAAGGAGAAAGTTGTTCGAAATTAACTCTTACTAAATCGGTGTCTAAGGCAGAAGATTGAGGAGCGAAACCCTGAAGGTTGGTGGTTTGACATAATTAGGTCCGTCTTTGACGGATACCTCCCACCGATCTTGCCACTTATCTAGCCGGTTAACTTGTGGTTAAGGTCGGCAATGTACCTCATAAAGAACGTCTAAAGTTAGGAGTCGTCTAGGTCCAGGATTACCATAGACTAGGACTTTTAATTTTTGATTTTTCTTTTTCTTGATTGATTGGGTGAACTTGCTTATTTAACTGTGCATGTCAGCTTGGTAGAGAGACCCAGTCACATTTAGACTAACTAGGAACAGTTCACCACCCGAACAAAAATCCGATTCACACATGGCACAACCACCATCATTGCAAGATAGGTTCTATCCTATCAGGAGCTCTCTTCCATCTTGCATTCAGCTCCCCGATGTGGGAGACAACCAATTTGAGCTGAAATCACAATACATCAACACTCTTCCCAAGTTTCATGAATTTGAATCCGAAAATGCATACTTTTTCATAAGAGAATTTGAGAAAGTATGTCTAATGATAAAAATACCCAACCTAGGAGTATACGTCGTTAAGTTACGTTTTGTCCCGTTCTCTTTAAAAGACTTAGCAAAGAAATGACTTTACAGTCTAGAAGCCGGTTCCATATCATCATGGGATAATTTCATCAAAGCCTTCTTGAAAAGTTCTATCCCGTTCACAAGACTGCGTAAATTAGAAAAAACATCTTGCAGTTTAAGCAAACAACTAATGAACCTTTTTGGAAGTACTTCGAACGTTTTAAGGACCTCCTTACCCAATGCCCTCACCATGAGAAAGAAAAATGACGACTTTGCCAAGCTCTTTATGATGGATTAGAATATCAAACGAAAACTCTATTAGAATCTGTAACACCCCGCTCCCAGAATACGTACTTAGTTGCGTATTCAGATTTTTCGATCGTATTTTTCGATTTACTTCCTGTATTTGTTTTGTATTATGAATTCTTTATATGATCGTTTTGCCTTGGATTTGGATTCGTGGACTCGGAGTCAGCCCTAGTCTGAACCGAGGGCCCGATCCTAGAGTATTGCTCGATTTGGACCTTCTGGTATTATAATTTGACCGATTTTAGTTTTAAACATCATTTTCCAATATTCTAGATTTTCTATGATTTTCTGAAATTTTCCTGAATTAAGTTGTAAATCTTCAAAAGCGGTGTCGGCCAATCTCGTTGACCGATACCCGGATTTTTAATTTACAAACGGTTTGAAATTTCTAAAAGTACCTTTTAACATTACTTCTTAAAATCATATTTTCTATCTAAATACTTTTCTGGGATTTATCAGATTTTATCAAAATCCGGCCAATCCGGGGTATACCGAGATTGACGGTTGACTTCAGGATTTTTAACTTGAAAATGAGATTGAATCTTCGAAAATTGATTTCACCAAAAATCATTTTTAATATTTATTATTTTTGAGAATTTTTGGGAAACTTTCCGAGCTATTTCATTTTTGGGCTTTTCCGGAGTTTTCAGTATTTTCCCAGATACCGAGGAGATTGCCCCATATATTCCACTCTTGTCTTTTCCCCATTTTCTCTCTCTTTCTTCAAACGCAGCGTTCACCTACCTGGGATTCTGCATTTAATGCAGAGATCCTCTCCTCACCTCCCCATGCCGCATTTAATGCGCTGCTAATCACTTCCATCAAGTCATCATGACTTTTGTCCTTTTGTGAAACGCAGCTTGCATCTCCTCCTGGACGCAGCTTTCATTCCCGCGTCCAATTCTTTGGCTTGAAACGCAGCCCATCTCCTTCCAATGAAACGCAAGTTTCATTCCTTGCTTCCAAAGTTAAACTTGCAATCATTACTTCCCCACTATATAAATCACCCCACTCCTTCTCTCTCTTTCATTTCACTTCTCCTTCTTCCTTGTTTCCTGCAGCTACCAACAGAGAAGCCACCAAGAGCCTCCTCCTCCCTCCTTTGGCCACCATCTCCTTCACCAACACCACCACTTCTTCTTCTCCATCTCCTCCACCTTTCCAACAACAAAGGCACCAACTCCAACCATCCATATCACCCTCTTCTTCCTCTCTTAACACCAAGAACCCATCTCCACCACCAAACTTCACCACCATCTCCACCACCACTTACACCTCTTTGGCCACCACTAAGTATACCATCTTCACCTCCACGGCGAGCTCTTTCATACTAGCCAACTCGTCGCTTCCCGTGGCACCGTTTGCAAAATCCCATTTTTGGCAAGTGAACTAGACTTGCACCTTCAACCTCTCTCCATCTCTTGTGAAGACCGGTCACTCCTTTGGATTGAGGCCGCGTTCTTCTCCGGCGGCAAGACTTAGGGCCGGTACCCTCCTTTTGGATTGGGGCCGAACTTCCCTTCGTTGGACGCAGCAAAGGATCATCGTTAGGCGAGTGCTTTTCCTCGCCAAAGACTTGATTAACTTGTATTTGCATATCAACAAACCATAACTTCCAAAGTTAGTCTTGCTCACTGTTTGGCAGTATTAGTCGACTTGACCAATTCATAAGTCGACTAGCCCCTTTGAAACGCAGTCCTATTTCTGAGGACGCAACTCTGTTAGTCGACTACATGTTTCCCCCAGTCGACTAACTCTTTTCTGAAACGCGCCCTTTTTGGAAACGCAGCATTCCTAGTCGACTTGGCAATCACCCCTAGTCGACTAACTTTTCTTCTGAAGACGCGGATCTTTGAGACGCGGACTTTATTAGTCGACTATCCATTGTTCCCAGTCGACTAACGCAGCTCCCTTGAGACGCAGTCCTCTGAGACGCGACCTTGACTAGTCGACTACCCACAATTTCCAAGTCGACTAACCTTTCTGCCTGAGACGCGGCTCTCTCAGACGCGGCTTTATCAAGTCGACTACCCCTAACGCCCTAGTCGACTAACCTTCCTCTTGAAACGCAGCTCTCCCAAACGCAGCCTAGCTAGTCGACTTGTCCCTTGTCTATAGTCGACTAACTCCTTGATTAGTCGACTACCCATAAATTCCTAGTCGACTAACTTTGGCTGACAGCTGTGGTTGATCACTTTCTTGAATATGGACTTTATCCTCGGGGCTTGCATTACATATTGTGTTATTACTGGACTTATTACTCTTATCTTCATGAACACTCGTCATTGGCATAATAAACCTGATACCTGTTATGATTAACTCTCTACTCTTGACCTTGTGATTATCATGTTTACGGGAATCCTGCCTTGTTATCCTGTACTATGTACAGTGACCTGTTATCCTGAATGGAACTAAGTGCCACATGGAGCAAAGTGCCACATCACACTCGTGGTGGGGGGCACCTCTTGAATCTGTGGGGGCCACCTCTAGAATCCATCCCCTCAGAGCAAAGTGCCACATGGAACAAAGTGCCACACCATACTCGGTGGGGGCCACCTCTTGAATCTGTGGGGGCCACCTCTTGAATCTGTAGGGCCATTTCCTGTCTTGACCAGTTATTCCCGTAATCTGATAATATTGATAAGCCATAAAAAGGACAACTTGTACGGGGAATGGGAGGAAGTGATGGATGCCGGAATGATGCCTTACTTATAGTAGTGGAATACCTGAACTGACGATTCGTGTTAGAGGGATTTAAGGCCCTCAGAAGATGCGTGTTAGGGGGATTTAAGGCCCTCAAGCTGGTCCCGGGCGTACGGGAACTACTATAAGAGGAGCTATCAGTTCTCCATCTACTTCCAATAACAATCCTCGGCTTGCTTATATATGGATGTATGTGTGTTGGGATGTACACCAGGACACATACCTAAATATATGAGTCAGACGAGTAATAATAATATAAGACTCCTGTCATGCCTATTATGATGCCCGTTATGATTCCTGTTATGCCTGTTATGACTCCAATAATGCCTGTCTTGATTCCTGCTATGATTCCTGTCATGGACTCCCGTTATGCTTGTTATGATTCCGGTTATTCTTGTTATGAACTCCTGTTATGACTACTGTGTGGTTTGCAACTCTGGTTCTATGCGCTTGGATTACGATGATATGAGATAAAGGTATATAGATGAGGGTTTCCTTATTTGGATTATTCCTTCGATGTACTAGTCTCATGGAGTCGTGACCTAAGCTTATACAATCGGTTTTGCCCGTAATGAGGTTTTATATCGGATTTCCTGTTTTATGATTATTATGCTATATCTGTTCATACCATGCTCTTTACTTGTATTCTAACCCGCCTGTCTCCTGTTCTTATCTGATCATATCATGAGTACTTCCTACTTGATATTATTTGTTATATACATTTGTGCTCGTCCTGGCTCGCCACTTGGCTTTTGCTTCACCACTCGCCTGGGGAGTTTCATCTGACTCCCCTGGATCCTTATGTCCAGGTCATGGAGCTTGGAGCGTGTGGACCTTCCCTCTGTTGCTGATCAGAGTAGCGCAGCGGTAGCGCGGATCTTCAACAGACCGTCCGGAACTCCATCCTTCTAGGCCCCCTGTTTGCCTCTCGAGTTTTCCTATTGCAAACTCGTGAGTGCCCTTTGTACAGTTCTTATATGTACATCTTTTTGTACTCTCGCATTTGCGCCTATCAGGTGATGTAATATTATTGTAATATCGGATCACCTCTGATGATAACTTTGTAATTGTACTCATATGTTGGAATGTATAATGCACCACTTGCTTCCGTACTCTGATTCTTGCCTGTACTGATGCTTAGCGTATATACGTGAGGGTATTTCCGACCTGCGTATATACGTCGCAGTAACGTCTCCGTACCCGCCGGATAGGGCGTACGGGAACTACTATAAGAGGAGCTATCAGTAATAATAATATAAGACTCCTGTCATGCCTGTTATGATGCCCGTTATGATTCCTGTTATGCCTGTTATGACTCCAATAATGCCTGTCTTGATTCCTGCTATGATTCCTGTCATGGACTCCCGTTATGCTTGTTATGATTCCGGTTATTCTTGTTATGAACTCCTGTTATGACTACTGTGTGGTTTGCAACTCTGGTTCTATGCGCTTGGATTACGATGATATGAGATAAAGGTATATAGATGAGGGTTTCCTTGTTTGGATTATTCCTTCGATGTACTAGTCTCATGGAGTCGTGACCTAAGCTTATACAATCGGTTTTGCCCGTAATGAGGTTTTATATCGGATTTCCTGTTTTATGATTATTATGCTATATCTGTTCATACCATGCTCTTTACTTGTATTCTAACCCGCCTGTCTCCTGTTCTTATCTGATCATATCATGAGTACTTCCTACTTGATATTATTTGTTATATACATTTGTGCTCGTCCTGGCTCGCCACTTGGCTTTTGCTTCACCACTCGCCTGGGGAGTTTCATCTGACTCCCCTGGATCCTCATGTCCAGGTCATGGAGCTTGGAGCGTGTGGACCTTCCCTCTGTTGCTGATCAGAGTAGCGCAGCGGTAGCGCGGATCTTCAACAGACCGTCCGGAACTCCATCCTTCCAGGCCCCCTGTTTGCCTCTCGAGTTTTCCTATTGCAAACTCGTGAGTGCCCTTTGTACAGTTCTTATATGTACATCTTTTTGTACTCTCGCATTTGCGCCTATCAGGTGATGTAATATTATTGTAATATCGGATCACCTCTGATGATAACTTTGTAATTGTACTCATATGTTGGAATGTATAATGCACCACTTGCTTCCGTACTCTGATTCTTGCCTGTACTGATGCTTAGCGTATATACGTGAGGGTATTTCCGACCTGCGTATATACGTCGCAGTAACGTCTCCGTACCCGCCGAATCGGGGCGTTACAGAATCCATGTGCCAAGGAGGATTTTTGAAAAAGAACGACGACAAAGGATGGTTATTATATGAAAATTTGGCCGATAAGACTATCCAGTGGGAACCAACTCCGAAAAAATTTAGGACTAACGATCCTAACTCTTCTAAAAGAGGTGTCCATTCCATTGAAGCTAACATAGCTACCGAAGCTAAACTAGCTGCTGTGATGCGAAGACTAGAAGCTCTAAAAACTAAAGATCCAGTCTCGGTGAACCAAGTCAGCCCAACACTTCGGCGGGTTGTACTTACTGTTAAGTCATGAACCACGTGTTCGAGAAATGTCCCGTCTTTTTAGCTCATCAAATGTTACCTGAAAATATAAATGCAGCCTTCACAAGGCCTGCCTACAATTCCTACGCTCCAACTTACAATTCTAGCTGGAGGAATCACTCGAATTTCTCATGGAGTCAAAATAAACAATTCCCACCTTCCAACCATCAGTCCATTTTTTTCAATTATCAACAAACATTTCCTAACCAAGTTCCCCAAGGTCCCCACTTTGAAAAAACTCAACCGATTTCGAAAAGATTCTTGCATCTTTCATGCAAAACACAAGACAAGCTATATCGATCTTAGAGGTCCAAATGAGTCAGTTAGTCGGTTCCCTAAGTGAAAAGCCCAAAGGAACTTTACCTAGTCAACCGATAGCAATCCCTAGAAACTCTAGTCAAGCTCACTTGGCTCAAGAGGATCATATGAACCAATATAATTTGATTCATACATTGCGATCGGGAAAACAAGTTGAAAACTAAGTATCAACACTATCAAGTTCAAAACAAGCATTCACCTCTCCTAATCCCACTCCACCTCAACTTGACTCCGACAACACTAAAAAAGACAAGTCAGATGAAAATGTGCACAAGTCTATAGCACCCTACCCAAATAGGTTTAAAAACAAACATAGTGCGCAAATAGATAAGGCACGTGAGATTTTTAATCAAGTCAAGATCAATGTACCTCTTCTTGATGCAATATAACAAGTCCCTAGCTATGCTAAATTTTTTAAGGACATGTGCACCAAGAAGAGAAAGACTAATGTGCCCAAGAAGATTTTTCTAGTCACTAACATTAATGAGCTATTGTCCAATCAAATTCCTGTCAAGTATAAGGATCTCAGTTGCCCTACCATTTCTTTCACAATAGGTCAAACTGCAATTAATCATGCACTTTTTGATCTGGGAGTAAGTATCAACTTACTCCCTTTCTCAGTCTACCAACAACTTGGGTTGGGCGAGCTTAGTCCGACTAAAATTACAATCCAATTAGCTAACCGGTTCGTAAAAATTCCAAAAGGAGAAATTATGGATGCCCTTATCTGGGTTGGGGAGTTTATTTACCCAGTAGATTTTATTGTTCTTGAGACCTAACCTGTATCCGCTCCTAGGTCTCAAACTCCTGTTATCTTAGGACGTTCGTCACTTGCAACTGTAAATGCGATCATAAATTGTAGGAAGGGATCAATGGTGTTGACCTTTGGAGGCATGACTAAAGAGGTCAATGTCTTCAACTTAGAAAAACAACCTCGTAAGATAAAAGACCAAATGTTTGAGGTAAACTTCATTGAGAACAATTGTGAAGAAGAAAGTGAAGGTATAGAGAATGAGTCTCTATTTCTTGATGAATTATTTGAGAATAAGTGCGATTATATTAATGAGAAGACACATGTTGGAGATTCTAATTTTAAAGTTCCCTTAAAAAAAGAAAATTTGATTTGAGTGTCTTCACTGTCGATGAGCCAATCAATGATATACGGCATGAGAATATATATTAAGAACCTCCGATTGACTTAACATTTGAAAACCTTTTTGAAAAATAACTCCTGTGTTTGGATGAACCGATTAGGTATATTTTAGTTAATTATACACTTCCAGGGAAAAGTGTTGATTTAAATTTTGAGGAGACGTATGGAACTGAGTTAAAATTCCTGAACATTCATAGTGAGAAAGTTTCAACTGAAAGGTATAATGGTAATTAATTTTTGAGTAAATAGATGTGGACATATGAGAAAGAAGAGCTTAAGGAAGATGAGTCTGGGGAGGAAGAGAGCTAAAATGAAATATTGGACTCCCCATTGTGCCCTATAAAGAGAACCCATTGGAATAATGAGAAACAAGGTAGAGGGATGAATCCTAAAAAAATCTAGGTGAGGGAAATGTATGTGTTGTACATATATTTGTATATTATTATTATTATTTCTTTTTTTTACACTTTATTTCATGCATTCATGCATTCATTCATACATTGAGAACAATGCATGAGATAAGTGTGGGGGAGAGTTCACGAACACACTAACGTAGGTTAAAAATTTTATTTTTAATTTTTTTAAATTTTTTTTTGAAAAAGGAAATAATATTTTGACTTATCTTTTATAAGTAATTAAATTAATTTTAAGTAATAAGAAAATCATTATTAGGAGTTCTTACTACTTGATCAAAATAAAAGTATTTGTTTTATTTTTAGGTTTAGGAGGAAGAATTAAAAAGTTATTTAGTCTTGAAATCTTTACTTTGATGAAATACGCATGCTTTATACACTTACATATTTGGGATTCAAAATAAAAACTCTTGTGAAAAGTATATATAAAACAAACCTAATTATTAATTAGCTAGGTACTTTGACCTAAGAAAACCTTGGTGTTTACGCGAAAGGTGTAACGCCCCGATCCCGGCGATACGGGGACGTCACTGCAACGTATATACGTAGGTCAGAACTACCCTCCCGTATATACGCTAAGCATCAGTACAGACAAGAATCAGAGTACGGAAGCATATGGTGCATTATACATTCCAACACACATATATATACAATTACAGAGTTATCACCAGAGGTGATGAATATTACAATAATATTATATCACTGATGCGCAAATGCGAGAGTACAAAAGATATACATATGTGAATGGTACCAAAGGGAGCTCACATACAGGTATACAAGGAAAAGTACAAGAGTAAATAGAAAAAGGGCACTCACGAGTTTGCTAAGAGGAAACTCGAGAGGCATACAGGGGGCCTGGAAGGATGTGGCTCTGGACGGTCGGCTGGAGATCCACGCTACCGCTGCGCCACTCTGATGCAGTAACGGGGAGAATCCACACGCTCCGGGCTCCATAACCTGGACATGAGAATACAGGGGAGCCAGTGAAACTCCCCAGGCGAGTAGGAATATGGATGCCAGGTGGCGAGTCAGGAGGAGCACAGGTGTCAAGTACAGAAGACAGGGAGGTTAGAACACAAATGAAGTATATATGAAATGATATCAAGTAGGAAATACTCAGGAGGCAGATAGGTTAGGGCAGGCATGAACAGGCATGGCATAATAATCATAAAACTGGAAATCCGAATAAAACCAATACAACAAATATGGTAAGGCACATCACAGATTCATAGCCGTTTAAGTTGCAGGCTTTAGTATGCGTCCCATTCCACATACCTCTACTTACAACTTAAAGAGCCGATTATTATGACACTTTATTATTACTCGTCTTACCCTGATATCTAGCTATGTGAACTAGCGTCCCAACGCACATAGATCCATATCCGAGTAAAGCAAGGTTGTTATTGGAAACTAGCGGGGGTATCAACGAACTATGTTTACAGTGAGTCCCGTACATGCCCGGGACAACGGTCCAGGATTGTTCCGTTGCATGAAAACGGAAGCCAGCCGCAAGGCTAACAGGAGGGACTTATGTATGCCCTTATCATGATGGTACCAGTAATGAGGGAGCCAGCTCTCCCCTCGGTCCCCTGGAGGCCCACAGGTCAGACCGGAACATGTAGTTGCACAACATTCCTAAAAGCCACTGTAAACACGAACACATATTGATATCCGCATGTTTCCCCCGACCCAATACAAGTTGGTCCTTTTTAGGATTCAATAGTTTAATTATCACTTTACGGAAAAAACAGGAGATGGACATGATCAGGAATTCAGGAGTACATAAGTACTATATAGTCAGGTCACTGCATGTAAAGCAGGAAAACAAGTCACTGATCATGATACAGGATAATAAAGTAAGGTTCCCGTAAAGGTGATAATCACAAGTCAAGTATATCATGCTGGGTGTCAAGTGATAGCATGACAGGGTGATGATATTTAGTAAACAACCAAGCATATCAAAGGATTGATAATAGTCGGGTAAAGTCATGGCAAGAGATTGATAATAGTCAGGGCAAGTCATAGCATAACTAAAGGGTCTTGCCAAATAGTAGCATGGCAGGTGGTCAGGTGATAACACACTAGATGGTCAGGTGATATACATGTGTTAAATAGAAGCATGCAACTGACAGGTCAGAGTAATGACAAGTGGTAACATGGAAGTGACTCAAAGTCCAACGACCACGAAGGGTCGGCCACGCATGGTATATGATAAAGAAGTAAGCATATCAATAGCATGGCACAAGTACAAGATGAAGCTACCATAATATAAGCAATTGCAGGGCAAACATGAATATGGAAATAAGAAGCGAAATACTTATCGTCCCGACGAAACGGGATATCAAATAGAGAAGAGCGAAGAGCGAGACTACTCGCCTAAATCACCAAAGCGCCGAAAGATCCAAAATCCACGAAAGCTCGGGACGCGCCATAACCTGTGATATAATTATGTAGAGTGAAGAGGAGAGAGAAAGAGAGAAGGGAAGATGATGTTTGTCAAGTGACAAGTCAAGTAATACTAAGATATGATATAAGTCTAGAGGGTAAGGTTCATATTCAAGAAAGAAATCAACTAAGACAAACAGCCAAAGTTAGTCGACTAGGGTGGAAGAGTAGTCGACTAATAGTGGACTCAAGTCGACTAACAGTCTGGTATAGTCGACTAAAACTGGGTTCCAGAGAGTTGATATTCTGATTCAGGAAAAGTTAGTCGACTAGGTGGAAAGAGTAGTCGACTAACAGACATCTCAAGTCGACTAACAGTCATGTCAAGTCGACTAATACTGAGTAACAGAGAGTTGGGTTTCTGATTCAGGAAAGGTTAGTCGACTAGGGTCAAGGGAGTAGTCGACTAATCGAGGTTTCTAGTCGACTAATAAATAACCTAAGTCGACTAAAACTGTGTTCCAGAAAAGGTTACGTTTCAAAAATAGATGGGTTAGTCGACTAATTCCTAGGTCAAGTCGACTAATCGTCTGGAAACAGCATACAGAACAGATTTCTATGGTTGTGTGTTTGATAATCAAATGGCATGATTTGAAGACCTAAGTATACATGATATGAAAATACAAGTATCCTAAGAATTAATCAAGGCTTGGTGAAGAAGAACACTTACCTAAAAGAAGTACAAGGTGTTGGAGTGATGGTGGTAGTGATTGAAGTTGATGATGAAGAAGAAGGTGGAATCTTTGAAGGAGTTGATGAAGTTGTGGTGGCTTCCATGGAGATGAAGGAGGAAGAAGATGACCTCGGTGATCCTTAGGGAGTTGGTGGTTGTTGTTGTAGTGATGGAGATGAAGAGGAGTTGATGGAGGTTAGGGTTTTGGTTCTTGGTGAAGAGAAATGAAAAAAGAAATGAAATGTAAAAGGAAAGATATTTATAGGTTTTGGATTTGTAAAGGAGATGCAATTAAGATAGAAGAGAGGGGGGTTTTTGCAAAGTGGAGGAGGGGATGAGTGTCCCTCTTTTGGCCACTTGGCCGGCCATGGAAGAGAGAGAGAAAAGGGGGCATTAATGGTGGAGGTTGGTGGAAGTGAGTGGAGGAAAATGGAATTTGGGAGAAAATGGGATTTTGGGAAATTGGAATCCTTGTGGATTGTGGAGGAAGGAAAGAAAGAAAATAGGAAAAGGAAAAAAAAATGGAAAAGGGAAATTATTCTCTTGGAAGAGAAAATGAAAAATAATGAAAGTGGCGGATTCCCGGGATTCGGTTGCGGATGCGGAAATCTTTCGGGAAAACACCGGAATCGTCCGAAATTCAAGTATCTCGGAACGACCCGAAATAATTACCAAAAATCAAGAATATAATACTAAGTATCATAGTGAAATCCGTTTCAAGAAATACTTTATAGTTTTAAAGTTAAAAGTCCCGGAACCAGCTAGCTACCGACTCCGGTGGAATTTTCATAAAATCATAAAATCCTCAGAAAAAGAATGTAGGTAGAAAATATGATTCTAAGGAATAATGCCTAAAGGACCTTCTAGAAATTCCTAGCTGATTGTGAAATAAAAATCCTGGAATCGATCAGCGGCACTGGTCGACACCGGTTTTGAAGATTTTCATTTTAATTCCAGAAAAATCTAGAAAATCATAGAAAATATATAATATTGGAAAATGATATTTAAAACTAAAATCGGTCAATTCTAATTATCAGAATGTCTAAATCGAGTAATACATTAGGATTAGGTCCTCGGTTCAGACTGGGGCTGACTCCGAGTCCACGAATCCAAATCCAAGACAAAACAACCATATAAGGAATTCATAATACAGAATGAATACAGAAAACAAATCGAAAAATACGATCGAAAAATCTGAATACGCAACTAAGTACGTATTCCGGGAACGGGGTATTACAAAAGGAAATTGGGTAAGTTTGAAATATATACATACATACATACATACATATACATACATACATATATATATACACACATATACATGTACGTATACCTATACGTACATGTACATGTACATGTACGTATACCTATACGTACATGTACATGTACATGTACATATATACATATGTATATGTATATGGTGTGTGTGTGTGTGTGTGTGTGTGTGTGTGTGTGTATGTATGTATGTATGTATGTATATGTATATGTATATGTATATAAATACATACATACAGGTATACACACACACACACATTAACATATCTAATAATCAACTAGTTAGACCTTAGGGCCTCAAGAAGCATTGCCTACACGAAAGAATATTAGATGAGTTATACATATTAAAAAAAAAAGAAGTGATTAAAGGGCAACGAAATGGTAATACTTCGAACTTCTTACAAAAAAAAGAGAGAAGTAATAAATATATACGACATGAGAGTTATAGTTGAAGAATCCCTAGTAAAAAAAAGTAAAAAAAATTCATGCATATGACTTAGGGTAAAGATAATAGACTCGATGAGAAATTCAGTTTGAATCCTAACCTAAATTGATAAATAAATATTTGAATAAAGATAAAGTATAAGAATGATCAATTTGGTAATCCTAAAAACTTATAAATTGCTTAATTTTTACAAAGATATTTTAAATATTTTCTCTCTTTTAAAATGAAATTTCATAAATACTAACATTTTATTTTTCTTTCTTTATGGATTTTATGGGTGTAATCCATTGAAAACCCTCACGAGACAACACTCGTCATCTAGGGATAACTTAGAGGTTTAATGGCTTGTTGCACATGCTAACTGCAATCGTGATACCTATGAAAGTGATATTAGGATAGTTAGATTAGTTTTTTTATTTTATTTTTAATCGAGAACGAGCAAAAAGATAGGTGTGGGGGTGTGATTGGTCATCAAAATGCATATTTTCATTCACATTTTCATACTTAATTTTTATAAAACATTACTATTTAATTCATTTATTTGTTTAGTAATGTGCAAGCCTCCAAGATCTAAGAAAGTCCAAGAGAAAGCCCAAAGAAGCCAAAATCCCACAAGAAATATGAAAATAAAGATTAATTAGGAAAGATAAAAAAGCATCTTTTCTATCTCATCTAAATTTGGATTAATCTAAAGGAGGAGAAGGATAGAACAAGATGGATCCTAATCCTAATTAAAGATAGAGGTGGACTTCTATTTGAACCTAATTGCTTGCACTATAAGATGAAGATAAAGGAGAGAAAATCTGAATTTGATTCAGATTTGGAGATAGCTTGGTCTCTAAGTCATTCAAAGAGATCACCGTAGCCCAAATTCAAGATCTGAGGATAGATTTTCAGATGGACGGACACGCACAAACCGATTCGTCCCGTGATTCGTCACAGGACAAATCTGACTCGTCCCGTTTACGCGAGATGGATCAATTCGTTGGAACCCGCCCCTAAACGGGGCAAGTCCAGGTTGACTCGCAACCCGCCCTGTGCGACTCAAACGGGTCGCACTGGGCGGGACGGGGTTGGTCGAAGCGGGTAGACCCACCCCATTAGCCATCCCAAAGTGTCCAAGACGCAAAATCTATTTAAATACTTGTTCAAAAAGAAAATAAAAAAATTGTTCAATTACATGGTTTAAGAACACCACACTTGCATTAACAAAAAATAACTTGCACATTATTTCTTAAAAAAAAAAACTCGCACATTTTACAATCATTTATTATCATAAAAAGGTGTAATACATTTGATTTGATTCGTTCGGACACTTCCAACAAGCTTACACGCAAGACTTATAATATTTCTTTGTTAGTTGAAAAGTACTTATTTTCTCTGAATTTGTGAGCCCCTCTCTTTTCCCCCATCAATATGTATTTGATTGGCAAAAAATATACTGAGAAAACAGCCTCTCTGCAAGGTTATAATTTTCTCCTAAGAAAAACGTCAAGAAAACTTACAAGACGTTAGGGACTGATTTTTCAGTTAAATTTTTGATTTTGTCAAAAATTCAAATTGACCTTTTTCCAACTAAAGAGGTGCAAAGTGGCCTGAGTATAAATGAATTCCCAAGTACAGTTAATAAGTCGTTTCAACAACAACACAGGTAACTAAGCTTTCTTTTGCAAGCTTACTGCCCAGTTACATTACTACAAAAAGATACTAACGACACGTAATTCATTGCAGCATAACCGTGATACCTAGAGTTGGCAAAATTCGGGGTTTAAAATTAGACTTGCAACCATGAGTCTCGGGATTCGGAGTTAAAAATTCGGTATGCAACAAGCTACAATTTATTTTAAACAAATCAGGGGGGAGAAAAAAGTTGACTTGCTTTGGATTTGGATTATTCTTCTCTCCCGCGAAAATCGGACAATCCAAGGTTAAGAGTCCAGAGATCCGTCGGTCAAATAGTGACAGTCAACAGTCCACAGGAGGAGAAAAAGGTAAATAACCATTATTTCCAAACAAACAATAATGGATGAATCAAAACGGCACGCACCTTTTTCTGGAAACGGCCCAACGCAGAAAACGCGAACCCCGTCGCCACCATCGACGGCCACGAGGCCCCTCATTCATCGCTCCACATCAGCATCCGTACACGCGCCGCATCCTTCGGAAAGTATCCAGAGAGTGGTGTCCTCTTACCTTCTCTCTCCGCTGGCTCTGATCTCAATCTCTCAAGTTTAGAGAGAGAGAGAGAGCTGTAGAGAATGGGGAAGATGGGGTACTTGTCGATGAAGGCTGATGAGATCAGCAAGGATCTGATCCAATCGGATCTCAGGGAGCTCGGCGTCGCCGCCAAGAAACTGGCCAATCATGCGTTCGTGCTGGGGAGTGGTCTGGGGTTTGGGACCACCTTCTTCAAGTTCCTTGCTTCGGTTGCTGCAATGTGAGCTCGATCGACCTCGTGATTTTTTATATATGTTTTGCTTTGATCTATTTGGCCTTTGGATCGATTGTTCTTGAATTGATTCTTTCTTTTACTTGTTTATTTAAGTAGAATGAAATTGGGAACAAAAAAAGACGACGACTTTCATGCTTTTCAGAACTTTTAGATAGCATCGCTTTTCGATGAATTTGAGCTTTTCATTCTCTTTAGACACTTTGCGCAGTATGGTACTTTAAACGAATGTAGAAGTTGAATATTCTTTTCTTTATTTATAAATTTGAATCAAAAGTTCAGTTTGTAGTTTTTTTTTCTTTCTTTCTTTTCACCTAAATTCTCTCTATAAACGGGTTAAGACAGGAAAGTTGTGTTGAACTTTAAGTTGGAGACCAACAAAATGTTTCCCTTGATTTAGGAAATGATAGCCATTTGTGACTACTGTAAAAAAATGGACATGAAAAGTGATCACTGCAGTAGTATTTATTTCTTATTTATCTTTTTGGGGGCAAAACTATGGCACCAATTAGAGCCTTGACACTAAAATTTGTGTCTAAATTATTTTAATTTTTTGGCCTAAAGATTTATCTACTCTCAAGGACATCCTTTCCTTTTGTTGTATCAGTTTCTTGGGTTTCATTCCCAAAACGAACTGTTGATGATTCCATTGAGTTCAGTTGTAAATGATTTTTTTTCCCCCCTTCTGTAGCTTGTTCTTTCTTCAAGTTGCATCCCGTGACTATGTTTCATTTTCTTCTTTTTTTCCCCTTTAATTGTTTGAACTATTCTAGACTATGACTGTTAAGTTTGTGTTCCTTCCTTCAAGTTGCAGACTCAGCATGTTTATTCTTTACTTGCTGGTACCATTTCTTACACTATTGTCGTGTGTTTGCCCATGCCTGCATGCGCATGTGCCTCTCTTCCCGGAATTGATTGAAATTGCATCATCTGGGCCTCGTAAAGGGTCCCCATCCCTTAGGTATTTCTACTTTTTAGTTGGTGTAACCCCTGCACAAACTAAAGGAATACTTAAGTTTTCCTTCTTTGTTGATGATAGAGATCTTTCATAGTTTTAACATACGCTAAGCGTATATAAATCTTAGCAGGATAGTTCCAAAGAGAAATAAAATAATGCTAAGAAGAATAGCTCCTAAATGCTTTCAGTATATGATATAATTACTAGGGGAAATCTGATTATTCGTCTCTCCCTGATCATTCTTGGCACCTCATAACATGTCGATATTTTCTTTCTAGGCTTTACTTCTGAAGATAAGGCAGATACTTTGGGGTATGCTAGATTTACTCATCTAGTAACAAATTCTGATGGGGATTTTGTTTTAATGAATATTGTTAAATGATTGTGTTAAGTACATTTTATACTCATGGAAAAATTGGGAAGTAAGCTTGCCGATATAAGTTTTAGTTTGTTTTGAATACTTTCCCAAATTACATGAGTTGCATGGAAACTCACCAATATTGAATCCAATCTATGATAGTGCCAGCATAATCTTGTCAATGCTTGAGGGAGACTCCTTACCGCATCTGACCAAGGGATTACCATGGGCTTGTCGCCCTTGAGCCAAGCCTTTCTAGCCTACAACTTAAAACATGAAACATGTGTTCCTTCCCTTGTAACTCAAAAAGTGGAATTAACCCTGAGAGTTTTCGGCCTTTAACTAGCAAAATAAGGTCTCTTTCAGTCTTTCGTCATGAATTAGAGCTCCAGTTGAAGTTTACTTTACTGAATCCATCAAAAGTCACTTTAACCTGGCCTTGCTGTTGGAATGAACATTGAAATAGAATCATGGGGGGAGGGTGTTCGTCCAAGGCACAAAAGACCATTCCAGTCACCAACTTGCAAAGATTGGATATAGGTCAACTGTGTACTGACCAAATGTAGAATGACTAGACTTGGACTAGAAGCAAGGGAAACAGTGAGTGTACTATTTACAAGCCCGAGTAGTGTCATCCTGGGGTGACCAGCAGGCACAGCTATTATAATTGTGTTGCATCACTGAGCCCATTTTCATGGGATCAGGCTTGATGATGAAGGGAAAATCTGAGGATTTATTGCAGTTTGGATCTTTATCATATGATGAACCTCGCATGCGAATGTAGTTCCCTTTTAACAAATCTTTATCATTTTTCCCAATATAAGCACTCAAGGAAGTTTAAGGGAGGTTCACAATCACTTTATGGTAGCATATGTTAGAGTATATATTGAGTAAGGGGAGTTCCTTATCCCCTTGTTTGCTCATAGTTTTTATAGGAATTTCATTTTTGCTCGTATATTTTATAGGAATTTCACACTGGGTTGTCATTGAGTTGACATCCAGCTGCAAATTTGGTCAGTCCTATAGTGGAGCATTATGAATATGTTATATATATGCCATAGATAGGCAATTTTGTTGGGGAAAAGGTTTAGATGATGATACTCCCTAGCTATGTAGCATGGATACCCCTGTCATGGAGCTCACACATGGCACACATGTCGTGTGTATTTCTAAGAATTTGTGTATTTCTAAGAATTTGCCACATGTCCCCATGTCGTGTTCATTTCAATATTGTCGTGTCCGCGCAACATAGCTCCCTAGTACTACTAGTAAATTTCCTAAAGATTTGCACTCATCTCCTCAAAGGGTTTAACAAAATTCAAATGTTTAAGCACTAAAAGATCGGTTGGAATTTACAGGGATTGTTCAGGAACTGTTTTTTCTTCTTAGCCAAGTGATTACCAATAGAAGTCCTTTGCCAAAAATTAAATTAGATATATTTGTAAGGTTCGGTTTTGTCAGGGAGATCTGACATCTATTTGAAGTTATAGGGAAGATGACATTTTTGATGGGCTGTTGGATGAGATAATGAAGGTTGTTACTGTGCAATATTCCATTTTCTTAATCTTATTATTTTGTGTGGTTGCATGTCTGTGTGCGCGCTCCAACATGGGTGTGGGTATGGCTCCTCTTTCTTTTCCTTCATTGCTTAAACGCCCCAAGTTGTCGAAGTTATGTAGTAATTGTTGAGCAAGCTAATTTAGTCTGTTTTTTAGACTCACCATGGACTGTTAGAAGGCGTAAATAAACATTTATTGTTGACCTTAAATAAATGTTCACCGAGTTGCTCATTATTTATTACTGGATTTTTCTTATATGTTGTTTGCACTTCTCATTCCTATATTGTTCAACTTTAGTTGGTGATCCAGGGGGCAGTCTGCTCTCCCCTGCTTGCTTTGCTGTAGATGCTCAAAAAGTCCAACATGCACATGAACTCAACATGATGTTTGTTATTAGTATGGGATAGCGGTCTTTATCAACTTTCCTTTGCTCTCTCCTTCTCCAGTAGACACCACATATCCCTCAAATTGATCACCTAAAATGCGCCTATTTTATCCCCAGCTCTCTAATAATAGCCTTACTGATGTAAAACAGATGGGTCACAATCACCTTCAATCAATGGAACAGAAAACTAGAGTTTTGGAAAGAATTAGAGAGAGAAGATTAGAGTTTGAGGGAAAAGAAAAAGGAACAGGATAAACATGGGCTTCACATCCTTTGCATCACGGGCTTCACACTCCAATCTCAAGAACTCAACGCTAAAGAAATTTTAACCGAAATTTTTTTATTCATTCATTCCAAATCAATAATAGAAGTCAAGAGGCCTATTTATATGCTTTACAAAACCCAACTCCCAGAAAATAATCGATGTGGTACTTGAACTAATACAAAGAAACTAAAAAAGTCAAAAATACAATAAAAAAACTTGTGCAATCCACTAGATTTTTAATATTAAGAGTAGAACTGATACCAAAATTTATAACATAAATATTATTGTTCAATTTATTCAAGATTTGAAATGGATCAGCACTACAAGCATGCAGCATTTTAACAACCTCACCAACATTAAATTTTTTTAATCTGTTACTAACATTAGCTCACAGCTCATAGTTGGTGTTGGTCGTGCAATCTTATCATTAATTTCTTTGTGTAATTTGTGCAAGTATGATGCAACAGGTGATACAAGTGGTGCAGACTCAGAAACTTTACAGTGATCAGTTATGGAGATAAGATTTGTGGGTTGTCTAGGGTTGTTTAGGCCCTAAATCATAAGCAATCTTATCACGAGGCTTTCATTTATTGTCCTATTAACATATGTGTTTTCAGCAACTTCAGCACTGGACAATTTAAGATCAACTCGCCTTTGAGCTTTACATGATCTATGTCGGTAACGTGGCATGTTGGGACGACTTGCTCCTGAAACTAAGCCAATAGCGTATTTTCTAATAGTTTTCGGAAGACCTAACACAACGTCCATGCTAATATTCTGCCATAGTTAGTGTGAGACAGTTAGTGAAATATTGGTGGAAGATAAAACAAAAGAGAAAAGGGAAGGGGATGGTGTCGGCAGTAGAGGTAGAAGGGGTTGGCGACCAGAGCATGCAATGAAAATAGGGGTCGATAGTAAAGGAGGAAGGGGTTAGCGACCAGGACAGCTTACAACAAGAGGGAAAAGGGAGGGAGCAACAGCAAGTGGAAGGAAGATGGAGCCCACAGCAGGGCCAGGTAAGGGGAAGAACGGGCGTTAGTCATGGCAGCGACAACAGGGATAACAACTGTGATAGCCGGGGGAACAACACTAAGCTCCTTAATTACAGGAGTGATTTCTGAAGAAATAGTGTTTTCAGACACAGAACTTACAGTGCGAACTCTGTTAATAAGAACAATCTTAAAAGGACTGGTGTAGTTGACAACTATATGCCCATACCCTTGGCACTAATTAATCTAACATTTGTGTTAATCTTAAAAGTTTTCTTTTTAGGACATTTGTTTTTGTTATCTATTTTGACATTCTTCTCCTTAACATCATTTTCAGGTGAGTGAAAGGTTACTAGACCTATGAGGCATGGTAGGTAGGGGAGGTCTAGATTTTTTTTTGTTAGAATTTTGCCTTATTTTCAAAAGGAGATGATAGTCAAAAAAATTCAGTTGAGTTAGAGAAGACGATGACTTGAAGCAGAAAAAATAAATCAAGGTATAGCAGTTTTTTCAGGCGATTGCGAGTTTTCTTATTCTGATAGGATACGAATTGAATTAAATTCTTATTCAATGAAGGTTTGTTTCTAAAGACTAAAAGGTTTAGAATCCTCTATATCAAAGAGATCAATTCCTAAAAGGATTGATCGAAATTCTTCAACCATCTAAAGGCGAAGATCATCGCATAGTACAAATGGGAGTTATATTATAAAATCTTATAAGTAAAGATTGTAACCAAGCATTGTAATTGCTTCAAGCAAGCTGATCTCAAGGAGAAAAAGGTGGAGAATACCAAGGAGATCAGAAGGAAGCCAAGTAAAGAGAGGAGCAAGGTGAAGGTGCATAGAGATAAGATAATGTTCTTGTAATCTAAGGCATAGATTCAAGGAGAAGGTGAATACTCTTGTTGTATCAAGAGGAAGGTTAGATCTCTTTGTACCAAGTTATTAATAAAACTCTCTCAAGTTCTCTTCCCGTGGACGTAGGTTAAGTTTAGGCCGAACCATGTTAAATCTTCGTGTGCTTTCTTTTTATTCTTTTGTAGGTATTGCTAGATTGTTTTACAATAGTTTTCTTTTGCACAGTACTGATCATATTGTCAAGTTTCGCAAATGTCAATTCTGGGAGTAACAATTGGTATCGTAGAATATTAATTTCGTCATAACAATTGATATCAGAGGTGAAGGTTGACGAAGGGCGATATGTCGAAAATAGGAAGTTCTACGATAAAATTCGAGGTTGAGAAGTTCAATGGCAAAAGAAACTTCGCTTATGACAAAAGAGGGTGAAAGCATTGCTGGTGCAACAGGGTCTTCATAAGACCTTACAAGGTAAGTCAGCAAAACCTACGGGTACGTCAAACGAGGATTGAGAGGAGATGGATCTATAGGTGGCAAGCACGATCGAACAATGTCTAGCAAACGAAGTGATGTACAACATGATGGATGAAAAAACGGCTACAGGATTATGGTCAAGGTTAGAGATGTATATGACAAAAAGTCTATCCAACAAGTTGTATCTCAAGAAACAACTATATGGGCTACGCATGAACGAATGAACTGCAGTGTTAGAGCATCTAAACTTCTTCAATAAGGTCATCGCTTAAACTTCTTCAATAAGGTCATCAGCGAGCTTCTAGCTTTTAATGTTAAGATTGACGAGGAGGACAAGGCGTTGATACTTCTCAGTTCACTTCTAGAGTCATATGATCACATCGTTACCACCATGCTCTAAGGTAAGAAAACTCTTATCTTAGAGGAGGTTATGTCAACTCTCTTATCTAATGAGATTAGGAAAGACCAAATTAAGAGGAGCAGACAAGACCGGGTTTGGTGGTCACGGGAAGGAAAGGAAGAGAAAAAGGAAAGAATGGTCCAAGCTCGTCAAAGGCGTGTCACTTTTGTCACGGAGAAGGTCATTAGAAGAATGACTGCAAGCATCAGTAAGAGTGGTTGAAGAAAAAAAGAGCAAGCTGCGGAGACAGGCGTATCATTGAGCGGTTTAGAAGAAACCAAAGTATTAATGGCTTCCAACGAAGATAACACTTCTCAAGGTGAAGGATGGATATTTGATTCAGCTAGTACAGTTTATGTATGTTCCCAAAAGGAGATGTTCAACTCCTTAGTTGTAAAGGAGGAAGGAATTATCAAGATGGTGATGGCTCGGCTTGCGAGGTCATTGGCACTGGGACAGTCAAAGTTACAGAAAGAGATGGGACGGTACGTGCTCTAGAGGTGGTCCGGTATGTCCCGGAGGTACGCTACAATTTAATATCCATAAGGGTACTCGACGAAGAAGGATGTCGGATCCAAGTGCAATAAGGCGTCGTTACAGTTAGCCAAGGAGACAGGGTAATCGTAAAAGAAGAGAAGTGCAAAGAGTTATACAAGCTGAAGAAAGGAAACTCAGTTCGAGGTGGAGTTTCAAGGATAAGCTTGGAAGAGAGTTCATTGCTGGATGGAGATTCAATGCAACAGGACGTGAATCGGGTCAAAGTGTTGCAGGAAGGAGAAATGGTGCATTTGTATAAGGTTCGAGATGGCCTAAATCATAGCGGTAAATCAGCTAAAGGCCTTGAGGAGGGGGCCAAGAGTTATAGGCTTCACTACACGGTTACAACCAAGGAAAGAATCAAGGTATTAATACGAAATCTCAAGTTGTTTTACTAAAGACCTGAAAAGCAAGTCAAGGTGGAGATTATTAGGATTTTGTCTTATTTTCAAGAGGAGATGATGGTTCAAGAAAATTCAATTTAGTTGGAGAAAACGATGACTTGAAGTAGAAGAAGCAAATCAAGGTGAAGCAGTTTTTTTAGGTGATTGCGAGTTTTCTTATTCTAGTAGGATACGAATTGGATTAAATTCTTATTCAATGAAGGTTTGTTTCTGAAGATTAAAGGGTTTAGAATCCTTTTAAATCAAGGAGATCAATTCCTAAAAGGATTGATCAAGGTTCTTCAACTATCCAAGGCCAAGATCATCTCACAGTCCAAATAGGAGTGTATTGTAAAATTCTATAAATAAAAGTTGTAATCAAGCTTGTAATTGCCTCAAGCAAGCTGATCTCAAGGAGAAAAAGGTGGAGAACACCAAGGAGATCAGAAGGAAGCCAAACAAAAAGAGGAGTAAGGTAGAGGTGCATAGAGATAATGTAATACTCTTATAATTTAAGGCATAGATTTAAGGGGAAGGTGAATACTCTTATTGCATCAAGAGGAATATTAGTTCTCTTTGTACTAAGTTATTACTAAAACTCTCTCAAGTTTACTCCTCGTAGATATAGGTCAAGTTTAGGCTGAACCACGTTAAATCCTCGTGTGCTTCCTTTTTTACTTTTTTTTTCTAGGTATTGTTAGTTTGTGTTACAAGTACTGATCATATTGTCAAATTTCGCAAACATTAATCTTGGGAGTAACAATTAGTATCGGAGAATATCTATTTCGTCACAACATTTTTTTTACTAGTAATGGGTTGGAGGTCACTCCTGGTACATGGATGCACTAGTGGGTGCGTGTTCGTAGATTGTTTACTAGCTGGAGCACCGCTTTTGATTTTTTGGTTTCGAATGTCGAAGGATTGGATCATGTTATCAAGTTTAGCCAGTAGGATGTTGAGTTTCACGACAATTTAAGTTTTCTCGATTGGATCCATCAAAATGATGGGAAATTGACTAAACTATCTTAAAGGTAAGAAAAGACACAACTCTAAATTAAATGTTAAAACTTTTTTTTGAATTTTATATATTTTGTTTTTAAATAAAGTCCTAAATTCTAAATGTAAATAAAAGTGCTTAAGATGTAATTCCTGCCTAACTATGCTATATTGTTGTGAAACATGTGCGAGTGTTTAGAATTAGTGATAAGATTACTAAACTCACTCTTCACCAACAAGTTACGATCATTGGGTAGGAATGATTAAAACTAATAACGCAGCAGTAGAGTTTAACAAAAACATTTGTAGACTAATTCAGTTTAATCGTGAATCAATTAAAGATAATATTTATGCTATGCAAGCAAGTTCTATCATCAATATTAAATTGGTGTATCACAGCGAAGTAAAATCACACAATCTCACTTATATTTGGGTGGACATCAGTCAAATCGATAACAATTCAGAAATGAATTATCTAACTCAAAATAATTGGTCGAGATCAGGAATGTACCTACTGAGGATCACATTGGTCTCAGTGTCCTTCTGATGGTTGTGGATGTGTAGCTCTATCTTTCATGAGTTCAAAACTTTGAAAATAGCTCGAATTCGACTCCGAATTGTTGAGAAACGGTTGAAAAATCAAAACTTGGTCTCTAGTCTGAGTTGGCGGCTCGGGTAGGCTCGGACTGAGCCATCAGCTCGGGGTTAGCCGGACCGAGCCGTTGGGTCTGGCTACGAGCAGGTCGGGTTGACTACAGGTTTGACAACTTAAACCCGACAGTCAAAATCGAGTGTATTCGAGTTGGGTTGGAACTGAAGATCCAAACCAAATCCAGCAACTCTCCTCTTTTTTTTTTCTTTTGCGACGATGAAGCAGCGGACGGCGCAGTGTGGCGTAGTTGGAGGCGATGACGGTGACAGGATGACAATGATCGGGATCTTGTCAATGGGTGATGACGACAGGGATCTGGGCTGGATCTGAAAGCGGCGATAGCGATGAGGTTGGTTGAATCTGAAGCTGGCAGAAGTGGTAGAGATGATGTGGTTGCAGCGGCGAGGTGGCGGGGGAAGGTTGCGAACTCGATGGGCTGACGACGATGACAATTAGATGGCGGTGACGAGATCGAGGCTACGATTAGATCTGATTGAGCATCAACGGGATCTAGGTGACGACGACTACGAAGTTGACAAGGGCTGATTATGACAGCGGCGACACGATGATGACGGCGGACGTGTGTTGGTGAATTTGTCGGCTTTGTCATCGGCGGTCAGCTCTGAACAAGAAGAGGAGCGGCGATGACATCGAGGCGGTGGTGATGACGATGATATCAAGGTTGACGAGAATTGATGATGGTGATGATGGCTACAGCAAGGTCTCTTGATCAAATCAGCGAATACAGAGGCGATGGCGGCAACGGCTGAAGCAATCGACAAAGGTGGAGATGTTGACTAATGGAGGAGATGTCGACAAGATGGGGGAGATGTCGGCGTCGACAGCGGACGAAGGTAGTAGATCAATCTTGGATAGAGGACGAAGTAAGAGGTTGTGGAGATTGGGGGGAAGTGACAGCGGAGTTGATGGCAGTGGAGATTAGGTTTTTTGTAGAAAAGGAGGAAGAAGATGAAGCAACAATGCACTTTGAATTTTTTTGGGATTTTCGGCTGAATTTTGGTTGAATTAGTGAACGGATTTTTTTTGAATAGTTATCAGGTTTTGATCTAGATCTAGGGTTTGGAGAGAAGCTAGGGATTTGGAAAAAGAAAGAAGAAAATTTGAATGGATTAGGATTAATGGAATAGATGGATCGCATCACCTTCAATCAATGGAACAGAAAACTAGGATTTTAGAAAAGAAAGAAATAAAAAGAGAAGATTAGGGTTTGAGGGAGAAAAATATGAAACATGATAAATTTAGGCTTCACACCCCATGCACCACGGGTTTCAGACCCCGATCTCAAGAACTTAAAACTCAAGAAATTTTAACTGAAAAATTTTCATTCATTCATTTCATATCAATAATAGAAGTCAAGAGTCTTATTTATAGGCTTTACAAAATTAACTCCCAGAGCATAACCGACGTGATACTAAAACTAATAAAAAAATCAAAAAAATCAAAAATACAATAAAAAAGAATATACGTATAGACTACTTAGAATCCTCAAACTCAATCGAAGCAATTCGGTTGCTCCAACGGTACATGCACTGAAGTCGTGGCTGAATATCCTCATCACTTACATTATGCACCATTACCCCAAAAATCATATAGCTGGAATTTTAGGATGTCAGAGAATGACGGCTATGGATGGATAATTCGTTAACGACTTAATTACTACTGAACCTGTTATCTGAGAATTTCAAGTAGGTCATAAAAAGTTAGGAAATCTTTCTTTTATGAGATATTCCTGCTAGAATCTGATTATAATACGAGATTTGTAGAAGGCTTCTTTGATCGCATGGTGTGAGTAAAACTGTCGGAGCACCTTGGTATAGTGCCATAAAGAAAGAAAGAGGTGTAATGGCTTATCATGGAGTTTTGAGATAGAATTACATGATAGAATCAAGTTTCAAGTGGATCATAAGGCCA
Source organism: Agave tequilana (assembly GCA_038442645.1). Taxonomy (NCBI): domain Eukaryota; kingdom Viridiplantae; phylum Streptophyta; class Magnoliopsida; order Asparagales; family Asparagaceae; genus Agave; species Agave tequilana. The sequence continues at coordinate 140,961 of JAVJIF010007601.1, forward strand.
AAAGACAATCTTGGTAATATTGAATGCTACAGAGCAAGACTTATAGCTAAATGATTCACCCAAGAGAAGGCATTCATTATCACGTGGCTTTTTCACCTATGTGAAAGGACTCATCTAGGATTCTCATGCCTTTTTTATGCAGGACAGCTTACTAGTTATGGGGACCACATGTTGACCAAGTCCAATCTCACGAGAGCCATCTTAAGAGGAGAGTTCCAGATTTGATGAAGGGCCTCTCTAGGATTAGGAAAGAGGAAAAAGTCGCAATGTCCCATTCTATAGTAGATTGTGATTCTTGCATGTCACATCAACTCTAAGTTTGGAAGGAGAATCTCAGTCATAATGAGTTACTATCTTACCTCTCTTACCTCTAGACTTGATTTTGGTCATCACCATTGTGCTTCTAAGAAGCGAAAGAAAAGGAGAGACTAGCCTACTTGCTAGGTGGGCCGAAAGCAATCATGGGTTCTAATCTACTTCATATGCAGACACAAATGATATATGGCCAAGCGTAAAGATTTCAAGTGCTTTTTACGATAAGCAGACTCCATGGTTAAAGAAACTTTGATTTGGTTCAATACCTTGTATAGATAGAAAAGGAAATCACGTGTTGTTTTCTTTAGAAGGAATAGAATATTATATGGGTCGCCAATGAGGCCTGGCTCACTAATGTAAAGGTGGGAGTGGGTTGTGGATAGTCTCAGGTTCAAGTCCTTGTTACAGCCTTCTTTCCAAAAACAAAAGAAATATTATATGGGTTTCACCAATGAAAGGAAGATGATTTCTAACCATCCCATGAGTAACCAGATTTGTATGGAGCATTTATGGCAAGTCCAAGTTGGTTTAGGAATTTAACTTGAGGTTATTTTGTTGCCTTAAATTGTAGAAGGTAAGTTTCTTTACCGCTTCTTTCTTCATTTTTTTTTTAGAGTCAAGTTATGATAGTTAAAGGAAGCATGGTTAGGGTCTTCTTTGAAGGATGATTATGGTTATGACAAATAAGATGTGATTTCTTATGGTCTTAGAAGTATGACGCCTCATGTCGCCTAGAATTTAGTATTTTTTCCCTTTTCAAATCTGCTTCTTCTGGATCTAATTTCCCTTCACCATGCTTTTCTACTTTACTTATCCGTTGTTATTTCTCTGATCAATAGGTGAATGAATCCCTCCTCTTTAGATTCGACCTACATCATTTTTGTATCTCAGTTTAATTGAAGATACATCAAATAGATGTGAAAATAGCATAGGGGTTTTTGATGAAGTTGGCTATAGGGTTCAATGAGAAAGGTTCCTTTCGAGCAAAGGTGAGAATCTGGTAACCTGGCTTAAAAAGACCATATGTTAATTGAAACAAGCTTTGCCAAAAAATGGTATATAAAGTTCAGTAAGTTGATTGCTTCTTTTGGTTTTCAAGGAGAAATATCAAGGACCACTTTTATATGGAGCAAATTAATATTTCTGATTTGGATATTGTGTCAAGTGATTTGTGCATTATATCCCAAATAATACATTGTTATGCACTGGTCTGATGCTTGATAAGTAGGCGGATCAATATGCAGGAGAGCTGCTCGCCCACATTGGAGCTTATAAATTAATAATGTGTTTTTTCCATATTGACACTTGTATTCTTTACAAATTTTATATTCACCCGCCAAATTTTATATTTCCATTTTAACCTCTCAAATCATTTCAACCCTTGCCGTTAGTTGCTCTTTCTATATGTTAAAAGATCCTTGAAGTGTTCCTTATTTAGCTTTAGATATTATATAATATTTTATGAACTGACCTACGTACCCTTCATCTCTTTCCCTCTTTATTCTCTCTCACCAAACCCATTTCTCTCTCACCAAACCCATTCCATGGCGGCTAGGGTTCTATAAAGGTGAAGGTTTGGTTTTTTTTTTTTTTTTTTTGGTGTGGGAGGGGGGGGGGGATGAGAGAGAGTGAAGAGAAAGGTGTTGGTGGAGCAATGGAATGGAAATATAAATATTTTGAAGGTAGAAAGGTATTTTGACTATCCCACATTTATAAAACAAGAGACAACTAACGGCAGGAGTTTTTTGTCCCAACTTATTTGATCTGGGAGGTCGAAATGGAAATATAAAGATTTGAGAGGTGAATATGGAACTAGCAAAGAATTCAGGTGTCGATATTGAAAAAAAAACCCTTTAATAATTGTTTACACCAACTTTGTTATGTTTTCTCTTCTCTCCCCTTGTTGAGGTCTGGATTTCTCTTGATGATATTGCCCATTCAGTTTTGGCACTAATAGTTGGCACTATAGCTTATAACATTCTATATGTTAGTTTCTTTTTCACCCCTGAGATTTGAATAAAATTATGCTTTTGATAGCCAAAATTTTATTGTTTCTTATATATTTGTTCATGCTAATAATATAGAAATATTAGGTTTTAGAAATTCCTCTGTAAAATTTTATGCAGTTGGTGCATTTTTCATCCCTGAGATATGAATTAAATTGTGTTTTTGATAGCCCAATTTTTTTTTTTCTTATATGCAATTGTTCATGCTAATAATATAGAAATATTAGGGTTTAGGGATTTCTCTATTTACATGTCTTAAATTTTAAGATGTGATACCAAATTTTGTGCCAAAACTAAGGCAGCAAGTTAGAAGTTGATCCATGAAGAACTCTTCCACACAGCAAAAAAAAAGAAGTGGTACACAGACAGAGATAGAATAAAATTTTAAATTATTACCTCTGGACCTCTCTTATAAATGAGTGTGCTTCTTCCATCAAAGAGTGCACCTATGCGGTGGGTGATAATTGCTAAACAATTACCAAAGCTTCATCGTACAACTTGCTATCTCCAAGCACCATAAGCTAAAGCACGTCCATAGCGGAGTACAAGTATTTTTCTAGAGTTAAGTATACCCAAATTGCATAAAGTAAATGGGTTCATGTATTGTATTTAATTTTAGAGCCTACCATCTTCCTAACTGTCATAAGCTAGAACATGTTCATGTATTAGTATATTCGGACATTTTTTTTTTTAAACTGATGTATTAAATCAGCTCACCGATAAGCTAACTCAACCACAAGTTCTTTAAATCAACTCAGCTATAAGCTAAAACATGTCCATATATTAGTATTTTACGGCATTATTTTTAGCTAAAAGACCCTTGCCGCTGTTGTAAAGTTTATTGTGCTATGTCATGCTCACCCACTGTAGCTCTTTAAATCACTTATTTTGTTAAAAATTATGTATTAAATCAACTCAGCTATGAGCTAACTCGACCATAAGTACTTTAAATCAACTCAGACATAAGCTAAAACATGTCCATATATTAGCATATTGGTACAGTATCTTAACTAAAAGAGCCTTCCCTTGTAAAGTTCATTGCTTTGCCCCACTCGTGCACTGTATTTCTTTAAATCAACTTATCTGAATTTGTCCCCCCCCCCCCCCCCCCCCCCCCCCACACAACAAAAAAAAAAAAAAAGGGAATACTTGAATTTTCTTTTTAATTTACGGAACCTTTCTCTGTATAAATGTGTGTGTGTGTGTCTCCATTGCATCATTGCAGATACTTGTTGATACTGGATCGGACAAACTGGAGGACAAACATGTTGACATCTCTTTTGGTTCCATACATATTCTTGAGTCTTCCTTCTGTTATATTTTCACTATTCAGGTAATTCTGGACACCGTTATCTCCACTTTGTTCATTTTTACATTTTGAATGATTTTACCAATAAAAGTTTTGCCCTCTGCAGAGGGGAGTTTGGCAAATGGATTGCTTTCGTTGCTGTGGTATTGCGTCTCTTCTTTCCTCGGCACTTCCCAGGTTTGTTTCTGAATTGCAGGCTTAATCAAGCACATCCTGAGTCCTGAGAATCAGTAATCATAGTTCAAACTTATAAATTTAACTGATACTCATGCACATATAGGGTCGAATACCTTCATACTAAGATGCATATTGTCATGTTATCTTTGGCACAGCTAATCTATGATTTTCTCAAATGCATTTTATGTTTTGACCTTTGACATCAAACTGTATAGTCTTCATCCTGAATTTCAATCATTCAGTCTTCGCGCGCGCGCACGTGCGCGCACGAAGCTCAATTATTCAGAATTCTTAAAGGAAGTATCATTTATTGGATTTTAATTGTAACTGTCAACTTCTTGTAATCTAAAATCTGATATTTTAAGGTTTTAGGGAAATTAGTGATCTCTTGAAAGTAACTTGGTCCCATTTAACGTCTCACATCTAAATGAATTCTAGATTGAATAGTGAAAATACTAATTAGATCTGAAGTAGAACTTGGACGTGACAGCCAGGTCAGTTCTGTTAGTTTTAATTGGGTTCTTCTGTGGACTCGACCAATATGCGACTGTTCTACAGTCTTACCTCATAGTAGTGTGTTTTGTCTGTCTGTGCAAGGTCAATTTGATTCAAGTTTCTACATAATAATAATGCTAAACAACTATAAGCAAAAGGTCTCAAATATCTTTGACGGTAAGATATATAACTGTAACTGTAAGTAGCTTGCATTCATATTATTTACTTTATTTATCAGATCAATCAGAACTGATTTTGATTGAGGAGTAAAACAGTCTGGGAGAGCTCAGTCGGTCCTAGGACTATTGGTCCTAGAACCAGAATCAATAGATGGACTCTTTCATTGATTCAAAACTCCCCGTCGGAATATAAGTGCGGATCCATCTAGGCATTTATCCATGCTAAATCTTGCTTACACAAAAGCCTAACTCTGAGCATGCTTTATGCATGCCACTTGCATGGATATGTTTTTGCCTTCAGACTGGTTGGAGATGCCTGGATCTTTGATTCTTCTGCTGGTGGTTGCTCCTGGCTTTCTCGCTTACACAGTCAGGGATGATTTGGCTGGTGTTCTCATTTGTCTTGCCATCGCCTGCTACCTGCTGCAAGAGCACATCCGAGCATCAGGTGGCTTCAGGAATTCTTTCACCCAGAGCAAGGGTGTATCGAACACAATCGGTATTATTCTCATAGTGGTGTACCCAGTGTGGCGCTTGGTGCTCTACGCCCTGTAGATGTATCCAATCATCTTATTTGCTAGTGTGGAGACTACTGTATTCGTTATTTGTCAAACTTGAATTTCATCCTTGATTGTGTAGTCATATTGCAAATGTTATTCTCTGTAGTAAAAGGAGATGTGTAAATGTTATTTCCTGTAATAAAATGAGATGTGTTTGTTGTATCGTACAATTAAGCAGGTTTTCTCCAGAGGCTAGTCACTGAAAACATCTGTGCGGTGAGCCTGTTCGCCTGAAAATAAGGTCAGCGCCTTGCTGTGGTGACGGCTGGTTGCTTTGATGTAGTGAAGACGGTGTAGGTGGCTTTCTCGACCTTGCTATACTTGAGCTTCGGCAGCCTTCAACACTTTCTTGTTGATTAGGCGTTGAACATCTGATTGCTTGGCAGGCATAACAAGATAATGACAGGTACCTCCGTAAGCTATGAATAAAGTTTTTTTCCCCCTTTTATCCTCTCAAGTGTCAATTAGATCTGATTATATCCTTGAGCTGAGAAGGCAGCCATGAAGCTCGTTGGTTGCTCAACGCACTATCGACGAGCTGATCAATTTCAGGAAGAGGCTTGTTGAAACCAATGGAAGGTTACACATTCAAAACTTCACCAATATGTGTTAGCTGGCCATTCAGGATATTGCACATCTTTCATGAATTCAGCAGATAGTAGCATATCCATTTTCTCGTTTGCAACCTATAGTATTTTTGGATCATTGTTCCTCATCTTCTGCTTTAGTAGCCAGAATGAGAGGTTGACAAAACTTTTGTCATACCTCAGTGCGCGCCATCATGTAGGAGATATAAGCTATCAAGGCATTATGGGATTAGCTCTGGTTTTAATTCAAACCTACCGGCGTTATAATGCCAAGTTCTCTGAAAACAAAAAAGGAGGCTTACTGCATAATTTTCTTTTCTTAAAATATTTAGATAATTTTAAATGATTTTCTGCTTACTCTTAGCTTATGAATTTGGTAAGAATTAGTATTGAGTTTGGGCCTAACTAGTGCTAACTTTTTGTTGCCAAACACAGCTTATATACAGCCTAAGGTGCCGTTTGGCGATGGGTAAAACTATGGGCTAAGAGAGTTTTAAACACGAGTTAACCTGCCAAATACAAAAAGTTGAAACATAAGCTAAAAAACTTAGTTCTTTCTTAACTCGTCAAACATAAAAATAACATTAGGTTAAAGATAACGTTTCTAAAGGTTTCAGAGGAGTTAACCCCCTCAAAATAAAAGGTTAACAAATCCACCTCTTTTGATGGATTAAGAGAGAACTTTTCTATTTGTATAAGAATTTTTTTTATAACCCTCATTCTTTTCAAACGCTTAAATGTGCACAAAATTATATTAAGTTTTTTAATAGCGAGCTAACTAATTTAAGGAAGCTACAGCCACCTACTTTGCTTTATAATTAAAAAAAAACTCAGCTTCATAATTTTCTTCTCTACAGTCTCATCTACATCAGCATAAATTGATTCCTCCCTGCCATCATTTCTTTACATATTTTTATTTCCTCTTTTATCCTTCCCCAGCGCCCCCAACGCAGAGTAATTCACGGGTCGACTTGCGCGGTCAGGTCGTCGTGGGGGTTGAAATGGGGCGGGGAGTCCCCCTCCCCGGATCTCAGGGGGCGGAGCCCCCGGTCCAAGTTCTTTTGGAATCAACCTTTTACAGATCTTATTTATTCATACTCGCGATGAGTTTTGTTTGTATTTGTGATCGATGTGTTTTTTTAAATCTAAAAAGCATTGGGCATGAATTAGTTGTCGGTGAACGGGGGGTCTGTTGATGATGACAATGTTGATATGAGGACTACGACTCATGATCACAGTCCTCTGTGAGGACTGCGACTATAGTCGCGTTTATTTATTAAAGACTCTGTAACCCCTGACCCTAAATGTACATGTCACAGTATCTGTACGCGTTATGGCATACAAATTACCTTCCTGATAGTCAGATTGAATTCATTTCAACTCCTTATATCATTTTTCACTATTTTAGATCTTCGCAAAAAAAAAAAATTGAAAATTTTCTGGATTATTTTAGAAAACCTCCGAATTTGGTGTCGACCGATACCGATAATCGGCTATATGATTGTTAATTCATAAACATAGTTGAGTTTCTAGAATCCGCTTTCATATTATTCTTTAAAATCATATTCTCTACTTTAGCGTATTTTTGAAAATTTTTCTGAATTAGTCAAAAATCTGGTCAATCCGGCGTTGGACCGATATCACTGATCGATTACAAGATTTTTAATTTGCAAACCAGACTGAATTTCTTTAATCTGCCTTCAGTAATATTTGCTATTTTATAAATTTTTTGGGAACCGTTCCTAATTAAATTTTGACATACTTAAATAATATTTATTAAATAATATTTCAATCTATTCTATCTTTCCTTCTCCTCCAATCCCTTGCTTTTCTTCCCCGTTAAGCTAGCAATCTCCCATCGACCTCTTCCACCACCTCTTCCTCTATTTCTCTCTCTCTCCCCCTCTCTCTTTCATTGTCTTTCTCTCTCCTAACTCTCTCTCTCCCCCTCACTATTTCTCTCTCACCCTCTCTTTCTCACAAACTCTCTCTCTCTCCCCCCCCAAATGTCCACCGGCGGCCAGGACCACCGCCGACCATCGCGTCTCCCCGCCACCGAGCAAGGCTACCCAACATCAACCCCTCTCCTCTTTTCTCTCTCTATCCTACTCTTTTCTCTCTTTTTCTTCATCTTCCTATTCTCTCTCTTCTTTTACTCTTTTCCCTCTCGCTGAGCTACCAGGCCACCACCAGAGCCCCATCTCGAGCCACCATCTCCTCCTCCTTTTTCTCTCTTTCTCTCTTTCTCCTCTTTTCTCTCTTCCTTTTCTCCTTTCTCTCCTCATTTCTCGTGGTCGTAGTTTTTTTTGAGGACTATGATCAAGTCATAATATTTTTCTGAGGACTGCTATCATGATAGCAGTGTTTTCTGAGGACTGCGATCATAGTTGCAGTTTTTTTTTAAAGACTGCGATCATGGTCGCAGTCCTAATTACACTGAATATATATGATTTTTTAAGACTGCGACCATATCACAGTGGACTGCGACCATGTCACAGTCAGCTGCGACCATATTGAAGCGCCAGTTGAGAGTTTTTCTCGGCTGGCGGCTGGGGTACATCTCTGTGTGTGTGTGTAAAGCTAGCAATACAAAAAATTGAATTAATAATGTATCCTAAGGAATTAAAGTAAGATTGCTTAATTTCGTAACAGATATGAGAAAACTACTCATAACTTATTAATCTCAAAAACATTTCAACCAAAAATTATAGCTTAATCATGACTTGATTAAACTGCACATCAAAGGGGTAAGATCAAAGGGCATGCTTACTGAAATAAAGAAACTAAGCCCGTTCAAGTCTTTAAGTTATTATTTTTTTTAGAATAAAGCCTTAGCTTTTTATTTGATATGCACTGATTACACAATTCTATAAGTTATGAAATTAAGGTTAATATGCATTTATTTATTAAAACAATTTAGATCAATACAGAAAAAGAAGAGAAAAGATATATGAACTAGCGAAAAATTGATAGGTGCCCTAATCTGTTTACGATCGGAGCCGACGCGCACCAGGATCCGAATCCGATTTTTCTTTATTCGAACCCGAGAAGCCCACTCGGTCGTTGAGAGCCGCCACGTCCCGAGCACGTCTCCTTTTTATCAGGGGCAGTTGTGTAAATTCCGGAACCCAATGCCAAAAACCCTAGCCTCTCCATCGCTACATATGGTCCACAAGACCGCGAGGGCTCACAGCATCGCTGAGCCGCTCAATGGTTTCGCTCTTCGCTTCTTTTGGTCGATCAATGATAGGATTTTTTTTTTTTTTTTATTTCATTTCTAGTTTTGTTTGTTGATTTTGCTTTTTTGTTTTCTCTTTTTCACTGAATTTGCATCAATCTTCAAGCTCTTATTTTATTTGATAAAAAATGATTGAATTTGCAAAAAGAGGGGGTTTTCTCGGTGATGATCAATTCTTATAGATGACGAGTCCGATGTATATCCATTCCATTCACCATGTGGACAAATCGAGGCATTTGTCTGAGAGAAAATTTGTTGATTCCTCTCCTTCTTTCTCTCTCGTTTGAATTTTATCAATCTTCAAGTTTGTTTTTTATTTGATAGATTATGGTTCTAATGTCAATTGTTTTGATGTGAATACGCGATGAAGAAAAGGAGGGGTTTTTCTCGGTGATGATCAATGATTAAAGATGACGAGTCCGATGAATATCCATTCTATTCACCATGTGGACAAATCGAGGCATTTGTCTGAGAGTAAAACCCTAGCTTATTTTTATTGATCGTTTTTTCTTATTTATTACTTATTATTCTGAAATTTGTAACGAGGTAGAAGTGGCATAATGATGATCGATTTTGTCTGAGATTTTTCTCTGAGAGATCCCAATCCTCCTACTCATTCTGAATGCCACTCTGCTTCCCTTTAAAAAAAAATCTGTATTTTTGAATCTGTTTTATTTTATTCGGCGCCATATTGAAGTGTCGCATTGTATTATATAGAATGTTAGCTTTTATAAAGTTTCGATTTTTATTAAACATTTTAATATAATTTGTTTTTCGTTCAAGTTGTATTTTTGGTGCAACTGGTTGTCTTTATTGAAGCACTTGGAATAAAAGTTTGGGCATTTCAAAAATTTAAACCTCTCCATTAGTGTTTTTAGAGTGGTTTAAATTTGTACTAGCTGATTTTTTTTATATTCAAAATATTCTTCACAATTCGCAAAAAGTTCATGGAATCATCAATCATACTCTCTTTATATATAGATTTTATGTAATTGTATTGTCTAAGTTGTTGATTCTCAATTTAAACTTCCAAGTCTATAAATTCATATAATTTTATTTGCTCTTTAAGCACAATACATGGGGAGTTACGATTTTTTTGTGTCTATATTGTTTTTTTCAAATACAGATGAATAATGAATTTTTAAAAGACTTAAATGTAATTATCATAGGCTATCTTCCAAAATATTTTTTTCCCTCTAAATGACAATTTTTCTTCATGCTACAGGTAATGAGGCTGTTATATTTTGTTTTACGGCAAAATTGTTTTCTCTGTTACAATGAGAGATTTTTGGTTACATTGTAAAAAGATGAAATTTTGGGCTCCAACTCCGCGGGGAGTAGTAGCCCCGTTGTTTGCGAGTGCGGCTGTGGGGCGCGGTTGGGAACGGGCTGTTCTGTCTCGTGCCCAGTCAAACCCAGGCACGGCCACCTAAAAAACACAGGTCCGTCCCGGTGTCCCCAAAGTACTGTGTGAACTTAAATTTACAAGTCTATATGCCAGTCCAATGGATCTTGGGTTGGCTCGTGCGAAATGGACCGGGCCAAGCTTATTTCAATAAATTAAATAAATTGATACAAATATAATTAAATTTTATAGATTAAAAATGTAATATAGTTTGATAAAAATATAAACGTAATGTGAATGAAAGTATGTAATGTGAATGAAAGTATTAAGTGACAGATGCAAATTATGTCATTCTTAATAAGTTAAAATCTAAATTATCTTTATTCCTAGAAGAAGAGTTACTACTGCTTGTTTGTCGTTGAAGAGTGTGAGGGAAAAGAGGGGTTAGAATGTATTTTTTTGCAAAAAACAATTTGGGCCAATAAGGCTATAGGAGATATTTGTAAAAAAATTTACAAATACCACCGAATAGCTATAACTTTAGTCAATTATAGCCGTTGGGGTGGTATTTGATAAAAAAAAAAATTAACAGACTCCCTGACCAGCCAACGACTTTGAAAATTGCTGTTACCTTTGCTCGGGTGTGGCTGGTCGGGCCATGGGCCACATTTTCTAAACCCGCGCATGCCTCGGGTTATGAGACGGGCCTTGGCCAGCCCGGGCAGGTAGGGGGACTGCCCTGGGCTCGTTCACACCCCTAGCATTTGTGCTTGAACTGTGTCGTCTCATTTCTGTTGGAATTGTGCCTTCTATTTGTACTTTATGTTTACACATGTATATTTCATATGTTTTGTGTTTACTAGTTTTTAAAATAACCAATTAAGGGGCCGTTTGTTTCGCGTAAAAGTCCGTAAATCGTAAATGATTTACAACCCAGTTATAACTACGGCGTTTACTTGGACCGTAATTCGTAAAAGGCTTACACAATCCAATTATCACTCACTTGTAACTCAATTACCACTCACTTTAATTTTGTGGTCATGAAAATTTGTATTATTTTTTTATGTTAATATTAATTTTTTTTTAATATTTAGCATTTTTAATATTTATTTGCAATATTAAAACTTTTTAATTCACCAAATAGTTAATTTTGTGATCAACTTTTTAACTTACGACTTACACATTACGACAACCAAACATCATAAAACACAATACATTTTTCCACTTACAACTTTATATTATCAACCAAACACCATAAAACTTTCATGCATGAAACTCATTTACAACTGTAAAAGACTTTACTAATTACGACTTACGAATTACGGCCAGTTACGACAACCAAACAGGCCCTAAGTATATTGGGTTTACGTTGACAACAATTCAACTTTTCAAGCTTTGTATTGCTTAATAGTTTTTAAAACAGACAATTGAGTAGATTGGATTCATATTGACAACAATTCAACTTCTCAAGCTTTTTATTGGGTAGAAATTTTGTTAATTGGAAGAGACGAGTTTGATGAGTATGTATCATGACATCTAACTTCATTAAATATGGAGTCTAATTTGATACAAGGGTACTATTAATCGTGGCAGCATGTCGTGCTGGCCCAGTGGAGCTCTATTCGTGTCTTTATTGAGACGTGTCATGAATCGTGCCCGAGCATAGGCCCAGTGAAGCTCTATTCATGTCTTTACTGAATCGTGTCGTGAATTGTGCCTGAGCCTAGACAAGTCCAAAGACAATCAAGTAGATTGGATTTATATTGACAACAATTCAACTTCTCAAGCTTTTTATTGGGTAGAAATTTTGTTAATTGGAGGAGACGAGTTTAATGAGAAATATGTATCATGACCTCTAATTTCATTAAATATGGAGTTTAATTCGATACAAGGGTACTAGTAATCGTGACAGCTAGTCGTGCTGGCCCAGTGTTGTTGGCCCAGTGGAGCTCTTTTTTGTCTTTACTGAGTCGTGTCATGAATTGTGCCCGAGTATAGGCCCAGTGAAGCTCTATCGTGTCTTTACTGAATCGTGTCCTGAATTGTGCCTGAGCCTAGACAAGTCTAAAGACAATCGAGTAGATCGGATTTATATTGACAACAATTCAACTTCTCAAACTTTTTATTGGGTAGAAATTTTGTTAACTAGAGGAGACGAGTTTGATGAGAAATATGTATCATGACATCTAATTTCATTAAATATTGAGTTTAATTTGATACAAGGGTACCATTAATCGTGACAGCTCGTCGTGCTGACCCAGTGAAGCTCTATTCGTGTCTTTACTGAGTCGCGTCGTGAATTGCGTCCAAGCATAGGCTCAGTGAAGCTCTATTCGTGTCTTTACTGAATCGTGTCATAAATTGTGCCCAAGCCTAGGCAAGTCCAAAGACAATCCAGTATATCGGATTTATATTGACAACAATTCAACTTCTCAAGCTTTTTATTGGGCAGAAATTTTGTTTATTGGAGGAGATGAGTTTGATGAGAAATATGTATCATAACATCTAGTTTGATTAAATAGGAGTTTAATTTGATGCAAGGGTACTATTAATCGTGACAGCTCGTTGTGTTGGCCCAGTGGAGCTCTATTCGTGTCTTTATTGAGTCGTGTCGTGAATTTCGCCTGAGCATAGGCCCAGTAAAGCTCTATTCGTGTCTTTACTGAATCGTGTCGTGAATTGTGCCCGAGCCTAGGCAAGTCCAAAGACAATCGAGTAGATCAGATTTATATTGAAAACAATTCAACTTCTCAAGCTTTTTATTAGGTAGAAATTTTGTTAATTGGAGGAGACGAGTTTGATGAGAAATATGTATCACGACATCTAATTTCATTAAATATGGAGTTTAATTTGATACAAGGATATTATTAATCGTGACAGCTCGTCGTGCTGGCCTGGTGGATCTTTATTCGTGTCTTTACTGAGTCGTGTCGTGAATTGTGCCTTTGCATAGGCCTAGTGAAGCTCTATTCGTGTCTTACTGAACCGTGTCGTGAATTGTGCCCGAGCCTAGGCAAGTCCAAAGACAATCGAGTAGATCGAATTTATATTGACAACAATTCAACTTCTCAAGCCTTTTATTGGGTAGAAATTTTGTTAATTGGAGGAGAAGAGTTTGATGAGAAAAATGTATCATGACATCTAATTTCATTAAATATGGAGTTTAATTTGATACAAGGGCACTATTAATCGTGACAGCTCGTCGTGTTGGCCCAGTGGTGCTGGCCCAGTGGAGCGGAGCTCTATTCGTGTCTTTACTGAATCGTGTCGTGAATTGTGCCCGAGCCTAGGCAAGTCTAAAGACAATCGAGTAGATCGAAGTTATATTGACAACAATTCAACTTCTCAAGCTTTTTATTGGGTAGAAATTTTGTTAGAATCATTGGAGGGGACGAGTTTGTTGAGAAATATGCATCATGACATCTAATTTCATTAAATATGGAGTTTATAAGGTACTATTAATCGTGACAGCTCGTCGTGCTGGCCGAGTAGAGCTCTATTCGTGTCTTTACTGAGTTGTGTCGTGAATTGTGCCTGAGCATAGGCCTAGTGAAGTTCTATTTGTGTCTTTACTGAATCGTGTCGTGAATTGTGCTCGAGCCTCGGCAAGTCCAAAGACGACCTGAAATTAACTGGATCATAAACCTTAGGGCCCAGATGCAGTCAGAGAGTCTTATTTCTATCCCAGCCCATCATCAAATCTATTGCGGGGTTTTGACGCTACACATGCAGAGAGAATGTGTCTCCTTGCATCATTTGTCACGGTAATCACGGTGGCCAGCGTGTCCCACCCTGACTTTTGCAACAGTTCTGTGCGCTAGCCTGTTCGAAGGTGAGGTGTCCCGATTTTACTTTGGTTGTATTCATGCGTCCCCGATTTTAGTTTGGTTGTATTCGTGCAAAGCAAGACATCCAACATGCGTCGCAGTATGTTTAGGGCCTGTACAGGGGAGAAAAGTGCCGGAAGAAAACTGTGGTGAGCCTCACGATTTCAGCATTTCATGAGAGAGTTTTTTTTTTAACTGGGGCCCGCTTGCTCAGATTTTCCCCTTTTCCGCTCAATTTGGACGGAAACCAGCAGGTGTGGAAAAGTTGGGTCCGGGGTCTGAAAATATTGGGGCCCACGATTGTTTTCGAGTTGGGACATTTATGACAGTGGGACCCGCAACACTCATTTTCCATTTCAAAACTCGTGAAACAAAACAGGCCCTTTGTTGTCAAACGCGAACTTCATTTGTTCTCCTCAGTGGGGAGAAGAACCAAGCTTTCAAGAAGTAACAGTGTTTCGTAGAAAACCTGTTGCTTATATAAATAATCTAATAATGTTTCAAGGAGAGAGTATGTACAGAATCAAGTATTCAAATGGACATATGGATTTATGAGAAATAAAAAAAAATTCACATTTTTAACGAGCATGCACTTATTTGGCAGAAAAGTTACAATTGTAATCAATTTTCAAGTGTCGTAACTTAATCATTTTAATATTTTGGTTTACCAATACAAACACAGCACAAAAAATAAAGATAAAAGATCGCACTTGTGAGACTCTGATTGAAGCACACTAGAGTAGGGATTGGATCAAGGTGTTTCAATTGGGAGACAGTTTCTATTGGTCTTAATAGAATTTCTGGCAAAGGGAATCATAGGATGATTCATGGCCAAATAATGTCATGCCTTTTTTCTTTTTCCTTTTTTTCCTCTTTTTTTAAATTTTCTCCCGTATTACTTCTCTTTTTCTTTTTTCGTTTTTTTTGGTCACGCTCTCACCAATTAGCCAACTCAAAACAAGTATGGAAGGATCTCTTAAATCCCAACCGCGTGCATCAGAAAGTGTGTGACCAACATCTCCCATATCTACTTATAAGCTAGTATCATGCACCACTCCAATGATCCATCTCATCTCCACTAATGTTAAGACTAACAACAGATGATTCCAAGTGAGCATAGCTCAAGTGGTTCTTCCCTCGTGGAAGGTTGTGAGTTAAAGTCTCGATTTTGTAGCGTACGCTGGCCGCTAGGCTCGATTAGTGATTCATAGAAGCTCACTTATGAGATACAGAGACTGCATATGGAGACTACTAGCTACTCGCAGAGGTTAGTTTCTTGTTATCCTCCGAGCGAACCTATGACAGGTTAGGTATACTCTTTCTCCGGGTGACTTTATGTGATCTATCTGCATTCCCATACTACTGGGTTATAATCTGCAACCTTAGTTGGACAAATGAGGTAATCTTGTGAGATGTGATAAGTATGGAATGTTACCATGTGCTATGATTTATTTTCGTTATCCTTCTCGTGACATAAGAATTGAGAACATTCTGAATTTTATATGTATTTCATACATTTGATATCTCGTCGTTATGTTATAGTTTCTTTAAAATACCAATTTAATTTGTCTTAAAACTTGTCTGATCCGCTAGCATGTAGTTGTTATACTCATTGAGCATGGAGCTCACCCATTATTTTCCTCCTACAGATTTTGAGTAGCTCGCAAGGTGGAGCTTGAGGAGTATATTTGCTGCAGAAATATTACCTAGTGAATTTCATCTTATTTTAGATACTAG
Source organism: Agave tequilana (assembly GCA_038442645.1). Classification (NCBI taxonomy): domain Eukaryota; kingdom Viridiplantae; phylum Streptophyta; class Magnoliopsida; order Asparagales; family Asparagaceae; genus Agave; species Agave tequilana. The sequence continues at coordinate 156,736 of JAVJIF010007601.1, forward strand.
ATATTTTTTTTCATTGTCAGCTTAAGTGAAACTAATAAGTGGAGAATTATTGTGAGAGAACTCTTAATTATCTTGTTGGACTGTATTTGAGACCTTATATATTTTAGATGATAATCTTCTGACTCAGCAATAGCATTAAATTCTCTTGATATTGATATTTACTATGAGAGCGAATGGGGCCGTTTGTTTCGCGTAAAAGTCCGTAATTCGTAAATGACTTACAACCCAGTTACAACTACGGCGTTTGTTTGGACCGTAATTCGCAAAAGACTTACACAACCCAATTACTCCTCACTTGCAACCCAATAACCACTCACTTACAACCCAGTTACACTTAATTTTGTGGTCATGCAAATTTGTATTATTTTTTTATGTTAATATTAAATTTTTTTAATATTTAGCATTTTTAATATTTATTTGCAATATTAAAACTTTTTAAATCACCAAATAGTTAATTTTGTGATCAACTTTTTCACTTACAACTTACACATTACGACAACCAAACACCGTAAAACACAATACACTTTTCCACTTACAACTTTATATTACCAACCAAACACCATAAAGCTTACATGCATGTAACTCATTTACAAATGTAAAAGACTTTACCAATTACAACTTACGAATTACGACCAATTACGACAACCAAGCAGACTTTTATGTGTAAAACAAGCTTTGCATATACACGGACTTTCATTTGATCAAATTTCTTGGCGTGCATAATCAATCAATTCCCACATTTTAGCATCTGAAAAAAACAAAAAGTAGGAAGCCCACCGGAAAATGACTCAAATTTAAACGAGCCTGAAGCAAGCAAGATCTCAAAATTGACTTGTGTGGAAGGTGAAACTAGAATACAACTTCAAGTTGAAAAGCAAAAAATGAGAACAGAACAAATGTTTGTTTCTTCACCGTCCATTTTCCAGCACACAAACAAGGCTACAGCGAAGCAAAATTAAAAGCAAACGTGTTCAGTTTAGAGACGTGAAGTCGTGGGTTGGAATAGAGAGAATGCTCCCTCTGAGTTCTCTGTTCAAAACACAACTCTTTTTGGGTTCAAACTGGCACAAAAAGCCACCAACTACTGAACACATGCACAATACTATTATAAGATACCCCACAAATCTTCAACCATTTGCTAGCTAACTCTTCTTCCATCTCATGATTGCAATAAAAATGGCAGTATCAAGCATTGCTCTTCATTTCCATCACTCGCCATCAACTAAATTTCTAGTAAACAGAAAGAGGCTTCATGCTAAAGGAGAGAAGACTGCTTCCTTCGTTACAGAGAAGCAAGAGATCAAGAAGAAAGTCCCTAAAGGAGACGGATTGGTAGCATCGAGGGTGGCTTCTCTGTTGGAAAAGTTAAGAAGAGCGCCGCTTGAAGTTCTGAAACTGCCGGATACTGACATTAGAAGCTGGCCGCTGCTTGCCGAGATCGCTGTAGATAAAGTTGGTGTCATTTCCTCCTCCTCTCCCTCTTGCTTGTACGCTCAAAGTTATTATGAGATTAAACTGATATAATCCTATGTTGTTGATGCAGGCTATAATTAACTGTCGATTCTTTGCTCTGATTGCAGTTGTGGGATCATTAGTAGGCTCGATTTTGTGCTTCGTCGAGGTAGAATAATCAAAGACTAAGAGTAGCTTTCTTACTAGGCAAAAGAAAAATGAGAAACTTTTGCATAGAGCTATAAGTGCTTTTGATTTGATCTTTGCCAGGGTTGCTTCCTTGTGTTAGAGTCGTGCGTTGAGGACTTCCACATTATATCTCACAGTTTGGAACATGGAAGGATGGTGCAAATCGTTATTGAAGCCATAGGTATTAATTTACTATTAGTCTACTAATTAACTTGAGTCTTTTGCATATCAATTTTCACTTTGAATGATTTTACCAAGTTTTTGCCCCCCATTTTTGCAGGTATGTTTCTAGTAGGAACTGCTATGCTTAGCTTTGGGATGAGCTTGTACTCCATGTTTATTGGGTTTGGGAGAACTAGCGGATTGTTGGCTCATGGATCTAATCCCTTTGCTCGTTTTCATCTAAAGGTTAGCTGGTTTCTATCATGATTTGATTTTTGAGTGCCAACTAGTTTTTGTTTATTTTGTGAAGAAAGCAAGCAAGCGCATAAGACCAATCTCCTACCTCATGAAATAATTTCAAGTTTAGAAGCTCATTAACGAGTTACTGCATGTGAATTCGAAACTTATGTGCATCTGCACACATAAACAAGATATTGCTTCTGGACTCAAAACAAGAAAGTGTAAAATAGTTTTATTTGTAGAATCGGATCCTCAGATTTGCTGTAGGATTAGGGAACGTTTCAAATCAGCATAGCTATCTACTACTACTCGATAATATAGTTATAACCAAAATGCATAGAGATATAGTGTTCTAACTGATGGATTAATCACAACTGTGCACAAAGTAGTAATCAATAAAGATTGTCAATTTTAACCGTTCACTTATCCTAAGACAAATAAGATCATCTAAATTCATGTTTTGGATGCAATATGCACAGAAATAAATGTTGAGAAGAACATTAACAGAAAAATTGGCAAAAAGTAAACAACTAACGAGAAAAGAAAAATAACTTGATGGTGCAAGGCCAGACTCTCCAACAAAATTGCATATCTAGGACATGCACCCTCGGTGTTCTCATCTAGTTTCTGTTTGTATTTCAGATGCTCTCTGATGCTTCTTCCACAATGAACTCGATATCTCAGGCAAAATCAAGAATAGGCCATGTTGTGGTGATGCTCCTGCAGGTGGGACTTATGGAAAAATTCAAGAATGTACCTCTAACCACTGGGTTAGATCTCGCCAGTTTTGCCGGAGCCCTACTATTCTCATCGGCGTCTATGTTTCTTCTATCACAGCTCCGCTGCAGTTCAGAAGAGGACGTTACAGTTGGACAGAGCTCACACACTGTAATTTTAGAAAGGAACTTCTCTGAGAAAAGACATGACACAAGAGTATCGTAAAAGATATCATCCCAAATAAGATAGAACTTTATTACCTTCGTTATCCCTTGGACATTTGTATCGTAGAATGTCGAACCATCACAAAGGTCCATATTTTTCTCCGATTTAAAGCTTCCAGAAGATTTCATCACACAAGAAACCGAAACAATCAAGCGAGCAACACTAAACAGATCTATTTACTCAAATTCAGTATTGAATTTTCGGCAATATATGAGGGAGGGACAAGTAAATTCTATTTCAAAAAGGAAAAGAAAATAATATTGACAATATATAAATATTCTTAATGTTCTTCAAGTAATAAACTTCTAAATGATCAACTCAACATAGTCTGACTCTGATTGTTCAATTATCAGAAATTAGCTGCCAGAGTAAGAAATTGTCACACAAAGAACCCTAGGTCCAAAAGAGGGGCCAACGAGAAAAGGTAGTACCAAATTCTGCTGCAGTAATACAAATATGAACATGTCTTTCTACAAAAAATGTTATTATATATATAAAAAAAAAAGAGTGCAAGGTTTCACCCTATTTACAGCACAGAGGTGTTTCCTTCAAATTATATACCTACATTAGACAAAAGAATGAATTGCTGAAAGATACATGATGTTCCAGCCTATGAAATTACACAGGAGACTCTCACAATAAATAACAAGTGTGCTAAAACTAAGACATGACTCTAAATATACTATGTGAAAAGAGAAAGCCCGGAAAGAGAAGAAGAAAAAGAAAGAAAAATAAATTACAACACCACACCATAAAAAAGATGTACATATATATCTACATTGAAGCAAGAAGGTCTCGCATTTCTCCCACGGATGGGATGGTCTCGTTTGGATATATCTTGGCAACCAATTGGGCAAAGCTCTCATACTTGTCCAGAAACTCTTTCTGCAGTCACCAAAATGACAGATGTCATATCATTAAAAGAATAATAGCATATGCCAAATGTCAACTACATTATTTATTTAACAGTGCCTTAGACTATTTGTTAAAATGTATGCAAGTAAGCTGGCGCACACATATACGCAGCTGCATAGATTACAGCACACAAACCATCTATACTCTCAAAACCAAAATCCCAGGGGAATGGTCCGATGTTAATACCTACACCAGGTTTTAGAATATCTGGTTAACAGAAGGCCACACAACTTAAGACGTGGTTTAGCAACAGAAGACTATGCATGTTATTGCATCCACTGTTCCCAACAAAATCAAAAGAGGAAGGGAGGTTATCACTTCACCTGCCAGCTGAATTGTGCAAATAAAATAAATTCTGTAGTATCCCAGTATGTTGGTACCAAAACCAATGAGCATCCTACTGATGTGATGTGATGTGATGTGGTAGCCAATGCAGATCAGTAAAACTAATTAGAGATATCAATGATCCACATGGTGGTATTGATATTTGATATGGACCCCAAAATTTCACATATTGGAGATACCATAATACGAGTTGGAGCATGTGATGAGTTCAATTTAGTTGATCTACTGGAGTAAATTGAAACTGATACTCCACTGTCATTTTCCTCAACTATCTCGCAAGAAGTTCAGTGCATGGAAGAATATTCTTAAAATTTTCAGCCATTTTTTGCTAACTAACACATACTGGAACAGCCTATGCCTCACTTTAAGTTTTTAGAAAGAAAAAAAGACCCACGCAACATAACTAATCGTTATCTATTATTCGGATAACAGAGAAAAGAGTATAGCTGTCTTGAATGAATAGACCAAATATCCCTAAATCTTCTATATTTTTAAAAGTAGTCCCAAATGTATGATTAGCGAACATCACAATGAAAATCATATTTTTTTCATTGTCCGAGTAATTTTCATCTTAGTCTACCCTGGTCCTAGCCACTTCTCTAACTTTGATTCCATCATTCACCCCAACAAGCATGTTGATGGGGATTCAGAGTGGTGGACTCGTGTTCATAGGAGGAAGCGTCGTTGATTTGAAATTTAGGGATTTAATTTGATTTTAGGGATTTGATCTGATCTGGTTTTATTGTTTTATTATTTGGTGCCCGTGTCGTGCACGTGACTGGCAAGCCTATTTAAAGCTTAGAAGACTTTTTGTTTATTCGGTTTGGATTGATTAATGAAATTTCTGAAAAATCCTAGTTTTCTTTCCAAATCTCTTTCGTGGGATTCGTGAAGAGTGGGCGTGTGATTCGCCTGAGTGTGAAGCCCGAACTCTACCTTTTTTCAATTCCAATTTTCATACACCCTAATTTCCATCTTGCTTCTTATGCTGCGTCAAATTGGTATCAGCCCAAAATTTCTGATTTCTTCCACAACTTCAAAACTTAGGTCTAAATCTTCTTCTCCTTCTCTTCTTCTCGTTTCTTTCTAAATCTTTGGTTTTCTTCAATCAAAAAAAAAAAAAAAAAAAAAAAAAATCTGAAACCCTAGATCTATTCCTACAGATTTGCAAAAAATAGAAAAAAAAAGAAAAAAGTTTCCAAAAAATTCTCAAAATTCCCCAGAAAATCTTGAAAATCCCACGCTTCACTGTTCATCTCTCTCCTTTCCTCTCACCAAAACCCTAATCCTAATCCAATCCCCCACCCCCACCCGGCAGCCTCGTCTCCTCCTCCCTCCCCCTCTACCCTCGACGTCGCTAGCCCGCCAACACTCGACGTCGATCTCGTCACCACGACCTCGTGCAGCCACCGCCTTCACACCCGCAACCTATGTTGCATGAACACAGCAATATTAAAATAGACATGACACATGGACACGTGGCAAATTCTTAAAAATACGCATAACATGTGTGTCTGACACGCATGTCAGACATGTTTCAGATACGACACGGTTTCATGATAGAAGTGTCCGTGCTACATACCTCGCGACAACGTCGACGACCACCTCCTTCATCTTCAGTCGTCAAGATCCCACCGACTTCATCCCGACTGACCTTGACAAGTGTCAACAACACCTCGTCGTCGATCAAATCTCACCAACCCCTCGCCTTCGATTGCCAACAACACCACCTAGCCTCTCCAGACGTTGTTAACTCTCCCCGACCATGCTTCAACCCCAGACCCCGACACCATCGAGATTCTGTTGCCTTCGCCTCAGCACCTCCAGTACCCTCGTCCGCCCTTCACGCCTCAGCACCGATTCGAGCCTTCTTGCATTCGATCAGGTCTGATCCGCAATAGGAATTCAACCAGCTTCTGTTTGATTTGTTTGGGTCCGACTCGAGAACAACCCGATAGGACCCAATAATCATCCACAGTGCCCAACTCTGTTTCAGATCTAACCCGACCCGCTAGCAGACCCGGATTCATCACTTGCAGAAACAGACCCGTTTGTAGAAAACATACCCATTAGCAGTCCAATATGGCATTTTGGCCATTTCTTAACCGTTCAAAGACCAATTCGAGTCATTTTTGAAGCGTTGTGATCGTGAAAGACAGTCCTATGCATCTCAGAGATATCCGCTTGTAAGCTTTGCACGAATTCTCTAAAGATCTTCAAAAGATTTTGTACGCACGTGTGAATGACTTTGCGCTCTCTAGGTAACTTCTAAACTTTGCCAAACTCAAATTTGACTATTCTTGTACCTTCTTTTGGTAAATTGCCAGAGTTATAATTTTAGTTATTGATTGTTATTTTTCGAGATTTTATTATTGTGTGCCTGCATTTTGCATATTATTAAGACATGTTTTACCCTCACATATGGTAAAACTTGGCCTTACAATTATTTCATTTTGCATATAAAGCACGCATATAAATATTTCATAGTCTAACGCTTGCATCTGCATTCTTGTAAACTCTAGTTTGTCAGTGCATGCTACACAACAATAAGAATTTTAAGGCAAAATTAGGAGTGATGGAGTCTAACAACCAGAAGATTGATAACCAAGAGTTTACCAACTAACCAAAAATTGATAACCTACCAAGCTGAGTCAATGAGATACTTCATGCTCTCCAGGGTTTTAGTACACGGTTAGACACGTTAAAGACATGAGTGATGAGAGATCGGTCCCGCACTGAGATCCGTGATGATTTAGAAGATGGAGCAAGTGTTAAAGATGATCGTAGGCGGCCGCATCACATAATTGGGAGGATATCACGCACAGAAAGTTAAAATTGTGGCTCCCACATTTGATGGCACATATGACCACCAGATTTTTAGTGATTGGCTAGCAAATATGAGCCATTATTTTGATTGGTATGATATGGACGATGAATATAGGGTTAAATTTGCTAGAATGAAGCTTCAAAAGTCAGCCAAATCTACTGGATGTCTGTAGAGAGACACCATGCTAGGCAGATATGGTTCCTATATACACGTGGGCAACTATGGAGCAACTTATGAAAAGTACTTATCCCCATTTCATAGAAATCGTCTGTCAGACCAACTGTGTGGGTTACGTCAAAAGAGTTTGTCAGTAAGGAGTACAATATATGATTAAGTTTGATGACCGACTGTTAGGTGCGATGTCACTGAGGACCCCCAATAGTCTCTTGGTTTCGCACTGGCTTGTGACCAGACAAAAGATTATATTTATGTTAACAAGTAAAAAATAAAATTCCAAAGGGATTTGGGTTCCTAAATGCTAATTGATTACATCTCAATTTTGCATTATTATTATCACATTTGCACATTTATTCTTAATTATTCTTTATTTAACATTGCTATTTAATCCTCTTTTTGATTATGATGTGTAGTTACATAAATGAGAAGAGAATGATAAAAGAAGCTTCTATTTTATCTCTAATCCTATCTAAATTTGGGTTCCAATTTAAATCAATTTGAAATCAAGAAGAAAAAAGGATAAATCATCTTCATAATTCAAATTCAAAATCAAAAAATATATTTCTAGAAGATATATGGAATAAAGTTAATCCTAATGAAGATAAGGAGGATAATTCAAATTAAATGGAGTTCAAAATCAATTCAGACTCAGATTCAGACTGAACACCTCTCAGTATTCGGATCATAACTTTTGCTACAGATATTCAAATATAATGATTCAAGATGCTATAGAAAGAGAACTTAAAGGTCTATAATTCTTATGCTGATCACTTTATCCAATTCAGCCGTCTGATAAGTCATATTCAGCAACCAACACACCGACTTGCTGTAGATTAATTCAGAATTGAATTCCTTTATTGAATTATGATTGATTTAAATCTCTAATTTGTATCTTCTTGATTGGCTCTGAGCCTATTTAAAGAGCTGATATCTCTCATAAAAATTATCTCCATATTAGAGATCATAACTTAAGATTTTTTTTTTAGTTTCTCTTCCAAATTTCTGTTGTAATTTTTAGGGTTTAGTTCTAATTCAAGTTTGTAAAGAAAGAGAAGGCTTTTATAATTGAAGGTGACAACGTCAATAATTCTTTTATTTTTCTTTTCAATTTCTCTTTCATTGTTCTTTACTTGCTTGCTTTATTTGCTTTCTCTTCTCTTTTATCATGCTTTCTTTAAATTCTCTCATGAGTAGCTAATCTTTTTCGTGACTTATTAATCTTTACTCACCGCTACTTCTAATTCTATGTTAGATCGCCGATTGAATCATATACATACTTAAACTTAGAGTTAGTTAAAGTTCTTGAAGGCACATGATGATGACTAGTTAAATCCACACATGTTAATACTTTCCAATGATTTTTCTTATCCCATGCTTAGATAGCTTTGATAGTTTAATATTGAATCTTGGTTATTCTTCTATTTTATGCTTAGAAGCTTTGATAGTTTAATATTAGGTCTTGGTTAGTGATTATTTCAAATAGGGTTTAGTTTTTATCTTATGTATCTTGCTTGACTTGAAGACAACTCCAAGGTCTAACTTTTATGATTTAAAGTGAAGTAAGTTCTAGCACATGTAAGTTAGCGGTGTTAGATGATTAGTGAGTCTATTTCTTTAATTCTTTTCTAAACTCCAACTTATCACCAAATTCATATCCTGTTTATACTTAATTGATTTATTATTTAAGGAAATACCAAAAGTTTCTATCGCATTCCTCCCTGTGGATTCGACCCGCTTAGTCCCTGCTCTTGCGGATAAATTGTGAAAAGCAGAGACACCACCAACAATCGACAACATCATCTAACCTTAACTTATCTCTGTTTTCTCGGCAATCACTAATCCTTTCGGGCCCTATTGAAAATGGGTACCACAAATTGCTTATATCTTTCAGGTACCCAGAAAGGAAGAATGAATACTAGATAGTGATTTCATGTAGATCTTAAACTATGCTTCAATGTATTTATCTATGCATATTCTCTTGTTAATGACAAAGGGGAGAATTATCTATACAGATTGTATGTATAGACTAACGAGCTTTGATGCAGAGGGAGGCAATAACTAATTTTAATATCTTATATTGCTTAACTCCTTATTTGTTTGTCATCATCAAAAGAGAAAATGTTGGATCTTGCCTTATGTGTGTGTGTATATATATTGTTTAATATGTTTTGATGATAACAAACTAGTTGTGTTGTGTATCTTTGAGCTCTAACATGTCTTGCATAACTTATGGACAAAATCTACTAAAGACATGGCTCATTTTTGAAGATTAAGAAGTACAAGGGCTTGAAGACATCTTATATATTTTTTGTATTTTTTCTATATATTTAGAATTTTGTTAAAAGTCTTGATTCACACATACTTTCTCATAAGTCGACTTATACATTCCTCTAGTAGACTTATAGTCTGATACATTGGTACATGCATCAGACTAGTCAACTTATAAGTCTCAACAGAAAGTTACAATTCCAACTTTTCTCAGTCTAGTCGACTTATACTTTCACATTAGTCGACTACTGGCTTTTTTCAAAAATTATATTTTCACAATCCAACTTTTCTAGTCGACTTATAAAATCTTATAGTCGACTTATAAATGTCTGTTCTGATTTGAATATCTTTCTCTCTCTCAGACTAGTCGACTTATACTTCAGTTCAGTCGACTAATCTGTGTTCAATAGAAACTTAGAAACTGCTTCGTTCTCAGATCAATCGACTAATGTCTTTTATAAGTCGACTTATCAAGCTATTTTCTATATCATAAATCGACTAACCCATGTTATAAATCAACTAACTAGTCAGTTTCTGTTTGTTAAATATTTGTGTGATTTTTTGATTTTTTGATCGTTTTTCTCATTTTCGTTCAAAATTCAAATGTATTAATTGACCAACAGTTAGAATTCTCTAACTATAAATAGAGATCAATTCTTCTTATTTTACACAACATTCCAACAAATCTTTCTTAACTAAAAAAATCTGAATTATGTTTTAAGAAACCAAGAACTCTCTCATTTTGCCTCTTTCTTCACCCAACTCTAATTCTGTGAAGAAACTCTATAAGTCTCTTATAGATATACTTTCACATACAAATCAAGGCTTATAAGATTTATTGTACCTATTTTCAAGAATGGTTTTCTCTGTGTAAAGAAGAGGTGTACAAATTTGACAAGTGTGCTTGTCAAGTGTGTACATGTGTATGATTTTGTAGGCTTCAAAATAAGGATAAGAGAAATTTCAAGTGGGTTGCTTGGGGACTGGATGTAGGTCAAGAGAACCGAACAAGGAAAAAATCTTTGTGTTTGCATTTGCGTTTGCATTCTGATTTTATTTTTGTGATTGTTTATTTCTTTTCAAGTTACTAACATTTCTTGTTAAGAGTTTAAAACACTATTCACCCCCACTCTAGTATTTGTGTTGCCTAATTTAGGATCTTACAACAAGCGTGAGATACTACCCCATTATGTGACCTCCATCGAAGAGGCATTCCAATTAGCATCAAACATCGAGACCTATTTGAGAGCGCCTTCAGATGAAGGCAGGAAGTACACCACTAGAGTTGGGTTGTAGCCTAAGTGACAGTTCGACAACACTGCTAAACCTAACACAACTGCCACTAAGGACCTTAAGGGTAAGACTGTAGTTGGAAAGTCATCCCAACAAGGTGCCAAAGTAAATAGGTGCTATAAGTGTCAGGGTTTTGGACAATTTGCATACCAGTGTCCCACTAGGATTTCTTTTGTAGATGAAATGCTCGTTGCTCACGTTGATGACTATGTAGGTGATTTGAGATGTGACAAGCAGATTTATACTCTTGATGAGGGTTTTAGTGACGCCAAGGATGCGTTAAGAGATACTAGTCTGCATGTCGTTAGATGTCCACTTGATACACCGGGGTTGAGGAGGACTGGCATAGCACTAGAATATTCTATACCTACATTAAACACACTGATAAGTCATATAAAGTGATGATTAATGGAGGTAGTTGTGCGAATATAATTACCAAATTAGTAGAACAGGCTGAACCTCAGCAACCATCCAACATTACTTGGGCAAATAAATCGCACATTCGGTTCCCCAACATTGTCTTGTGCTTATCCAACTCTGGAGTTATCAAGATTGCATTTGGAGTGACATCTTACCCATGGATGTTGCATATATTTTGCTAAGTGGGCCATGGTTGTACGATCTGGATGTGACCACTTATAGTCGATCTAACACTTATGCTTTCATGTTTAATGGAAAAAAGATAGTGTTAGCACCTTCTAGACCCAAAGGTAGTTCTGAGAATCTTAATAAAGGCTCGATCACTTCTAAAGCTAACAAGAAACCAATCCACTTGTTGAATAAGGACCAATTTCTTAGAAAGAGTCAAAAAGAAAGGATAGTGTATATGATAATTACCAACAATGTTGAGTTTTCTGGTCAGCCACTAGAGTTCCCTTTTGAGCTATGACGAGTTACCTAATGAGCTTTCTCCCATTAGAGACATCCAGCATGTCATTAATTTCATGTCAGGGTCTGCATTGCCTAATTTTTCACATATTAGGATGAACCCTACATAGCACACTGAACTTAAGAGACAAGTAGATGAGTTATCGCGGAAGGGCTTTGTCAGATAAAGTCTAAGTTCTGTTATTTCCGTGTTACTGACACCTAAGAATGATGGTAGCTTTAGGATGTGTGTGGATAATAAAATCATCAATAAGATCACGATCAAGTATAGATTTTCCATTCCTAGACTTGATGACCTATTAGACACAATGGTTGGATCTAGCATCTTCTCTAAAATTAATCTTCGGATGGATATCATCATATCTGTATCCACAAGGGTGATGAGTGAAAAACTGCATTTAAGATTAAGGACGATTTATATGAGTGGTTAGTCATGCCCTTTGGCCTGTCTAACGCCCCTAGCGCATTCATAAGAGTTATGACTCAAATTTTACATCCCTACTTAGGCAAGTTTGTGATTATCTACTTTGACGACATACTGATATTTAGTCGAACCAAATAACATCATCTTCACTTAACCCAGGTTTTAGAGACTCGTAAAGAGAAGTTATACATCAACTTGAAGAAGTGCGAATTCATGTCTACATTAGTCCACTTCTTAGACTTCATTATTTTCAGTGAAGAGGTATCAGCAGACCCTGACAAATTAGGGCCATTCGAGGCCCCTACAACTATTCACGAGGCTAGGAGTTTTAATGGGTTGGCCAAATTTTATAAGAGGCTTTGTTAGGAAGTTTAACACTATTATGGCTCCGATTACTGTCTTAAGAAAGGAGAGCTTAAATAGACTACATATGTTGGTAAAGCATTCGAGAAAGTCAAGGAGAAGTTAATTATTGTGCCAATTCTATGCCTTTTTGATTTCTTGAAGGTTTTTGAGGTAGCTTGTGACGTATCGGGTGTAAATATATGTGGTGTATTAATCCATGAGGGTCATTTTGTCGCTTATTTTATCGAAAAGTTTAATGAGGCTAGACAACGCTACGATAACTACGATCGCGAGTTTTATGCTGCGGTGTAAAGTCTGAGGCACTAGCATCACTATTTGCTACCCAAGCAGTTTCTCCTATTTTCTGACCAATAAGCTCTTCGGTATATCAGCTCCTAAAAGAAAATAGGGCACCGACACGTCAAGTGGCTAGAGTTCCTCCAAAAGTACACTTTCGTACTTAAGCATCGAGCTGGTATTGATAAAAAGTTGTTGATACCTTGGGTAGGAAGATTGCCACTTTGCAGTCCACGAGTGTAAAAGTGGCATAATATGATTGACTCATTCATGAGTATCCTAATTGTCGGGACTTCGGTGAAATCTATCTTTGACTTGGGATCCACTCATTTTTGTTGATGGTTTTTTATTTAGGGGTAGCCGCTTATGTATTCCCGACACTTCACTTCGGGCGTGTTTGGATGTAAGGAATCCGAGTGAAGTGAGGAAGTGGGGAAGTATAATTGCTCATTTCCCTATCTATCCAAACCCGGAAAAGGAAAATAAGAAAACCCCCTTTTCCCTTTTTTATCTCTCTTTTACACAACCATTTTCTCACTTCCAGAGTGCTACAGTTAATTTTGTGGTCATGTAAATCTCATTTATAATAAGTTATAGCATAAAACAGTTAATTTTTTGGTCATGTAAATCTCACTTGCATTCTAATTACAATCTATTTTTTATTTTTCTTAATTAATTTTTATTTAATATTATTTTGCGGTCAACTTTGTGGTCAACTTTTCATTTTCACTTTTCATTACCATCCAAACACCGAAACGACAAAACATTTTCCAAACCACACTTCCCAACAACCATCCAAACACCAGAAAACTTACTACTCATTTCCCTTTTTTCTAAAGGAAATAAATCTTACTTCTTACTTCCTCACTTCACACCAATTCCTTAAATCCAAACAGACCCTTCATGACCATTTGATTTAGGAGTTGCATGCAGGGGGAACAACATGACAGTTTGGTCGAGATAAGATTACCTTGGTGGAAGATAGGTTTTACTGGTCAGTTGCCAAGAGAGATGCCACTAGGGTTGTGTCACACTGTAAAATTCGTCTGGTGGTGAAGGGTAGGAAGCAAAACACTAGTTTGAACATACCTTTACATGTACTATTCACTCCCTGAGAGCACCTTAGAATGGATTTCATCCTAGGTCTTCCTCATACTTTCAGGAAGCATGGCTCTATCTTAGTTGTAGTGGATTGATTTTCTAAGATGGCATATTTTTATTCCATGTAACAAGACAACAAATGGTTCACATGTCATGAGAGAGATTGTTAGGTTAAATGGTCTCTCCAGGTTCATACTCTCTGATAGAAATGTTTGGTTCACGAGTCATTTTTGGAGAACATTCTGGAAAAAGATGGCACAACACTTAAGTTTTCCATGGCTTATCATCCACAGACTCACAACCAAACTGAGGTGGTAAATCATAGTTTAGGGAACTTGTCACAATGTCTAGTTCGTGATCACATGAAGGAATGGGATCTAGTTCTTTCTACAGTAGAGTTTGCATGCAATAGTTCAGTCAGGTCCAGTGGCCTGAGTCCATTTGAGGTAGTTACCGGTTACCGACCCAGGAAACCTATAAACTTACTTCATATGTCCTTAGGTGACAGATCTAGTGCATCCACCAAGTCTCTTGCACAACACTTGCATGAATTGCATGATAAAATTCACAGGTAGATTATGGTTAGCGATGAAACTTATAAGTCTGTTGCAGATATACATAAAAAAGTATATGAATTTTTAGTATAAGATAAATTGATGGTTATGGTGCGCCCTGAGAAGTTGGAACTATAAAGAAACTCCAGCAAGACGTACAGATCCTTACAAGGTTCTAAGAAGGATTGGTTCAAACGCCTACGAGTTGTATATTATTTCGGATCATGAGATCCACCCTGCCTTCAATATCAAGGATTTGACTCGATATCATGCTTCGGTTGACTATCCAACTATTATTCTAGATCTTCATCATCGTCGCCAGCAGATCCACAACATGTTTTGGTTCCTCCTCCCCCGCCATCAAGGAGACATCAGTCAGAGGAGATTGAGGATATTCTACAGGATGAGATCATCTCGACAGCTGATGGAGATTTCCGGCAATATCTGGTCTGTTAGAGAGGACACCCTGAGTCTAATTCCACTTGGTAGCGAGTCAACGATATTGCAACATTCAACCCGGATTTGCTTAAGGCTCATCATTATCATTCATCAGAGATGAATGCTTCAAAGCCACAGAGAGTTGATGAGGATACAAAGTGGTGGAGTTGTGTTTGCAGAAGGAGGCGTGATTGATTTGGGATTTAAAGATTTGATTTGGTTTGATCTAACCACGATTTGATATGACCAGGATTTGATCTGATTTGATTTTATTTGTTTTATTATTTGATGCACATGTCAGCACATGACTTGCAAGCCTATTTAAAGGCTGCAAGACTTTTTGTTTATTCGGTTTGAATTGATTAATGAAAATTCTCAAAAACTCTCTTATCTCCCCAAATCTCTGGCATGTAATGTGAAGAGTAGTTTTGATCTGATCAGGATTTGATCTGATTTGGTTTTATTTGTTTTATTATTTGATGCACATGTCATGCACGTGACTTGCAAACCTATTTAAAGGCTGCAAGACTTTTTGTTTATTCAGTTTGGATTGATTAATGAAAATTCTCAGAAACCCTAGTTTTCTCCCCCAAATATTTTGCGTGTGATGTGAAGAGTGGATGTGTGATTCACCTGGATATGAAGCCGAGCCCCACCTTTTCCCAGTTCTCAATTTTCATAAACCCTAATTTCATCTTGCCTCTTGTGCTGTGTCACATGCTCATCTGGCTCTTTCGTAGATATCCGGACAATCTAGGGTTGATTTTTCTTCCTTTCCTTATCGTCAATTGAAGATATCTCTAACTTCTAAGAAACGAACTTAATTTTATCCTCTTTTTTAGTGCATTGACAGTCATCCATCTAAGAAAAACTATTCTCTTATTTGTTGTTATCCCCAATTAATTTTTCTATAGCAGGAAACCATTATGACATTCTTCTTCAAAGCCTTTTTGCCTTCTTCAGTAAAAGATCCATGAGACTTCCTTACCTATTTCTCCACTTTATGTTATTTTATGCTTACAGATAACAAATTTGATTTGACTGAAAAAAGAAAAACAAAGATTAAAGACCTACTTCCCCAAGCCTCTTTATCTCTTTTTCCTTACCTGCTATGTTCTTGCAATCTGACTTGAATAAGATATTTGCTTCATTTTTCCAAACAAATAATTTATTCCTTTGATATTTGATTCAATCTCAGTTGCAAAATGCTGAAAGCATTGGAGTTTAAAAATGAGAGGATACAGAAATGAGTAGCTGATAAGGATGATGATGATGATGATATTAAGCTAATTTCATACATAGAACCCAATTAGAGTTGAAGGATTTGGTGGAAAGCATTGGTCTCTCTTGGAATCAGTTTGAAGTTTTCATGAAATAACAAGTTTCCGAGGGCTTTTCTCAAATGTAGAATTGTAGGGAATATAGATAAAAAAGTACCCTAACAAAAATAGGTATACAAAATTGAAATCACCTAGAGGGGGGTGAATATGTGATAATGCTAATCAATGCCCAAATTTAAAATGCGATGATGCAACGATCTCTCAAAGAAAGATTAGAAGCCGAATACCCCGTAAAAGGCTGCGCAATGCAATCTTGTTGTGAGAGTATTGATCGACAATATAAGAATGAACGGAAATTCTCTTCACTCAAAGAGTTTTGGCTCATGTTGTATGTTAAATCATTCTCTTCACTTTTTTCTTCCATCCAAAAATTCTTCACCAAATTCTTATATTGATGTCTCCAACCATAACCCAAGGTAATATGTTGTAAATGCTTTTAAATGTCGATGAGGGAAAGGAGAATGGACAAGAGAATATCCAAAAGGTTATCCTTTTCCTAATTTATATTTGTGTCATTTGACCATTTTCTGTTTATAATTCTTTTTGAAATTTAGTACATGTTTCCTAGTGCAACAAGTGGAGTTTATAGGTAAACTAGGCTTGGTGGTGGATTTAGAGAGGCTTTAGGTGGTTGTTGATTCTTTTTCTTTTTAAAAGTTGATTCTTGTACATTTTTTTGGAAATCTATAAGTTGTGTCATAGTGGGTCCTTACCAAGAAGAAATGAAAACTTTTTGTTAGTTAGTTACTTTGGATTAGCCCTAGCTTGTTTTACTTATTTTTAAGCACAATGCAATGTACACGTAAAGATTATACATCAAGTTTGGATGGGGAACTTAAATGTGGAGAGTGCTACTGGTCAATTGGATAGCAATATACTGAGTAATATTGAGCACTTGGATAGCAATATATGGGAGTAAATCTCCAAATCTATCTCACCAACCCAACCACCACCTCCAAAGGAAAGGAAAACTCAAAAAACTATAAAAAAAAAAACATTAGTTACCAAAGTAATGCAAATTATTTATGCAAGCTAACAGTCGGGCCATCTTGGATGATAAAATCTATGATTTACTCTCATGATTTGGTGCGAGAAATGAGGTTTATATAGAAAAATGAGTTTAAGAGCAATTCTAATTAGTTAGGAGTATGTTTTCGAATTTTAGGTGTCTACATGAAGGATATTAGGTCTTAGTATACTGTCCCATGGTAATTTCTTGAAAAGCAAAAATGAGGGGAAGAAGTCTTCTCAAATTTATTGTGATTGCACGATTTTAGATACCTTCATCTCAGAAATGAATTTCATCTCTAAAACCCAACACAGATTATCTTTCCATGAATCTCTCCCAAAGTCCTTTTTCTTCCTCTACAAACTTAAAATTTCCAATAGAAACAATTAGATATTTTTACAAGAACTATCTTTATTGTACAGGTTAGATCTGACTTTGCTAAGTTAACTTCTAAAGGTTGCAAACATAATATATATCTTAGTTTCATGATTTTGTTAAACGCGTATGAAAGAGCAATAAACATGTGAACTACTAGGTGATAGAGTAGGGAGGTGATTTAGCGATTAGGTAGCACTGTCATCTGGTTGTAATCCCTCTCACACACACAAAGGAAATTTTTTGGTGAGAACTCAATAGTGGGAACTTTTGTGAGAACTCTCTGACCGGTCATCTCATGTATGATGCGTAAAGGGCACATATTGTTTAACACATCCAAATTAGTCTAGAAATGATAGATCATGGTTTTTGAAGTTTCTTACACTTTCATAAGTTGGCTGCAGAAAACAATTCATTTTATCCCTAGCAGTTTTTAAAGGCGAAGCGCCTTAGCGCATCAGGCACCCAGGTGAGGCTAATGATGGACTTGTCGCTGGCTTTGTAGGCAGGCGATGCTTGTAACTCAGGCGAGCGCTTAAGCAACTAAGGCATCCAGGCGAGCGCCTCAGCCACCTCGAGGGGAGGCAGCCAGGGCTCGTCTCAAGATATAAAGGGGTTGGGCTATCCAAACCCTAAATTATCTCCTTGTATGGGGGCAGTTGTACCCCAAAGGGTATAGTTTAAAATATTAAAAAAAGTGGGGGTGAGAATATCATTGGGCAATTTAGGGTTCAATTAGCCCTTTAGAAAAGGAGCTAATGCTGTTTCTCTCTCTCTTGTTGTCTGGTTTCTTGCCTTCTCTGCTCTTACCCCGCCTTCAGTGTATTATTATCTTTTTCTTGTACTAAAAAGGATAAGTTTCAATTCATAATCTCAAATACATTTGTTAGCATATTGTGCTTCTTAATTTTTTTTCTTTTCCTTTTCTTCTTGCATAAACTGAAATTGAATTTGAATCTTTTGATTACTTAGATAGTAAATGTCCAAATTCATGTATTTTCTTCAATTTTAAAGAAATATTGACCAACTAATTAGTTCATAAAAAATTTCAACTTTTCTTTTTCTCTTTATTCTTTTTGAGTGTAAACCTGTAAAAGGAATTGGGAAATTTGCACCATCAGTGCTACTTGTTTAGAATACTGAAAAAGAAGATTTTGAACCAATTATGCTTGAAAAATTCTAATTAAATTGTTTGTTTTGTTGCTTAATGTCTTTATGAGATCTTTGAGATGAATTGGCATTGCATTTGAATGATTATTTTTATGACACGCGAAATTAGTGAACTTTAGATTTCTAGATATGTTGCTTTTTTTACTTGTTTGAATGTTCTATTCATTGATAACCTAGTTTGCAATTTTTATTGTGATTTATTACTTATGTCATGTATATTTATAACATTATTTGTGTTCATATTTGTATGCTTTATTTTATTTGTTAATGTCGATACTTGATATATTTATTGTTAACACAAGTTGTTTCTCTCTATATATATTTCGTCTTTTTCGCTCAGGCGATCGTCTTTTTGATACCTCTTCCACATGCGATAGAAGGTTTTGTCACCTTAGCATCGCCTTTTGCATTTAAAACTCTGATTCCTTGACGCAGATAAGGAAGCGAATAACGCTGGATAGATCTCGTTTTAGCGCCAATGAACCCTGAAAGATAATTTCAAGTAGGAAAAACACTCGAATCCATGAGCAAAGGATAAACAATTCAAATCCATGAGTAATTGAAAGAGAAAAGACTCAATTTTTAATTCAAATTCATGAGTAATTGAAAGAGAAAAGACTAAATTTTTATTGATTATCAAAAGTTTGATGCTAAAATAAAGATACAATGGCCTTATATAGGCAAATATAGAAATATTAATTCAACTAGGAAACCTAATAAAAAACAAATCAGGATTTATATTAGACTTGAAAAGGAAATTCTGTTCAGACTCGGATATGCTGATACATGCTCAGGCTATCGAGAGGGGCAAATTATTTGTCGACAGTTGCAAGCCTATCGACAGGGACGATTGACTGTCTAAAAACTGTAATGTACTCAACTCTCGAGAAACGCTTGTTGACAAGTGCGTTTTTGCTGTCGACTGCAGCATGTTGACTGGCGTATGCCTGTTGTTGATAGACTGTCTTGATATCCTTCATCATTCCCTCTCGCTTGAAAAAAACTCGTCCTCGTATTATTATCTGGATATAGTTGCTTGGTAGGGTGATATTCATAGAGTTTTGCCACAGTAAATGTCTTAGACATCGCCATTTCGCTTGAAAGATCCACAACATAAGCGTTATCACTGATCTTCTTTACGACCTTGAACGGCTCATACTTCTTTGGCTTCAACTTGTTGTATGCTGTAGCGAGAATTCTTTCTTTTCTCAAGTATTACATCACCATATCTCCTTCCTCAAAGAGTCTCATATAGATCCTTCAAGAATTCAAGCCTAATGATCTCACTTTGCAAAGTAACCAGTAGTTGCATCCTTTAACTCAATGCATCATGAACTTTGTTGTCGACCCCGGACTTGTGCCATATCACGAAGTTGAATTGCTCAAAATAAGATGCCCACCTTGCTTGCATCTTGTTGATGTGCTTTTGACCTTTGAAGTGTTGGAGTGATTGATGGTCTGAATATAGCACAAAGTCATTAGCTATGAGATAGCTTTCTCATATCTTCAAAGAACGATAAACCGCATACAACACTTGTTCATAAGTAGATCATTTCTGTTGTGCTTCATTCAACCTCTCACTTAGGATTTAGGAAGGCTATAGGCCTCTTTTCTTGTTATAGAACTGCTCTAATTTTGACTCCACAAGCATCACACTTTAGCTCAAATACCTTCTCGAAATATGAAAAAGCTAATGCAAGTGCATTGGTAAGCTTATCCTTGATTAGTGTGAATGCTTCATTTGCCGCTTCAGTCCAAAGGAAAGATCTTTTCTTCTTCAAGCAATCAATGATACGTGCAACCAAGCTAAATTCCGGATGAAACACTGGTAAAAAGTAGCTAGATCATGAAAGCTTCTCACTTTTGTGACACTCTTGACTACGATCCAATCTCATATTGCTCTCACCTTTTCTTCATCCACATGGATTCCCTGCGAACTAATCACGAACTCCAAGAATATCAAATTAGTTGTTATGAAGTTGCACTTCTTCAAATTGATGTATAACTCATTGGCTTATAGCACCGTCAACAACTCCCATAGATGTTGTATATGTTCAGCTTCATTCGAACTGTAGATAAGAATGTCATCAAAGTAAACATCACAAACTTCCCTAAGAATGGCTTCAACATTTGATTCATTAATCTCATGAAGGTACTTGGTGCATTGGATAGTCCAAAGGGTATGGTCATCCACTCATATAACTCCTCTGAAGTCTTGAAGGCTGTTTTCCATTTGTCTCTCGGCCTAATGCAGATTTGGTGATATTTACTCTTGAGGTCTATCTTCGAACCCATGCACGAACCTCCCAATCTATCTAACATATCATCAAGTCGAGGTATGAAAAATCGGTAGCAGTGGTGATCTTGTTGATGGCCCGGCTGTCCACACACATGCGCCAACTGCTATCCTTCTTAGGTGTTAAAAGAGCCGTTACAACACATGGGCTCAATACTCTCTCTTATATGCCCCTTGCATATCAACTCTTCAACCTTCTTTTTTAGAACTACACTCTCCTCGGGGATTCATCTGGTAGTGTAGAAGATTTGGTAGACTTACTCCCGAATAAGATTAATTTGTTGGATATCTCTCATGGGTGGTAATTTATCCGGAAGTTCGTCGTGCAGAACTCTTTTAAACTCTTCAAATAATGGTTTCATCTTTTCGGGGATTTCAGTGGGTTGAGTAACTTCTTTGACGATTAAAGCAAATCTTTACTTTATCTCCTTTGATTCCACCAGAAACTCGCCTTGATTACATATGGATATGAATTTAGTTTCCTTTTCTTTTGTAGACTTTGGCGCAGGTTGAATTGGCCTCATGACAACTCTTTTGCCCTTCTAATTGAACATGTAGATGTTCATTTTATCCCTTTGGGTTGCACCAACATCGTGTTACCTTAGTCTCCCTAAAAGAATATGACATGCGTTCATGTCCACCACATCACAGGCAACATATCTTGATAATATTTGCTAACTGAAATAGGAACATGACATAGATCTGTTACCTTGATGGAAAGGCCTTTCTTGATCCAACAAATAGTGTAAGGATGAGGGTGCGGCTCCTTCTCCAGCTTCATATGAATTATAAGTGTTCTAGACACGATGTTCTCGCAGTTTTTGTTATCAATGATGATGTTGCATACCTTGTTCTTCACTGAACACCTAGAGTAAAAAATTTGATGTTGCTGCGTAGTGTCGGGGGCCTTCGGGTTGCATAGCAATTTTTGAACAACACAAGCTACATAGTCTTCCTGTTCTTCGGCAAAGTTTGAATCATTTAGGTCCTCAATCACGACCTCTTCCTCTCCGTTGTCTTCATAATTCACCATATTGACTTGCTTCCTCTTAAGATATTCATTGGATTTATGCCATGCTGATGGGAAAAAACAGTTTAGATTTAGTGGATTTGAGATTTTTATTTATATTAGATTTGGATAGATTTGGTTGAGATTTAGGAGTGATTTGAATTTGGATGTGGTTAGATTTGGTTAGATTTGATGAGATGTGATGTTATCAATAATTGCATGTATAGGCTATATATACCCATATAGTGATCTTTGAAAATTATGGAATGATTTTGATAAAAAATGAAGCTATTTGCTTTGGTATTGATTCAGATCCCTTTAGATTGAATCATAGGCGGTGAAACCAAGATCTGGTTGCGATCCGTGATCATATCTTTTTTTTCTTCTCTTGTTCTTCCCCAATCCTACAAAATCCCCACCACAAACCCTTATCTCCCTCCGTCCCACATAAATTTGGTATCAGAGCCAAATTTTTTGCTTTTTTTCCTTTCAACAAAATCCACTTCAAAAATTGTTCCGTGAACAGTAATTTTACTGTTCCATAAACAGTGATTTTACTGTTCCGTGATCAGTGATATTAACTGTTCCGTGATCAGTGATTTTACTGTTCATCGCACTGTTCATGCAGAGTGCAACCACAGTCCAGAGTCAGTTTCAGGCCTTTTGGAGTTCCGTCTGAAGCGTTGAATGCAGACTGAGTCTCGGAGCTATTGGAAAGATTTCACAGCAGTTGGATACCAGATCTGACCTTTACAAGTTTTTGTTTGGTGCCAGTACCATTCTCGCAGCAGAAAATCGGCATTTTAGACCCTGTTTCCAGTCTGATTTGCGTCCAGTTCAAACTGTTGAGATTCTTGGGTAATTTCTGAATTTCTGTTCTGAAAGTTTATTCATGAAATTTTATTTTTGTGAAAAATATATAAATTGAAGCTGATGACAAGAAAATAGAAAGGGATATGTATGTGGCTCTCACATGTTTTCATGGTTTTGATGATCAGTATGGGTATGAGAAATGAGAAAGCAATCTGGAAGATTTTTTCAGTTATTTTATTCTAACATCTGAACAGAAGTGTCGCTATACTCAAATGAAGCTTGTTAGAATAGCTTATTGTTAGAGAAAAAGCAGCCATATCGACTATCAATTTTGGTTTGTTTTAAAAGATCTTCATGCTTTGTATGCTCCACACCTTGTGTATTCAGAGGAAGATTATAAAGAGCCAACACTTGTTGATCAGGCAGAACCAACAACTGAGCCAGAGTCAGAGCCAACAATTGTTGATGAGCCCGAACTAGAGCCAGAGATAGAAGAGTCCCTTGTAGAGATTCAGCAAATCTCCTAGTGGAGCTTGCTATGGAATTAGTGTCATCTACACAGCTGTGAGAGTTCCCTTACCCCTGAGATTGCCTGATGTATACGATCTCTTGTAGATTCTTCTTGAGGCGACAGGTTCACAGGAGTTCGGGTTTCTTATGGTGCAGAGTAAAATCGACCCAGTTTTTTTCAGGAATAATTTGTCTCGGCATGCTGCATGTGCCTTGTTTGAGGTACCATCGGCCAGAGCCAGTTGGTCATGGAAAATAGTTTCACATCTACCACCTTGGGTTAGCCATGACGTGTCGATGTTGATTCCTCGACCACCACCTTGGCCTGATTGAGGATTCGTGATGTGGTTCAACCCGGTTGTACTTATCTTCTACCTACCACTATATTCATCGGGAATGATATTTTCAAGCCAGGGAGAATGATGGAAAAAATGGTTTAAATTTAGTAGATTTGAGATTTTTATTTAAATTAGATTTGGTTGAGGTTTAGGAGTTATTTGAATTTAGATGTGGTTAGATTTGGTTAGATTTGGTGAGATGTGATGTTATCAATAATTGCACGTATAGCACACATTATAGGCTATATATAGCCATATAGTGATATTTGAAAATTATGGAATGATTTTGATAAAATAATGAAGCTATTTGCTTTGGTATTGGTTCGGATCCCTTAGGATTGAATTTAGGCGGTGAAGTCAAAATTCGGGTTGCGATCCGCGATCATATCTTTCATTTCTTCTCTTATTCTTTCTCAATTCCATAAAATCCCCACCACAAATCCTAAATCTCCCTCTGTCCCACATTCACATGCTCTCCATATCTATAACACTTGCCAACTTTAGGCTTGGCATAGAGATTCTCTTTGCTCTTCGCAGTTGCAGTGGTTGTTTATGATGCTGATGCAGAGGTGTTGGCGGACTGACTGACCAGCAGACGTTCAACCGTCATGGAACTCAGTTGAACTCCGGTACGACTTGCTGGCTTTTCTATTGGTATTGAACGCCTGAATGGTGGAGCTTTACTTTGTATCTTCTCAATCTTCAATGCTTTATTTTGAGCTTCATCAATAGAGAATACATTATGAAGGATCACACGTTTTTGAATAAGGTACTTTGGACCATTAATATATTTGGCCGCATGTTGCTTCTCTATCAGCTAGATCACAATGTGATGCTAGGCGATAGAATTCCTTCATATAGGTTGTGACGGTTCTTGTACCTTGTTGACAATGTTCAAAATTGATTGTAAATAATTTATTGATAATTGGTTAGAAGGAATCTACCTTGAAGTAGTTATTTCATGCGCCTCACGTCATCACGGGTGATTTGCCTTGACGTCTCCTTGTGATTTGTAATTGATCTCACCATGCGATCGCGCCTCCTTGAGCTTGTATGTCATAAACTTGACTTGATTCTCCATGAGAATATAAGCCATGTCAAAGAATTTGTCCATCTCATAGATTCAATTCAAGAAGGATTCAATATTAAGGTAACCACTAAAAGAAGGAACCTCAGCTTTCATCCTATACTCATTAGGATTTGGAAAACCTCCTTCCCTATCATGATTAGTGTAAGGAAATCTAGCTCCTCTGTTGTAGTTAGGAAACTCGCCTCTCCTGTTTGGATTAGGATTAGCGAATCTCCCTCACCTTCCATAGGCCATCCCATCATCTTCATATTCTTCTTCAAAATCTTCATATTTATAGATGGGATTGCCCAATCCTCTTCATCGGAGAACTCATCAAATTGGAGATTTCGTAGAGCATGTTTTGGTGGGGGATGATGTGGTGGTGGTTGATAAGGAGGTGGTTGTAGTGGAGGTTATTGGATTGGTGGTTGTTGTGATGGATTTAAGGGTGGAGGTGGTGGAGGAAGATTGTTTGATGATTGATCACGTCCAATTTGGTACATACTATCAGCCAGACTTTGATCATCGATCTTGAAGGGCAATCTTTTGAGCTCTTGGACCACCATGTCTAAGGTTGATTCGAAAGCGCTGATCTTCTCTTTAATAGTGTCAGTTCTTGTGGAAAGGCCTTACAATTTATCGTCGTCTTCTGCCATCGTCGGAAAATAGTCGAAGCTCTGATACCGCTTGATGCAGAAAGAAGCGAACAACGCCGGCTAGATCTCGTTCTAGCGCCAATGATCCCTGAAAGATAATTTCAGGTAAGAAAATCACTCGAATCCACGAGCAAAGTACTTGAATCCACGAACAAAGGATTAATAACTCAAATCCACAAGCAATTGAAAGAGAAAAGACTCAATTTTTTTTGATTATCAAAAGTTCGATGCCAAAATAAAGATACAATGGCCTTATATAGGCACATAAAGAAGAATACTAATCCAACTAGTACCCTAATTAAATAAAAGAAAATTAAAACAAATCTGAATTCAAATTAGACTTGAAAAGAAAATCTTATGTGATTTTTTTTAGAGATGATACAGATGTTTCTTCCAATTTGCATTATTCTTATGTGATTTTTTTACTGTTCTTTTCTATTTTGCAGTTGCTTCACTGCCAAAATATGTTTGGAGGGGGTTCAAGTGCTTGGGAGGAAGATGTTGTTACCTCTGCTGTTTGATATTAAGTTTCATTGTAAAATTCCCGTAGATTTTAGACTGCCCATTCATGTAACAGACATTATGGTCTTTGAGGACTGCAATTTATCAGTGTTGGATGTTTCATTGCTGTTGAGCAAGAGACAACACAGCCTTCTCTCTTTGCCTCATTGCTTCAGAGTAGCGAGCTATGATGACTTGCAATAAATCCTTGTTAGACATTTACAATATTTTTCAGATTGCTATGTCTCTGATTTTTAGTTTGTGATATGTTAAAACTTTTTTTTAGCACATTCAGCAAGGAAGACCTTATTGTGGATGGATGCAATTTACATAATCTTATACAGTTCATATCTGCATGGATCTTTGGCTACACTGGTGATGCTACTGGGTCTTGATTGTTTATCTTGGACTTGATTGTATCATAAA
This sequence comes from Agave tequilana, assembly GCA_038442645.1. Classification (NCBI taxonomy): domain Eukaryota; kingdom Viridiplantae; phylum Streptophyta; class Magnoliopsida; order Asparagales; family Asparagaceae; genus Agave; species Agave tequilana. Next base: position 183,105 of record JAVJIF010007601.1, read on the forward strand.
CCTCTCGATTGTTTTTCATCTGCAAGGTCAGTGTAGCATTTTTGCATGACATATTTTTTACTGGGTCATTCACAAACCATGACCACTGGATGTCATGTTGCTGCTTAAACACAACGTAGTTCTATCTTTAAGTAAATACCATCATTACAAAGAATGTGGGAACAGCGAATCAATCTCTTGTTTCAAGTTTCCAGCTCCCAATTAACATCACCACAGTCCCTGACATGAACAAGAACCATCCTTGAAATGGTGAAACCTGACATTATCCCTCACAGTGATCTGCACCGCAACAATCTTTGCCATAAAGTTTATCGCATTATGGCAATCCCCACATATCCTCAAGTTCTTGAAAACTCGAATAACTGATCCCCTGCCCAAATTCAAGATCGCGAATGCCACAGCAAGCTTCTCGCTGTGACTGCACAAACCTCTTCCTTCTCTTCTGCGTCCACATCCTGCATCACGAAATCTATGTCGGGTTTGTACCCTTTGGCTTTCATCTTTTCTCCCATTTCTCCGAGAAAATCACACTTCGTCTCTCATCGCAAACCTATCGTCTCCTTTAACAAATGTATACACGTTGCTCTTTATCTGAACCCAGCTACAGCCTGGCTCTTTCGCTATTCCTCGGTCTTTCATCAGTTTCCTGATCTTGGAAGCATCATCCCACATCTTAGCACCGATGAGTATGCTCAACAGAGACAAATAGTTCCCAGGATTCTGTGGTTCGATATCAAACAGAACCCCAGCCACAATCTTTCCCAATTCGACATTCTTGTACACTTTACAACCGCTGAGCAACGCTCCCCAGGCGCTGGCTGTTGGTTTCATCGGCATATTCTGAATGAATTCGTATGCCTCATTGAGATGACCAGCCCTGCTCAATACATCAGCCATGCAAGCATGGTGATCTGCATCAGGCTCAACCCCATAATCTCGTCTCATTGAGCTAAAGACAGAACGGGCTTCACTAACAAGCTGAGAATGGCTGCAACCAGACAGCACCGCGCTGAATGTTACTGAATCGGGCCTAATTCTAGATTCTACCATTCGCTTAAACAGCGATATGGATTCCTCGCCACAACCATGCATCGAATTGGCCACGATCATCGTGTTCCAAGCCATGGTATCCTTTCCAGGCATTTGATCAAACACCAGTCTTGCTTTGTTCAGATCACCGCACTTGGCATACATAAGAACTAGAGCAGTAGTTATCATGATATCGGTAACAAACTGATTCCTATAGATGTATGCATGGATTTCTCTTCCTCCCCTTATACTCTCCATACTGGCACAAGCAGGCAAAATAGAAGCTATTGCAATGTGATTCGGTTTGGTACCTGATTCCTGCATTTGGCTGAAGAATTGCATTGCTTGCTCAATTCTTCCGTTTTGCATGCACCCACTGATCATTGAGTTCCATGAATCGGAGTTCATTGAAAATCCTTTGCTCTTCATCTTCCCGAAGAGTCTCAATGCCTCGTCTAAATCACCATTCGAGAAATAAGCTGCTAAGATCACATTCCAAGATACGACATCCTTTGTTTGCATGCTGTCAAACACTAGTCGAGCATGTCGCGTGCTCAGACATTTAGAGTAGACGCCAACTAGTCCGCTACTAACAAACACATTTTCTTCAAACCCATTTCTCCACACAAAGCAGTGAATCTCTCTACCGAGTTTCAAACTTTTCAGCTTCGAACAAATCGGAATAACTGCCAATAAAGTGATAACATTTGGTTTCGGCCCAGACCTCAACATTTCACGAAAAACACCCAATCCTTCTATAAACATATTACAATTCCTGTAACTTGAGATCAGCGAGGTCCAAGTGATCACATCCTTTTTGGGCAATTCATTGAAAACTCTCTTAGCTCCATCGCTGAGCCCACATTTACCATACATGTCGATCAATGCATTGCCTAATGTGAGCTCTGAGCTGAATCCAAACCCGATAACGTCTTGGTGAATTTCTTTAGCTTTGATGGGATCCGAAGAAAGCGCACAGGCCCTCACAACAGCTAGCAGGAGCAAGTTATCAGGTTGCAGATTCCTCTCTCTTCGGAGATTTCGATATATTTGTATTGAATCTTGTGGGCGATTGTGCTTTATGTAAGCTGAGATTAAGAGGGTTAGCGAGCATAAATTCGGGTTGGGAATTTTATCGAACAGGTCGCGGGCAAGATTAAGTTGGCCGGAGGTTAAGTACGACTTGAATTGTTGGATAAGGTTGGAGGGCATTTGGGAAGAATGTGATTCATCTCCGACGACTGCAGTTGTTTTGAGAGTTTTGTGACCAGAGAATTTGGGAACTTTATGGAGTTGGAGGGAATAGAGTTTGGGGGAAATTTCTGAAGTTCTGGAGAGAGAAAAGGTCCCGAGCAATACCTTATGGAACCCGGCCCATTTTGTGGCTCTACTTTACTTTTTATATATAAACACATTAAATGGGTAAAATCAGGGCTGTAAACGGTAACCGGATCCGGCCGCTTGCATACTTTTCGGGTTCGGATATGAAAAGTTACACCCAATCTCTTATCAGGTGGATTCGGATATGACCTTTTACAAACCTAAAACCCGATAACAAATTCAGAAAGAAAATAAATGTTATAAAATAAAATTCACTATTGTACATTTCACTATATTTAAATTGATAAATTATAAAAATTAAAACTTAATGTTATTATTATAAAATAAAGTATATCATTTTTCTAATAAATTTGAAATACACTTTTAAAAAATAATTCTAATTAAAACTTGAATATATCTATTTAAAATTCAAATCCGACCCGAATCTGATAAAAAAGAAGTGAGTCTGATCCAAACCCGAGTCTGAATCTGAAGTTCTTATCGAGTTTGGGTTTGGATATGGCATGCGGAATCTGATAAGCTTACACCCCTAGATAAAATACATCTTCTAAAATATCATGAAATTTAGAAAATACATAAAACTACCGTGGCTTTAATACCTCGTGATTTTATTGTACAAAAATGTTGAGAAAAATGAAGTAATTATAAATAGTTTATTCACAGGAACTAGCATTAAAAACTTTAAAGTTCAAGGTTGAAGCAACAAATTTTATACAGAGCACGTGGCCTGTCCCAATCCGTTGGTTAGAAATTGATCCTCAGCCATCAAAAGTGGAACACTTCGATGATGAGATGCGCATCAAATTTGCCTCCCCAAAACCCAAAATTCCTATTTCTCTAACGCTTGCCCTCACTTCGAGCGGCCCAGAAGAGAAAAGGACGGGCACGTGCCCTCGTGGGCCAAACTCAACATGTAAGAATTGGACCCCAATTGGTTTTTGTAAGTGAAAACAAGACGGTTTTTTTTTAAGCCCACACGCCCAAAAAGATATTCCTCCTCAATGCATGCCTTTAACAAGGGAATATTCCTTGTTCCACTAATGGTGGCCTGGTCTCTTTCCTCCCCCTCAGTATGGGGCTTGGGGTTCCTCAATTACGTAGTCTATTTTGTATTTGATTTATATTGTTCACTTGGTAAAGGTTACAAGGGTCGGTATCAGTTGCAAGGGGGTCCCCTCACCTAAGGATTTTAAACAATAATCTTAATTGTTCATTGTTTTGTGAGCGATCGCTTTTCAAACAGAATGTAGAAAGAATCACAATTGTTCACAAAGTATTGAAATCTTATTTTTCACGATTTTTTTTTGGATACACTCTTAAGTGTATGTACTCAGATCTTTGATATTTTATATAACCCCTTAAAATCTTTAAGTGTTTCAATAAATTTATAATTACAGTTCCTTTAGTCTTATGTCCAAACAAGAAAAAAAAAAAAAATTTCACATATCCTGCACATGACCATGATCAGAAAATAAATAAGGGGCACTCTATTACTATTAAAGTAATGTAACATTCTCCAGCTCGTGAACTATATATTCTTATTTTCCAGCCCGAACGCGTGAGCACTGATACAAACTAGAAAATTTTCAAAATATGCACAATAAAAAGAATACAAGTGGGGATATTTTTAGAGATTTTGCAAAATTTTTGAAAACCTTAAAGATTTCAAGAGGTTTTGTGAAATATTTAAGATTTGAGGCGGATATATCAACAGTATAATTTAGAAGGGCATATGTAACCCTATTATTTGTCTGACAAGCTATGCTTGAATCTCACACCTGATTGGAATAAAATCGTTTACTGGATACATTTCACTTTCAGAGTTTTTTGCAACCCCCAACAACACACACACACAAAAGCAATAGTCATGAATCCTTTGTGAAAGGAACATCTCAACCACTGAGAAGCTGAATATGCATGTGCCTCAGGCTCTCATCACCAAAGTCATGGTGTTTGCATCTTTCAGCCAACAAATCTCTTGCCTCAGATGATGGGATTACCCTCATTAGTTAGCTAATTGAAGTTTTAACAATGAATATGTCTTCCCATTTTTGTCATTTAAAGATCTAATATATTGTTAAATGAATTGAGAAATCATTCCGAAACAGAAATAGGACTTGACAACTCCCATAGAATAATAATATCCTTCTCAACGCGGTTGGTGGACTGAGTGACTCATGACTTGTCAGTTGATACACTTAAAAAACAATGATCTTGAATTTATTCTTCTTCTACAAAATTGTTTTGGTTTAGCTCAGACAGTATCACACTCTCTCTTCTGATATAAGCTAGAAAGTGTGCACAATATTGTCAATAGGTTTCTCTCTCTGATATTGGGGCTTTGCCATCAAGAAGAATTGCCCAATTTTTACCGTTGCAAGTTTCGACCTTGCCCGTTTGAGACTATTGATCGTTGGTTCTGCGAATGTCAAGGCATGGTGAGAGTAAGAAATTATTTAGCGTACCAGGTGCAATGCACAAGAGGAGGAAAAATAAATGGTGAGAGGAGTCGGCTGCATTGTGGGCAACAATAACCCTATTTGTTATTCTGCTACACTCAATAATTTCTAACATGATTAGGTTTTTGTTATGCAATGTATTTTTTCTAACAGAGAATTATGGAGGTCTCCCTCATCTCTCTCATCTCTTCATTTCATTTTCAATTTCTCTCATTCTTATTCCGAGAAAAAGTTACCTAAAATAAATTATCGTGACAGAACAAGACTGCAAACAAATAAATACAAGTACCAATATAGTAAGTATAATGAGCTAATTTTATATTTTTCTCGTAAAATAATTATGTATAATGAACTAGAAAGACTCCGTATTATGAGCGTTTTGAATATGAATTATAGGTGACATTTAATATGAACACGGAGACGACTATAATTTAATAAGTGAGACTCATATCTTTATTAGTAACCAGTATGGATTTAGATCTGAAGTAAATCAAACATATGCATATTTGTTTGCACTCCTAGTTACAGTTGTTGTAGTCTTGATTAGTGTCTTCTCTCTCTTTTTTTTTTTTGTGACTTTTCAAAATAAAATAAAAAATACTAAATAGCTTACTTTTATGAATTACAACCCTATGTATTTCGCAAATGCAGAACACCGTGTACTAGATAGAAACTCATATATTACTCTTTTTTGAGTCTATTTTAGTCTAAAAATAAACGCATAACGCATTTTGTCAAATTTAGGCTCAGTCTGCAAAATTTAGAAAAGAACTTATTATTCTCTCTCTATTTTTAAGCCCGTTGACCATGGGAGACATCGAACCTGACGCCCAAATCCCAGCGATTGGATGTACATGGTGAGCACCGTCTTCCACGTGTCCTTCGGGCTGATAACATAAGCAACCGGTAACAAACAATCAAAGACCATCTCTCTCCCTCTCGTCTCTCTTTCTTCTCCATTTCGCCGCCTTTCAACCCAAGCGCTGACATCTCTCTCTCTCTCTCTCTGAGGATTCTGTGAGTGATTGAATTAAGATTTGGTGAAGGGTTTGGTCGAGTTAAATGGATGGGGGAAATTAGTAACTAGTAACGCATGAGAGATGTAACAGAAGGCGGCAATCAGGGCCGTCGAATCTCCTCGGAGCTGCTGTTGGTGGTCGTCCGATGGATGAGACGCCGGGCGCTGTGGGGACCACCACCAGCCTGTCGCTGAGGTTGGGGCAGGTCCTCTTCTCTTCTGCTTCTCTCCTCTTCATGTCCGTTGGGGTCGAGTTCTACAGCTACACTGCCTTTTGGTAATCCAAAGAAATCTCTTCTTCTTCTTCTTCTTCTTCTTGATGGAATTTTGTTATTTTTCGGTTTAATTTGAAATACCCATGTTTCAAAATTTCAAATTTGGACAGAATTTTTTTTTTGGCCTGCCTCAATTTGACAATACCCATGTTTTAAAATCTCTTTTTTATCGTTACATGATTCACTAAAGTTTGCATGCAATAGTACCCTGCTTGTGGTATCTCATACCATGTATGATTTTTTTTTTTTTAAAATAGATAAAATCACGAGGAGAAAACCCCTGCGCTTCATTAATAAGAATTTAACGAATTTACCAAGATAGAAGGGTACAAATTTGCATAGAAACCCTCATACCTTGTATGAAAATTAATCAGCTGAAGTTAATCAGATATTTCTGGGAAATTATGAGTTGCCTAGTTATGGGCTTCTTTGATGATTTTTGTTGATGTGTGTGGTTGGATCAATGTTTTGAAACATTTATTTTGCTCAATTGTTAACTTCCTCTTTGTTCCTTTCACTGTTAACACAGTTTCCCAATCAGGGAAGTATCCATGTGTCACATTATTTTAGAAAAAGAAGTGGCTTTGGTAGGAAGATGCAATTAGGGTTTTCAATTGGATTTTGCATTTACGATGATGGGCTGCACACAATCTTTTGTTCCTGCTTTGTTGTGGATTGATGTGCATGTTGATCATGGATGGATTGTTTCATAGTCTCCCCTTTCCGTCTCTGGTATATATTCCTCAACAATAATTACCCATAGGATTCTTCAGTTTTCAACTAGTGGCTCTGGTAAGAAAGAATATGAATTTATGCACTCTGGAAGTTTGTCCGGTATACTTGTTGTTTCTTGTGTTGTACTCTTTACCGTCTTTCCACCAGTGTATGTGAACTTCCCTGTAAAAACTATGTCTGTTCAAGCAAGACACACTTGCACATGAGAAATCAGCCCCTATAGTTTCAAACTTCCATCACCCATTGTGAATATTGCCATGATTAGTTTTGGAGACTATATTCTCGAAGTTCAAACTAAAATAACCATTATGCTAACCTGTTCCTTCTACCTGGTTTCCCATGTGAAGAATTAGCCTTTCCCATGTGAAGAATTAGCCATGTGGTACATTTTAGGAAAAAGTTGATTTGCTGTAAAGATGCACCAAGCTTTTGTATTCATGATTAAAGACCAAATATAATCCTCTGTTCTACTCCATTGTAGATTAATGTGTATGTTAGCAGGTCCTGGTGATCTTTGATGTGAATTTTAACGTGTTATCACAAACGTTCGGTGTCTAGTCGTCGTACTTTGCGGGTAGAATATTAAGAAAGATGATTATCTCTAGTTTAATAATCCTATTTAAGCGAATTGAGAAATAAAGAGAAGGGTGGTTGTTGTTTTTAAAGAGTTTTAACAATTTGAGAAAGAAAATTTAAGTTTGAATTTACTAAATTAATAACATAAAAACTAACTAGATCTCTTTAAGAATCACCATTATAATTATCAATTTATTTCCTTAAAGTATAGGTTATACATGATAATGTAATAGCCCATTACTTTAGATTAAATCAACAACTATAAGAAATATACATCAAAATTAATTAAATCTAAATGTGATAACTCTAGATTTTTCAATCTTAAGCATAGATTATTATTTAATAATATATAATCTATTAAAGTCTTGATTATTTGAGAATTATTTGTTTTAGACCAAGCATAATTTTGTGTTTATTATCAATAAAGCAAAAAAATAAAGAGATCTAGATGAGTTAATAAGTTACTAGTCTAGTTTCATCTAATTTAAATACTTTCTAAGATTTAGCTACTCATGATGAAGAAATAAGAATGAAGAAGAAGCAAAACATCTTAAAAAAGAACAACTTTATTGATACTTAACTCTATTACAAATGGTCTCCAAGCTCATTGGTTGCAACAATGAGCTTTCACTCGGGGTTTTAGAGAATACAAGTGATACCGTTAGCTTAAACCTCTCTTATTTATACTCAATGTTTGTTATAATTGTTACAATAACTTGATTGGTAGGATTTTAATGCATATCTAGAAGTTACAACTGTTTGATTGTAGGATTTTAACTGCAAATTTTGTAGTTACAACTGTTTGATTGTAAGATCTTAACTGCAAATCTTTTATTTACAACTGCTTGATTTGCTCTAATGCAGATATGGATCTGAATTGATGTAGTTGAGCTTTGGCTTATAAATGTCCATTTTGGACTTCTTTTCTTTATTCTTTATTCAAAATTTAACTTGCATAAAAACACTAAAAAATATCTGAGTAACATTATTTATAAATAAAAACAGATAAATAAGAGTATAAAAATGTAACAAAATGATGTGATGAGGACATCATGCCACCGCCCAGGCGCAGGTTCGATCGAGTATACTTCAGGAGGCGACGCGCGGGTCTTCTATGGCTTTAGATGGAACTTGTCTCAGGCTTTATTGATAGCATATGTTTTACCTTTATTTGTGTTCCTTTTATTTTTTTTCTTTTGTGGACGTCTAGTACCACATCGGTTATTTCCCAGTATTCCTCTTTTTGTAAAGCCTATATAAGGCCCCCTAGACTATCTTGTTGAAACTAATGAATGATTAAAAAAACTTTTCCTCAAATTACTTTGTTAAATTCTTGAGTTCAGCTGCTCTCGAGTTTAGGGTGAGAAGCCCGTGCAAGGGGTGGAAACCCAAATTTTATCTTTTTCTCAATTTAAATTTTGGTTACGATTTGAAGGTGATTGCGATCCAGGTGGTTTTACATCATGATGTCAATATTTTCTTTTCTTTTCTTTTTTTAATATTTTTGAACAAAGGACATAGCCTAGTCTTGAATTTGGGACCTTCCATAAATTTAGGACCTTCCATAAATTTAGGACCTTCCATAATTTAACCCCACGCCGTTACCATTGAGCCTGACCTCAGTAGCTTGGTTATTTGGACTCTTCTTTCACTGTCTCGTCTATATATGCCACACATGAATAGTTAGCCATGGGACCCATCAGTTCAGAAATGGTGGCTTGGATAAGAAAAGAATAATTTTCGTTGCTGTCTTTGAGCTTTTAGAAGTTCTTAAATTAGAAGGGGTATGTTCGTCCTTACGCATATTACACTTCTTGCCTTCTTTCAGTTTAATATGTCTAATAAGTACTTGTTGCGGATGCATTGTCCACCTATAGTTTCCTTATATTACTCGTTTTGAATTTCTCTAGATTGGTTTGAATTATTGAAGATGAGATTTTCTTGAGTTCAAACTAAAGTCATCATCAGGCTGACATATTCTCTGATTTTTGTTTTGTTGTTGTGTCTAATTAGCGTTCTGAGTAGTTGGTGTTGTGATAAACACCACCAAACAGTAAGAGTAGTCGCGGAAGCCCCGAACAATCTACCGTAGTAAGCAATATTACTTGATCATTACAAGAGAAAGAACACAAATCAAACACAATACTTTGTGAGAGGAGGGGGAATTTCTTATTAATCTGAGAAGAAAAATCGAGTTTACAAGGATCTATCAAGAGAATCTCTTAAACTCTCAATACAAGGTGGATTCAAGCTCATTAACTTAAAATTCACAACTAGAGATTTTATATATTTCTATAATAAATCTAGGCCTTTCAAATATTCAGCACAATCATCCTGACCATCCAATCAACCGCCTTTAGAAAATTAGATTTAAAAACCCTTTCAAAATCCCAATTAGAAAACAGTTCGAATTCTGAAAATCCCCAGAGTTTTCAAAAGCTTTGAATTACCTTTCGAAAGGTCCCTTCCCGAGAGCAAAAGATGACTTAGAGGTATCGAAAGCTCCTTTAGAGCTGTCAAAAGCTCCATCCCGACCTGTCAAAATGGAGACTATTTCAAATTTTTGACAATATTTCAGAGCTGTCAAAAGCTACCTTTATAGTTTTTAAAAGCTTTAGCCAAGCTTTCAAAAGCTTGAGTTTGTGCATGTTGTGTGCACGTTTTTGGCTACTAAATCAATTGGAATCTTTTTCATCTTGTCACGTAGCCTTCTCCAATGAATGCAAGGCACTCAAAATACCTACAATCTCCATCTTGACTCACATTTCATGGGTTCTTTGTAGAATTTGGCCTCCACGCTATCTAGTAAGCTTTTTCTCTTTTTGTGACTTCACATGGCTCCCTCACAAGAGCTCATTCTCCACCTTACGTTTGGAGAATCTTGATAACATTTAAAGATGCTATAAACTTCTTCACCAGAATGATCTTTGTCATATTGTCTGCTGGATTCTTCTTTGTACTTATTTTGATCAAATCAATAACCTTTTTCACTGCAATCCATTGACGTATCCTGTGATACCTCACATTAATGTGCTTTGTTTGCTTGTGATACATGTGATTCGTAGCAAGATGTATCGCACTCTGACTGTCACAGTTGATATGAACTGAATTCTGTATGATTTCAAATGTGCTGACCAATTCTCTCAACTGCAAGGCTTCTTTAGATGCCTCAACTGCAGCGCCATGTACTCCCCTTCTGTTGTTGAAAGCGCTATAGTGTCTTACAACTCTGCCTTCCAACTAACAACACACTTAGCTACTGTGAGTACATAACCCGTCGTAGATCTCCGCTGATCAAGATCTTTTATATAATTTGCATCAATATATCCTTGTAACACCTTAGACTTTTTCGTTTCCAATTTTTGAAATGCTAAGCCTAACTCGCAGTCTCTCATAGATATCGGAGCACCCACTTTACTGCTTTCTAATGTTGCTTGCTTGAATTCGACATGAACCAACTTACTATACTAATTGCATAGGATAAGTCAGGCCTAGTACATACCATCGCATAAATCAGTGATCCCACCGCGTTAGCAATTGTACTCAAGACATCTTATTCTTTTCTTGTAAGTTTAGACACTGACTGGAGAATAATCTGAAGTGACCTGTCAAAGGAGTAGTGATTGATCTTGCTTCAGTCATATTGAACTTCTCCAATATTTTGAGAACGTAGTTCTCCTGGGATAGTCAGAGTCTGCTGTACTCCTATCTCTACTGATCTTCATACCTAAAGATCTTAATTTCTCCCAAATCTTTCACGTCGAACTTCTCTTTAGCCGGGCTTTAAGCTTCTGAATACGCGTCTTATTTCTCGCAACAATTAGTATATCATCCACATACAACATCAAATATGTTAGATCATTATTGCATTGTTTGAAATAAACACAATTGTCATACTCACATCTGGTGTAGTTGTCCTTGATTATAAATGAGTTAAACTGCTTGTATCACTGCTTGGGAGACTACTTATATCCATAAAGGGACTTCCTGAGAAGACAACATTATTTTCTTGACCTTCCTGAATGAATCATTCAGGTTGCTTCATGTATATCCTCTCCTCTAGCTCACCATATAAAATATTGTTTTCACATCCGGCTGCTCCAACTCGAGATCACCTTGAGCTACAATTGCCAATAACAATCGAATAGTTGTATGTTTGACTACATGAGAGAAAATCTCATTGTAGTCAATACCCTCTTTTTGAGAATACCTTTTGGCAACTAGCCTTATCTTGTATTGCTCGTTGTCCTTCTTTCGAAACCCAAATGCAACTTATTGCTTTAGAACCCTTTGGTAGATTCATTAAATCTCATGTTCGGTTCCTCTCCAAAGACTCCATCTCCTGTTCCATGGTTATTGCCCACTTATCACTGTCATCTGCCCTGATTGCCTCCTTATAACTGCTAGGATCTTCGGTTTTCGTTACTAATGTAAAAGAGACTTGATCCACATTCCAGTCATATTTGATTTGTGGCACTGAAACTCTGTCTGACCGTCTAAACGATCTAGGTTGTACTTATTGTTTCTGAGTAGCTTCCTGTTTCTATTTGAAACTGAGGAGTTTTCATCTGACATGACATGTTTGTTGGGGTCATTTGAAAACTCAAATTCTTCTATCTGATAATTCGCTGAACTGTCTGAAGCTCCACCTTGTTCCTTGTCCTATGTCTTTGATCTTACTTGCAATATTATAGCTTCATCAAAGATCACATCTTCTGCTGACAAAGGCACTCTTTTTCTTTGGATCTCAAAGCCTTCATGCCTTGGTTCCCTTGGTGAAATCGATGAAGTAAGAGTTTTGGACTCCATCTTATTCCTTTTTTGACTATCAATTAAATTGTATGACGGGCAACTGAATATTCGTTAGGTTAAATGGTCTACTGACCCTCCTCGTCATATCTCTTCTGAGACTTGAAGATCAACGATTGTAAATGGTGACTTGTTCACTAAATAGCTCGCATGACTCACTGCCTCTATCCAGAAATCTTCTGTCATATCAGCTTGTAATCTCATACTACGTGCACGCCCTGTAAGTGTCCGACTCATGTGCTCCGCTACTCCATTTTGTTCTGACCGCTCTGGAATACTCAGCTGGTGCTCAATGTCATCACTCATCACTAATTAAGTACTCCTTGAATTCTGAGGATGTATACTCACTTCATTGTCTGACATGAACTTCACCTTTCGCCCTGTCTGTTTCTCCACTATGGCTTCACTCTTGGAACTTCTGAAATACCTTTGATTTCTGTTTCAAAAAATATACCCACTTTTCGGGAGAAATCATGTATAAAAGTAACATAATAACAACACCCCAATGGATGCAACTGGTGAAGGTTTTCACAAATCCGTGCGTATAAGATCTAATAAGTCCTTAGTCTTGTGCACTGAGGTAATAAAAGCTACTCTCGTTTGTCTATCCATAATGCAAACTTACATAGGTTAAGTTTGCTGTATTTAATACCTGGTAGAACTCCTTTACTGTGTAGGGCTTGAAAACCTCGCTCGCTTATGTGTCCAAGATGCGTGTGTCAAAGTCTTGTAGTATTCTCCTTCTCTGTTGCTATAGAAGCATCACCAATCATCACGCTTCCGATCACTTTGTACAAGTTCGCCAAATGCTCTACTTTGAGGACCGTCATAGAGCCCTCTATGACCTTTAGAGCTCCATCCGTGCCTGAGAACTTATATCCCTGAGCTTTCAAGGCTCCCAGCGAGAGAAGGATTTTCCTCAAGTCTGAATGTGTCTCACGTCCTTTAGTGTTCGCACCTGTCTGTCAACCATCTTCATACGAATACTGCCTATTCCAACTGTCTTGCATGCAACACCATTCCCCATCAGAACTGTGCCTCTTTTAAATGGCTCATATGTGCTAAATCACTCCTTTGGGCACATGTGATATGTGCATCTCGAGTCAAGCAACCAAACTTCCTAGAACTTCTCTTTGCCTCTGTCCGGATTCACCATCAGAACATCATATGGTTTTTCAACTGCTTCCTCGGCTACGCCAGCTTGATTCGATTGTTTCCCATTGGTATTAGCTCTATCAGCTCCTGGACCACCCTTCTTCTTTAGTCTCTCCTTGTACTTGAAGCAATTCTTCTTCATGTGCCTTAGCTGTTTGCAGTAGTAGTAATCATTATTTCTGCTAGAAGTTTTAGTATCCTTTTTGAGCCTTTTACTCTATGATCTTCCTTCTGCTCATTGACTATCAATACTGAGGCCTCTTTTGTGAAATTTGTCTTCTTCATCATCTCGTTGTTTTGGAGCATCTGCCTGACATCTTCCAACACTAAGGTCTCTTTTTCATACATAATAGTGGTCTCCAAATGATCATAATTCCGAGGAAGAGAAGACAGCAACAGAGAGCTTTGTCTTCCTCTTTTAGTTTCACATCCAGCGCCAACAAGTCGCTCAAAATTCGATTGGATGCATCGAGATGCTGCAGAATCGGTGTCCCTTCCTTCATACGAAGACTATATAACTGCTTCTTCAAGAAGAATTTGTTGGATAAACTCTTCGTCATATAAAGACTCTCCAGCTTACCATAAACCTGCAGTTGTTTTTTTCGTTCATTCCATTGTAAAAAAACGTCATCTGATAGACATAGTGCATAGTATAATAGTGGCCTTGGCTCGAATATTGAGATCCATCCACTCGTCGTTCTCCATCTTGGACGGCTTCTTCTCAGCACCAAGCAGGGCCTTGTGAGTGCCCTCCTTCACGAGCAACAACCCAACTTGCATCTTTTACAATAGAAAGTTGTTCTTTTCATTGAATTTCTCTACCTCAAACTTCGTTGTGATAGTCTTGCTAGTCATAACTCTGATACCAATTGTTGTGATAAACATCATCAAACAATAAGAGTAGCGAGGAAGCCCCGCGCAATCCACGGTAGCAAGCATATAACTTAATCATCACAAGAGGAAGAATACAAATCAAACACAAGATTTTGTGAGAGGAGAGGGAGAAATTCTATCTGAGAAGCAAAACAAAGTTTATAAGGATCTCTCAAAAAAATCTCTCAAATTCTCAATACAAGGTGGATAAATAATCTCTTTTAAGCTCATTAACCTACAATCCACAACTAGGGATTTTATAGACTTCTAAAATAAATTTAGACCTTTCAAATATTCAGCAAACCATCTTGACCATCCAATCAACCGCTCTTAGAAAAATAGATTCGATACCCTTTTAAAATCCCAATTAGAAAACAATTTAGATTCTAAAAACCGCCCAGAGCTTTCGAAAGCTGAAGATCACCTTTCGAAAGATCCCTTCTCAAGAGCAAAACATGGCTCAGAGCTATCGAAAGCTCTTCAAAGTTGTCGAAAGCTCCATCCCGAGACTGAAGATGGCCCAGATTTTCGACAGCATCTCAGAGCTGTCGAAAGCTTCCTTTAGAGTGTTCGAAAATTTAACCAAGCTTTTGAAAGCTTGAGTTTGTGCATGTTGTGTGCACGTTTCTGGCCGCTAAATCAGTTGGAATCTTCTCCACCTTGTCACGTAGCGTTCTCTAATGAATGTGAGGCACCCAAAATACCAACAGTTGGTGGTAGTTTGTGTTTTTGAACTTTTAACTTTTAGACACTTTGGTTATCAGAAATCTTGTGAGATCAGGATACAGCAAATTCTTGATTCTACTATAACATATGTGACTAGACTATAATCTCTTATTTGAATATGACAGAATGCGTCTGATTCTGCACTTTATTCTTATGAATGGCCACACTGCTAACACAGAATAGGCATTCAATTCATAAAAGGTATCTGTATAATGCTAGTTTATGAGTGCATAATGAACGAATAATTTAACCACTATGTGTGGTAGATGATGGTTCAAATATAAATCATATATTGACAGCAAGTAAAGCATAAATAACATGGCACCATCTAATAAACTATACTTACATTATAGGGCCTGTTTGGTTAAGGGTGGAAGTGAGGAATGAAGAAGTGAGGAAGTGGTAATAGTTCCCTTTGGAACTTGGGAATTGGTTAGTAAGTTTTCTGGTGTTTGGATGTTGTTGAGAAGTGTGCTTTGAAAAATGTTATGTCTTTTTCCGGTGTTTGGATGGTAATGTGGAAGTGAAAGTGGAAAAGTTGACTACAAAGTTACCGCAAAATAATATTAAATTAAAAATTAATTAAGAAAAAAAATTAGACTGTAATTAGAATGCAAGTGAGATTTATATGAGCAAAAAATTAAACTGTTTTTGTGCTACATTTATTACAAATGAGATTTACATGACCACAAAATTAACTGTAGCACTCTGGAAGTGAGGAAAACCTTGTGCAAAGGAGAAAAGAGAGAAGGAAAAGACTTTTTCCATTTTCTTTTTCCGTGTTTGGATGAACAGCGGAAATGAGAAAAGACACTTCCCACTTCCTCACTTCCACCCAATTCCTTGAATCCAACAGCCCCTATATGAATTAATTTGCACAAGTTATATGAAATTTACCAGTTGAACCATCCCCATCCTGTAAATTTGATTTGGGTATACAGAATGCAGAAGTGGGATAACTTTTAGTCAAAAATTTACTAGATGTGTGTGGTGTGTGTGTGTGTTGTGTGTGTGTGTGTGTGTTGTGTTGTGTGTGAGGGGAGGGGGGATTGGTGTACCTTTTGTTCAGGATGAGAGTTGAGAGTTATTTTGTTGTTGATGTTGACAAAATGGTCCAAGTTTTATCAAGAATTTGAAGTAGTCTTCCTCTAGCCAATTCTCCTATTTTTGGCTGTCCAAAGCACCCCTTGATTGCAACTTTAATGTGTTAGGATGTTTAGTTTTTGCACCCTTTTCTATTGCTGTCAAATCACCTACCTGATTAGGTTCAACTCTATTCATACAGATAACAGAATTCCTTAATTGTAGAAACCCTGGGCATCCTCAAATAATAAGTGATCACTACTGGCGCATTTTAAAGACCATCATAGATGTTGCTTTGTTTGCAATTACACCACTTATGATATCCATGGCGCAAGAAGATCAACATATAGTACTTCTAGTAATTATTTGGGTGCTATTTCCTGTGTCCTTCAACATCAATAATCTTACTGCATACCTATACTAAATTTTCTAAGATAGAGGTGGTTTAGGAAAGGGAGAAAAAATCTGCTTGTTTCTCAAGCTTAATACTCTACAACCATCCGTTTTTTTTAATCTTTGGGGGGGGGGGGGGGGGGGGGGGGGGGGG